>BQMF02000112.1:600000-980157 GCA_027922465.2 Turritopsis dohrnii | reverse complement strand
AGTTTTAGCAGTTAAAATTTTTTGTGCAGCTGTGCCAAAAATACCTGTGATATGAATGGACTTTTACTGTTCTATTTTAGCCAAGGAAAAGTGATCCAGATTTCCATATAATTGAACGTGCTAAATATAATGCAGACATTTTACATATTAATTTAAATCCAGATAACGAAGAGGTAGCAATATTTTGCTTTTCTTTATTTTGTCAGTTTTTTTGCTCTAGAATTGTAATGAGCTTATATTTTCTATTTGCTAAGTCTAGTAGACAATGTCTTTCATCCAAAATTTGAGGAAATTCATGAATTGTTTTTCTGTTTTTTCTTAGAAAAGTTCGCCTGATTAATTTAACTGTTAATTTAATTGTAAAACCTTCAATGATGGTGCCTTCATATGTTCTAGGTTGCTGCCAGTTGCTCAGAGGAAGACAATAGAGATGAATTAAATAACTCATTTATAAATATGCAGGTGTGTATTGTAGCATATTCAACAATTTTCTTTCTATGTTATACAAAAAATATCATACTGTGTGCCTTTCATTTAAATTGAACTGTAGAAATTACTTTCATTGCATTCATAGTTTATCTGAGTCATGTGATATTACATGTGATCTGTTAAACATGCAAAGGGCCATGCAAGTATTACCAAGATAAATAGTCAGTTAAAAAAACATGTTTAGAAGTAATAAAGTTGAGTTTGCTATCCCTTTCAACATGCAAAGTTTCTGGACAACCATTTGCCTTTTTTTACCTGTCCTGGCATATTTGTCGTGTTTAATATTATTGATACTTTTTTAATACCAAATTACAGAAAGGATGTTGCTAGTAATAAACTGATTACTTGCGTTAATCACTCAGTTACAATTACATCTTAACAAACAACAAAATTCAATTATAAGGCTTACTCAGAAACTCATCAAACAAGAATGTTGTCACTAGGCTCCATAAATCATTTTGACACTACTAAATGTTTGGAAGTAATAAAGTTAAGTTTGCGGGCCCTTTAAACATGCGAGGTTGTTAGATATCACTTTAGCTCTTTTTGCCTGTCTTGAAATATTTGTTGAATGTATTAGTGATACTTTCATAATACCAAATAAGAGAAAGCATGGTACTAGTAATAAACTGATTACTTGTGTTAAGCATTGAATTAAAAGTACATTTCCTAACAAATCACAAATTGTGCTCTTGGGCCCTTCAAACAGGCAATTTTGTTAGTTATATGTTTCACTCGTTGTCTTATTCTTGATGGAACTACATGTACAATATTTTATCTGAGAGTGTTTCGCAATTATTATGAATTTGAAAATACCAATGTTCACAATAAGATGAACAGTCCACTTAAATCATGTTGTCAGAAATAAGAACTGACAAAGGAAAATAAGATGCGTTTGGACCCTGTAAACATTCAATTTTTTCCTGTTCACGACCCATGACATGAATACTGCATGATGTATAATGGGTGATTCTTCAATTTATAGTGTGAATTTGCTTACTCCTTTCTCATTGATGATCTCATTTATCATACAGCAAATGTCTTGTGATTGTGCTGCTGAAGGGAAAGCAAGATTGATTTCAGATGATGAAATAGAGGTATAATATTTCTAAATACTAAAGTTTGCTGATTGATTTCTGATTGGGGCTGTATTTCTTCTTTTCTGTTGTGCTAACATTTAATAACTGGAGAAACAACGCCTCACTTGACCTGCGTTTTAATCTTCAGGATGCTGTAAGTTTGGAGAAAACTGTTCCTGGTGATTCTGTAAAGACTGTCCTTTCAAAACCTGAGGTACGACTCAATATCAATAGTCCCAAAATGACCAAGACCTGTTTATTTCTGAACTGATACATCTCTCTTCGACTCCTTTAAACTTTACAATATAGGATTCCAACTTTGTTCCAATGCTGCTTGTAAACATACAAAATTTCCTGGAAAACATTTTACTTTTTTCAGTTCTTGTAGATCTAGTATGTTTATCGTATTTTGAAATATCAAGGGTTAATGGCCTACTCAGAGACTCAGAAAGAAAGAATGTGGTCACTAGGCTCCATTAATCATTTTCACACTAATAAATGTTTGGAAGTAATAAAGTTAAGTTTGCGGGCCCTTTAAACATGCGAGGTTGTTAGATATCGCTTTAGCTCTTTTTGCCTGTCTTGAAATATTTGTTGAATGTATTAGTGATACTTTCATAATACCAAATAAGAGAAAGCATGGTACTAGTAATAAACTGATTACTTGTGTTAAGCATTGAATTAAAAGTACATCTCCTAACAAATCACAAATTGTGCTCTTGGGCCCTTCAAACAGGCAATTTTGTTAGTTATATGTTTCACTTGTTGTCTTATTCTTGATGGAACTACATGTACAATATTTTATCTGAGAGTGTTTCGCAATTATTATGAATTTGAAAATACCAATGTTCACAATAAGATGAACAGTCCACTTAAATCATGTTGTCAGAAATAAGAACTGACAAAGGAAAATAAGATGCGTTTGGACCCTGTAAACATTCAATTTTTTCCTGTTCACGACCCATGACATGAATACTGCATGATGTATAATGGGTGATTCTTCAATTTATAGTGTGAATTTGCTTACTCCTTTCTCATTGATGATCTCATTTATCATATAGCAATGTCTTGTGATTGTGCTGCTGAAGGGAAAGCAAGATTGATTTCAGATGATGAAATAGAGGTATAATATTTCTAAATACTAAAGTTTGCTGATTGATTTCTGATTGGGGCTGTATTTCTTCTTTTCTGTTGTGCTAACATTTAATAACTGGAGAAACAACGCCTCACTTGACCTGCGTTTTAATCTTCAGGATGCTGTAAGTTTGGAGAAAACTGTTCCTGGTGATTCTGTAAAGACTGTCCTTTCAAAACCTGAGGTACGACTCAATATCAATAGTCCCAAAATGACCAAGACCTGTTTATTTCTGAACTGATACATCT
This sequence comes from Turritopsis dohrnii, assembly GCA_027922465.2. NCBI lineage: Eukaryota > Metazoa > Cnidaria > Hydrozoa > Anthoathecata > Oceaniidae > Turritopsis > Turritopsis dohrnii. The sequence goes on along the minus strand of BQMF02000112.1, from coordinate 977,206 downwards.
CTCTTCGACTCCTTTAAACTTTACAATATAGGATTCCAACTTTGTTCCAATGCTGCTTGTAAACATACAAAATTTCCTGGAAAACATTTTACTTTTTTCAGTTCTTGTAGATCTAGTATGTTTATCGTATTTTGAAATATCAAGGGTTAATGGCCTACTCAGAGACTCAGAAAGAAAGAATGTGGTCACTAGGCTCCATTAATCATTTTCACACTAATAAATGTTTGGAAGTAATAAAGTTAAGTTTGCGGGCCCTTTAAACATGCGAGGTTGTTAGATATCGCTTTAGCTCTTTTTGCCTGTCTTGAAATATTTGTTGAATGTATTAGTGATACTTTCATAATACCAAATAAGAGAAAGCATGGTACTAGTAATAAACTGATTACTTGTGTTAAGCATTGAATTAAAAGTACATCTCCTAACAAATCACAAATTGTGCTCTTGGGCCCTTCAAACAGGCAATTTTGTTAGTTATATGTTTCACTCGTTGTCTTATTCTTGATGGAACTACATGTACAATATTTTATCTGAGAGTGTTTCGCAATTATTATGAATTTGAAAATACCAATGTTCACAATAAGATGAACAGTCCACTTAAATCATGTTGTCAGAAATAAGAACTGACAAAGGAAAATGAGATGCGTTTGGACCCTGTAAACATTCAATTTTTTCCTGTTCACGACCCATGACATGAATACTGCATGATGTATAATGGGTGATTCTTTAATTTATAGTGTGAATTTGCTTACTCCTTTCTCATTGATGATCTCATTTATCATACAGCAAATGTCTTGTGATTGTGCTGCTGAAGGGAAAGCAAGATTGATTTCAGATGATGAAATAGAGGTATAATATTTCTAAATACTAAAGTTTGCTGATTGATTTCTGATTGGGGCTGTATTTCTTCTTTTCTGTTGTGCTAACATTTAATAACTGGAGAAACAACGCCTCACTTGTCCTGCGTTTTAATCTTCAGGATGCTGTAAGTTTGGAGAAAACTGTTCCTGGTGATTCTGTAAAGACTGTCCTTTCAAAACCTGAGGTACGACTCAATATCAATAGTCCCAAAATGACCAAGACCTGTTTATTTCTGAACTGATACATCTCTCTTCGACTCCTTTAAACTTTACAATATAGGATTCCAACTTTGTTCCAATGCTGCTTGTAAACATATCATTATCATTATTCAATCATCATTTCGCAATCATTATCATTTTTAGTTTTTGGTCAATATTTAAAAATCTAGTAAATTTGTCTTATGTTTTGATAGAAAGTTCTAGCCTTCTCTATGACTTGGACCATAGCAATAATGGCGAAGTGCCTGTTGAAGTATTTTGGAACTGACATGTACTGAAGCATTAAAGAAATTTTTCCTGTGGCTTTAAGCATGCAATGTTGTTAGGCATCGCTTTTACTTGCTTTCTCTATATTGAAATACTTGGTATACGTGACATGGTACTGATACTTATTTAATGGAAAAGGAGGGGAATTGTGATGGTTGGAATAAGCTTCTGAAATAACGTTGTTTAGAAATAAATAAATTACTTCTGCCGTCGCTTTGATTATTATGCTCTTCATTCCTCATGGGTTTGCATACTTGTAGAAACACTAGGATGAATATTGTGACATTCTCCTTTAAAAAATGGGGTTGTGTTCCTGGACCCTTTAAACATGGAATTTGTTCGTCCTTGTGTTGCGTGGTTTGAGTTTTGGTTGATTCCTTAAATTCTAATTATATGATATTGTATGCTCTTTTTATATAGATGGTCGTATTTATTATACAGGTTATGTCTTTTGCTTACTTGTATTTTGACACTTTAATAATTATATTTGTTAAGTAGCTGTAGATTAAAATAATTCTAATGATGGATAATTTTTAATAAATAATAATAATAATAATAATAATTTTTAATAATAATAATTTTTTTCTTAGTTGTTGTTTTTGCATCATTTTGTAGTGTGATTCGGAGAGATCTTATGGCCGAAGACTCAGAGTAGGTTCTTTTTTGTTTCTAAGCGAGCATCACAAAGTGAGGCTAATATTTGCTACCAAAGCCTTATGATACCGACCGTCTTGACTTGATTTTTGAGATTCCCAACATTAAATTGAGTTAGAATTCAGTTGCTGTGCATAGACCATAAGAATGACGTTTTAATCGATTAACAATCTCTGTTAGACGTGAAATTGATTAACCGGAAGATCTAACGCATAAAATACTTTGCATCCCTGTTTGGCTGACCTTCCATGAAAAAGAATTTTTTTTCACAACTTACGAGTTTAAAAATTGTCATATGCCTAGTAATTAAGGTTAACATTTGAATGTATTTGTTGTTAATCCATCTTTTTGCGATTCTCCCTTAATTTTCTCTGGACGAATCCATTATTACATGGTTATCATTACTGCGTGCCTATTCGCATCATCGTATATTAGTTAATTAATTGTGTACAGTGACGTCATAAGATTAATCTTATACTTCTTCCCTTGGAATTCTGGCAGTTGAAAGAGTTGAATGCTGTGTTCAGGTTTAGGTTTGACAGACATAATTGTACTTTTAGCCACGATTACCTGTAATTGCAGAAGAAAGTAATGATTCAGACAACTTGGATGACAGTGGTATGATTTCAGAAAAGGTAAGTCTATTTTGTGTATATATTTCATATTAAACCGTCTGTTGAAATTTTCAGTCCAATCAATAACTGATTTTGTATAAAGTTTTTGTTTTTTTTTTTTCAGGAAGACTCCGAATCGAGTGATCCGTATGATGACTCTGATGAGGACGAAAATTTTGAACCTCCAGAGTTTGAGGATTCAAGTGATGACGATGAAGAACAATTAAATAACATCATTGGAAAAGTGACTGCCACTCTTGTTCATGATAACTGCCTGGGTTTGAGAGTCAGTAATGAAATCGACCCAATAGGTTGGTTTGTTTATACGTGCGTTACTGGTGCCGTAGTTAAATTGTTAGCTACACTCGTGGGAATGATGTTCGTTCAGTTTTTTTATTTTTAATTTTGTTATTTAGTATGTGCTATAGAATCCCAAGAAAACAGTGAACTAAGCAATCAGGATAAAGAACCAGACACGTCCTCAGAAGAAGATGAAGATAAAGGTGAGGAAGAAAACAGAGCAGATACAAATAAAACTGCTGCAGCAACGAGTGGCGAACCGTGGTCACTATCTACAGGTACGTGTTTTAACAACGGGATTAATCTTTTAGCAAGTTTTTCCCCATTTTATTTCTATTCGGATGGAATTAGAATGAATAGAAACAGTTTTTGCTCAAAATAAAGTAATCATTAAATATCCTGTGATTTGCATCCTTTTCATTTGCGTCAACACAATTGTTTTCAAGCACTGGCCTCAAGGCAGGCCTCTGTTTTCCGTATGTTAAACGCGACCCGAATATCCTATTTGTGATCTTGCACAGTGAAAAGAGGAAACAATTCGCCCTAAGCCGGAACATGAAATATTACATTTTATTTGAGTTAATTTCTCCCAATGTGAAATTGTCGTAACTATCTTTCATAGAAAGACGAGTTTCCTCAGTGCAAGCAGTTCTTTTCCACAAGTCAGCTTTCTGTAAGGGTGGATAAAAATTCTCGAACTCAAAACGGACAATGCTTTTAATGCATTTATTTTTAGCAATAAAATCGAGAAAGGACGGACACAAGGAACACTTTTGCGTTTATTGCGGAGTTAGAGAGTTCAAACTTCCACGCCACTTTGAGCGTAACCACAAGGAAGAGTCCGAAGTGAAAAAAGCTTTGGCTCTACCAAAAAAATCCAAGGAAAGACGTATAGTTTGGAACTTGTTGCTTCGAAAAGGAGATTATGAAGCTAATTTGAAGGGCTTCAAGAACAATGCTCCTTTTATTTCAGTGGTTCGCAAAGGAACTTCAGAGTCAACAGACAATTTTGTTCCCTGCCCTCACTGTTTTGGATTTTTTGCACCACGAAACCTCTCTAAACACGGAAGGATATGTTTGAATAGAGATGATGGAAAAAAGACTAAGTCGATTCTGCAGACTGGAAGAGCTTTATTAAGTGCAACTCTCGCTGATGGAAAATATCAACACGTTCACCAACAAGTGTTATCCCGTATGACAAAGGATGACCTTCATCTTCTCATACGAAATGATGATCTATTGCTTTTATATGCTGCGATCCAGCTGCAAACCAAGGAGAAAGACCAGTTCAAGGATATTCGACACTCACTGCGAGTGCTGGCTAGGTTGGTTATCGAACTAAGAAAGAAGCAACCTGACGGGAGGAGCAAAGATCTAGTGATGCCAGAGAATTTTGATGATGTAGTAACTGGGGCCAAATCTTTGGCTGGATACGAGAATTCTAGAAAAAAAAAACTCCAACAACTTTCTTAAAGTGTGGTTTTTGTTTGAGAAAACTTGCTCTCGTTGTAAGGGCAGTTGCTCTTAGAGAAAGTAGCAGCCAAATGATTGACAAAGTGAGAAATTTCTTAGAACTCTATGAAACGGATTGGCAAATACTGGCCACCCAAGCTCGTGACTGTCACGAGAGTGAGAAAGGTAACAGCCCAGAAGAGCTTCCTTTAGAAGGAGATATCAGGAAATTCAAGCAATTTGTTCAAAGCGAAATCAAATCTCTTACAGCTGAAGTTGCCAAGGGTATCTCCAGCAAATTAAAACATTTGGCAAAATTTACCTTGGCGCGCCTTCTAACCTTCAATGCTAGAAGAGGCGGTGAAGTATCAAAGCTTCAATTAAAGCATTGGAAAGGTGTGTTGGATGGCAGGTGGAAACGCCGAACTGACTTGGAATCTTTAGACGATCCAGTTGAAAAAATACTTGCCGAACGGATGCAACTGTGTTATGTGGAAGGTAAGAAGAAAAAAGGAAGTGTTAAGCGTAATAACTTGGTTCCGATCCTTTTTACAGAAGAGTGTGTGACTGCTTTAAAATTGATTGCTGAGCCCTTGGGTGACGACAACGATGCGTATTTATTTTCTTCCGGTGAAATGAATCTCAGAGGTTGGGATACATTGCAGAATATCTGCAAAAAGATTGATGGTTTGGAAAAACCTGAATTGATCACACCTACAAGAACTAGAAAGTACATGTCCACAGTCCTTCAGCTGCTCGATATGTCTGACGCAGAGCTAACATGGATAACGAACCATTTCGGACATACACAAAACGTACATTTTGCTTGGTACCGACGGGAAGATGCAACCATCGAATTAACAAAAATGGCCAAAGTATTGGTTGCTGTCGACGATGGCGAAAACATAAAGAACAAAAAGATTGACACCATAGCGACAAGTAATGACACAACAGTTGACGGGGAACAAGGCAATAATGACAGGCATGCAGGTAAGTTAATTCCCCTTGCTTACGTCCTCATGAATCTTTCGCGCACATCTAAGACTGCGCAAAAATACTTTTTCTACGCATTTGACCACGGGAAAATAAGATATGCACGAAATATACTTTGTTCAGAGGTTTGCGAAAATCGATTTTCGCAAAACGGGGAATAGTAGAAAACTATTTGATTGCAATAAAAGCATACTTTTATTGCAATCAAAATAGTTTTCTACTATTCCCCGTTTTGCGAAAATCGATTTTCGCAAACCTCTGAACAAAGTATATTTCGTGCATATCTTATTTTCCCGTGGTCAAATGCGTAGAAAAAGTATTTTTGCGCAGTCTTAGATGTGCGCGAAAGATTCATGAGGACGTAAGCAAGGGGAATTAACTTACCTGCATGCCTGTCATTATTGCCTTGTTCCCCGTCAACTGTTGTGTCATTACTTGTCGCTATGGTGTCAATCTTTTTGTTCTTTATGTTTTCGCCATCGTCGACAGCAACCAATACTTTGGCCATTTTTGTTAATTCGATGGTTGCATCTTCCCGTCGGTACCAAGCAAAATGTACGTTTTGTGTATGTCCGAAATGGTTCGTTATCCATGTTAGCTCTGCGTCAGACATATCGAGCAGCTGAAGGACTGTGGACATGTACTTTCTAGTTCTTGTAGGTGTGATCAATTCAGGTTTTTCCAAACCATCAATCTTTTTGCAGATATTCTGCAATGTATCCCAACCTCTGAGATTCATTTCACCGGAAGAAAATAAATACGCATCGTTGTCGTCACCCAAGGGCTCAGCAATCAATTTTAAAGCAGTCACACACTCTTCTGTAAAAAGGATCGGAACCAAGTTATTACGCTTAACACTTCCTTTTTTCTTCTTACCTTCCACATAACACAGTTGCATCCGTTCGGCAAGTATTTTTTCAACTGGATCGTCTAAAGATTCCAAGTCAGTTCGGCGTTTCCACCTGCCATCCAACACACCTTTCCAATGCTTTAATTGAAGCTTTGATACTTCACCGCCTCTTCTAGCATTGAAGGTTAGAAGGCGCGCCAAGGTAAATTTTGCCAAATGTTTTAATTTGCTGGAGATACCCTTGGCAACTTCAGCTGTAAGAGATTTGATTTCGCTTTGAACAAATTGCTTGAATTTCCTGATATCTCCTTCTAAAGGAAGCTCTTCTGGGCTGTTACCTTTCTCACTCTCGTGACAGTCACGAGCTTGGGTGGCCAGTATTTGCCAATCCGTTTCATAGAGTTCTAAGAAATTTCTCACTTTGTCAATCATTTGGCTGCTACTTTCTCTAAGAGCAACTGCCCTTACAACGAGAGCAAGTTTTCTCAAACAAAAACCACACTTTAAGAAAGTTGTTGGAGTTTTTATTTTTCTAGAATTCTCGTATCCAGCCAAAGATTTGGCCCCAGTTACTACATCATCAAAATTCTCTGGCATCACTAGATCTTTGCTCCTCCCGTCAGGTTGCTTCTTTCTTAGTTCGATAACCAACCTAGCCAGCACTCGCAGTGAGTGTCGAATATCCTTGAACTGGTCTTTCTCCTTGGTTTGCAGCTGGATCGCAGCATATAAAAGCAATAGATCATCATTTCGTATGAGAAGATGAAGGTCATCCTTTGTCATACGGGATAACACTTGTTGGTGAACGTGTTGATATTTTCCATCAGCGAGAGTTGCACTTAATAAAGCTCTTCCAGTCTGCAGAATCGACTTAGTCTTTTTTCCATCATCTCTATTCAAACATATCCTTCCGTGTTTAGAGAGGTTTCGTGGTGCAAAAAATCCAAAACAGTGAGGGCAGGGAACAAAATTGTCTGTTGACTCTGAAGTTCCTTTGCGAACCACTGAAATAAAAGGAGCATTGTTCTTGAAGCCCTTCAAATTAGCTTCATAATCTCCTTTTCGAAGCAACAAGTTCCAAACTATACGTCTTTCCTTGGATTTTTTTGGTAGAGCCAAAGCTTTTTTCACTTCGGACTCTTCCTTGTGGTTACGCTCAAAGTGGCGTGGAAGTTTGAACTCTCTAACTCCGCAATAAACGCAAAAGTGTTCCTTGTGTCCGTCCTTTCTCGATTTTATTGCTAAAAATAAATGCATTAAAAGCATTGTCCGTTTTGAGTTCGAGAATTTTTATCCACCCTTACAGAAAGCTGACTTGTGGAAAAGAACTGCTTGCACTGAGGAAACTCGTCTTTCTATGAAAGATAGTTACGACAATTTCACATTGGGAGAAATTAACTCAAATAAAATGTAATATTTCATGTTCCGGCTTAGGGCGAATTGTTTCCTCTTTTCACTGTGCAAGATCACAAATAGGATATTCGGGTCGCGTTTAACATACGGAAAACAGAGGCCTGCCTTGAGGCCAGTGCTTGAAAACAATTGTGTTGACGCAAATGAAAAGGATGCAAATCACAGGATATTTAATGATTACTTTATTTTGAGCAAAAACTGTTTCTATTCATTCTAATTCCATCCGAATAGAAATAAAATGGGGAAAAACTTGCTAAAAGATTAATCCCGTTGTTAAAACACGTACCTGTAGATAGTGACCACGGTTCGCCACTCGTTGCTGCAGCAGTTTTATTTGTATCTGCTCTGTTTTCTTCCTCACCTTTATCTTCATCTTCTTCTGAGGACGTGTCTGGTTCTTTATCCTGATTGCTTAGTTCACTGTTTTCTTGGGATTCTATAGCACATACTAAATAACAAAATTAAAAATAAAAAAACTGAACGAACATCATTCCCACGAGTGTAGCTAACAATTTAACTACGGCACCAGTAACGCACGTATAAACAAACCAACCTATTGGGTCGATTTCATTACTGACTCTCAAACCCAGGCAGTTATCATGAACAAGAGTGGCAGTCACTTTTCCAATGATGTTATTTAATTGTTCTTCATCGTCATCACTTGAATCCTCAAACTCTGGAGGTTCAAAATTTTCGTCCTCATCAGAGTCATCATACGGATCACTCGATTCGGAGTCTTCCTGAAAAAAAAACAAACAAAAACTTTATACAAAATCAGTTATTGATTGGACTGAAAATTTCAACAGACGGTTTAATATGAAATATATACACAAAATAGACTTACCTTTTCTGAAATCATACCACTGTCATCCAAGTTGTCTGAATCATTACTTTCTTCTGCAATTACAGGTAATCGTGGCTAAAAGTACAATTATGTCTGTCAAACCTAAACCTGAACACAGCATTCAACTCTTTCAACTGCCAGAATTCCAAGGGAAGAAGTATAAGATTAATCTTATGACGTCACTGTACACAATTAATTAACTAATATACGATGATGCGAATAGGCACGCAGTAATGATAACCATGTAATAATGGATTCGTCCAGAGAAAATTAAGGGAGAATCGCAAAAAGATGGATTAACAACAAATACATTCAAATGTTAACCTTAATTACTAGGCATATGACAATTTTTAAACTCGTAAGTTGTGAAAAAAAATTCTTTTTCATGGAAGGTCAGCCAAACAGGGATGCAAAGTATTTTATGCGTTAGATCTTCCGGTTAATCAATTTCACGTCTAACAGAGATTGTTAATCGATTAAAACGTCATTCTTATGGTCTATGCACAGCAACTGAATTCTAACTCAATTTAATGTTGGGAATCTCAAAAATCAAGTCAAGACGGTCGGTATCATAAGGCTTTGGTAGCAAATATTAGCCTCACTTTGTGATGCTCGCTTAGAAACAAAAAAGAACCTACTCTGAGTCTTCGGCCATAAGATCTCTCCGAATCACACTACAAAATGATGCAAAAACAACAACTAAGAAAAAAATTATTATTATTAAAAATTATTATTATTATTATTATTATTTATTAAAAATTATCCATCATTAGAATTATTTTAATCTACAGCTACTTAACAAATATAATTATTAAAGTGTCAAAATACAAGTAAGCAAAAGACATAACCTGTATAATAAATACGACCATCTATATAAAAAGAGCATACAATATCATATAATTAGAATTTAAGGAATCAACCAAAACTCAAACCACGCAACACAAGGACGAACAAATTCCATGTTTAAAGGGTCCAGGAACACAACCCCATTTTTTAAAGGAGAATGTCACAATATTCATCCTAGTGTTTCTACAAGTATGCAAACCCATGAGGAATGAAGAGCATAATAATCAAAGCGACGGCAGAAGTAATTTATTTATTTCTAAACAACGTTATTTCAGAAGCTTATTCCAACCATCACAATTCCCCTCCTTTTCCATTAAATAAGTATCAGTACCATGTCACGTATACCAAGTATTTCAATATAGAGAAAGCAAGTAAAAGCGATGCCTAACAACATTGCATGCTTAAAGCCACAGGAAAAATTTCTTTAATGCTTCAGTACATGTCAGTTCCAAAATACTTCAACAGGCACTTCGCCATTATTGCTATGGTCCAAGTCATAGAGAAGGCTAGAACTTTCTATCAAAACATAAGACAAATTTACTAGATTTTTAAATATTGACCAAAAACTAAAAATGATAATGATTGCGAAATGATGATTGAATAATGATAATGATATGTTTACAAGCAGCATTGGAACAAAGTTGGAATCCTATATTGTAAAGTTTAAAGGAGTCGAAGAGAGATGTATCAGTTCAGAAATAAACAGGTCTTGGTCATTTTGGGACTATTGATATTGAGTCGTACCTCAGGTTTTGAAAGGACAGTCTTTACAGAATCACCAGGAACAGTTTTCTCCAAACTTACAGCATCCTGAAGATTAAAACGCAGGACAAGTGAGGCGTTGTTTCTCCAGTTATTAAATGTTAGCACAACAGAAAAGAAGAAATACAGCCCCAATCAGAAATCAATCAGCAAACTTTAGTATTTAGAAATATTATACCTCTATTTCATCATCTGAAATCAATCTTGCTTTCCCTTCAGCAGCACAATCACAAGACATTTGCTGTATGATAAATGAGATCATCAATGAGAAAGGAGTAAGCAAATTCACACTATAAATTAAAGAATCACCCATTATACATCATGCAGTATTCATGTCATGGGTCGTGAACAGGAAAAAATTGAATGTTTACAGGGTCCAAACGCATCTCATTTTCCTTTGTCAGTTCTTATTTCTGACAACATGATTTAAGTGGACTGTTCATCTTATTGTGAACATTGGTATTTTCAAATTCATAATAATTGCGAAACACTCTCAGATAAAATATTGTACATGTAGTTCCATCAAGAATAAGACAACGAGTGAAACATATAACTAACAAAATTGCCTGTTTGAAGGGCCCAAGAGCACAATTTGTGATTTGTTAGGAGATGTACTTTTAATTCAATGCTTAACACAAGTAATCAGTTTATTACTAGTACCATGCTTTCTCTTATTTGGTATTATGAAAGTATCACTAATACATTCAACAAATATTTCAAGACAGGCAAAAAGAGCTAAAGCGATATCTAACAACCTCGCATGTTTAAAGGGCCCGCAAACTTAACTTTATTACTTCCAAACATTTATTAGTGTGAAAATGATTAATGGAGCCTAGTGACCACATTCTTTCTTTCTGAGTCTCTGAGTAGGCCATTAACCCTTGATATTTCAAAATACGATAAACATACTAGATCTACAAGAACTGAAAAAAGTAAAATGTTTTCCAGGAAATTTTGTATGTTTACAAGCAGCATTGGAACAAAGTTGGAATCCTATATTGTAAAGTTTAAAGGAGTCGAAGAGAGATGTATCAGTTCAGAAATAAACAGGTCTTGGTCATTTTGGGACTATTGATATTGAGTCGTACCTCAGGTTTTGAAAGGACAGTCTTTACAGAATCACCAGGAACAGTTTTCTCCAAACTTACAGCATCCTGAAGATTAAAACGCAGGTCAAGTGAGGCGTTGTTTCTCCAGTTATTAAATGTTAGCACAACAGAAAAGAAGAAATACAGCCCCAATCAGAAATCAATCAGCAAACTTTAGTATTTAGAAATATTATACCTCTATTTCATCATCTGAAATCAATCTTGCTTTCCCTTCAGCAGCACAATCACAAGACATATGCTATATGATAAATGAGATCATCAATGAGAAAGGAGTAAGCAAATTCACACTATAAATTGAAGAATCACCCATTATACATCATGCAGTATTCATGTCATGGGTCGTGAACAGGAAAAAATTGAATGTTTACAGGGTCCAAACGCATCTTATTTTCCTTTGTCAGTTCTTATTTCTGACAACATGATTTAAGTGGACTGTTCATCTTATTGTGAACATTGGTATTTTCAAATTCATAATAATTGCGAAACACTCTCAGATAAAATATTGTACATGTAGTTCCATCAAGAATAAGACAACAAGTGAAACATATAACTAACAAAATTGCCTGTTTGAAGGGCCCAAGAGCACAATTTGTGATTTGTTAGGAGATGTACTTTTAATTCAATGCTTAACACAAGTAATCAGTTTATTACTAGTACCATGCTTTCTCTTATTTGGTATTATGAAAGTATCACTAATACATTCAACAAATATTTCAAGACAGGCAAAAAGAGCTAAAGCGATATCTAACAACCTCGCATGTTTAAAGGGCCCGCAAACTTAACTTTATTACTTCCAAACATTTATTAGTGTGAAAATGATTAATGGAGCCTAGTGACCACATTCTTTCTTTCTGAGTCTCTGAGTAGGCCATTAACCCTTGATATTTCAAAATACGATAAACATACTAGATCTACAAGAACTGAAAAAAGTAAAATGTTTTCCAGGAAATTTTGTATGTTTACAAGCAGCATTGGAACAAAGTTGGAATCCTATATTGTAAAGTTTAAAGGAGTCGAAGAGAGATGTATCAGTTCAGAAATAAACAGGTCTTGGTCATTTTGGGACTATTGATATTGAGTCGTACCTCAGGTTTTGAAAGGACAGTCTTTACAGAATCACCAGGAACAGTTTTCTCCAAACTTACAGCATCCTGAAGATTAAAACGCAGGTCAAGTGAGGCGTTGTTTCTCCAGTTATTAAATGTTAGCACAACAGAAAAGAAGAAATACAGCCCCAATCAGAAATCAATCAGCAAACTTTAGTATTTAGAAATATTATACCTCTATTTCATCATCTGAAATCAATCTTGCTTTCCCTTCAGCAGCACAATCACAAGACATTTGCTGTATGATAAATGAGATCATCAATGAGAAAGGAGTAAGCAAATTCACACTATAAATTGAAGAATCACCCATTATACATCATGCAGTATTCATGTCATGGGTCGTGAACAGGAAAAAATTGAATGTTTACAGGGTCCAAACGCATCTTATTTTCCTTTGTCAGTTCTTATTTCTGACAACATGATTTAAGTGGACTGTTCATCTTATTGTGAACATTGGTATTTTCAAATTCATAATAATTGCGAAACACTCTCAGATAAAATATTGTACATGTAGTTCCATCAAGAATAAGACAACGAGTGAAACATATAACTAACAAAATTGCCTGTTTGAAGGGCCCAAGAGCACAATTTGTGATTTGTTAGGAAATGTACTTTTAATTCAATGCTTAACACAAGTAATCAGTTTATTACTAGTACCATGCTTTCTCTTATTTGGTATTATGAAAGTATCACTAATACATTCAACAAATATTTCAAGACAGGCAAAAAGAGCTAAAGTGATATCTAACAACCTCGCATGTTTAAAGGGCCCGCAAACTTAACTTTATTACTTCCAAACATTTAGTAGTGTCAAAATGATTTATGGAGCCTAGTGACAACATTCTTGTTTGATGAGTTTCTGAGTAAGCCTTATAATTGAATTTTGTTGTTTGTTAAGATGTAATTGTAACTGAGTGATTAACGCAAGTAATCAGTTTATTACTAGCAACATCCTTTCTGTAATTTGGTATTAAAAAAGTATCAATAATATTAAACACGACAAATATGCCAGGACAGGTAAAAAAAGGCAAATGGTTGTCCAGAAACTTTGCATGTTGAAAGGGATAGCAAACTCAACTTTATTACTTCTAAACATGTTTTTTTAACTGACTATTTATCTTGGTAATACTTGCATGGCCCTTTGCATGTTTAACAGATCACATGTAATATCACATGACTCAGATAAACTATGAATGCAATGAAAGTAATTTCTACAGTTCAATTTAAATGAAAGGCACACAGTATGATATTTTTTGTATAACATAGAAAGAATAATTGTTGAATATGCTACAATACACACCTGCATATTTATAAATGAGTTATTTAATTCATCTCTATTGTCTTCCTCTGAGCAACTGGCAGCAACCTAGAACATATGAAGGCACCATCATTGAAGGTTTTACAATTAAATTAACAGTTAAATTAATCAGGCGAACTTTTCTAAGAAAAAACAGAAAAACAATTCATGAATTTCCTCAAATTTTGGATGAAAGACATTGTCTACTAGACTTAGCAAATAGAAAATATAAGCTCATTACAATTCTAGAGCAAAAAAACTGACAAAATAAAGAAAAGCAAAATATTGCTACCTCTTCGTTATCTGGATTTAAATTAATATGTAAAATGTCTGCATTATATTTAGCACGTTCAATTATATGGAAATCTGGATCACTTTTCCTTGGCTAAAATAGAACAGTAAAAGTCCATTCATATCACAGGTATTTTTGGCACAGCTGCACAAAAAATTTTAACTGCTAAAAACTAAAAAATGTATATCTTTTGTAAATCATTGAAAGACCATGAAGACTAGTTTCAGACTTAATAATTTATTTCTACCAAACAAAAGTAATAATGTTGCACAGTTCATGATCATGAAATTTTAGACCAGGAAAGAGATAGGTTTAAAAAACAAGGATGCTTCTTTTATATTGGCCTCAGTTATAAGGCATAAAAATTTCAGATAAAATGGAGCTATAAATTGAAGGCTTGAAGGTACCAAGACTTTACATTGATGAAATTATAGCCCAATCAATCATAAACTTTGAATGGCATGCCATGTATCCATCTTTAGTTGAATTTCTTAAAATGAAATCAATACTCACATCAACTTTGTCATGGCTATCTTTGCCATCCTCTTCTGTATTCATTGACATAATCTAAAGATACCAAACAAAAGTAAAAACTGTTGCACAGTTCATGATCATTAAAATTTAGACCAGGACAGAGATTAATGCTGGAAAGTATGAAAAACACAACGCCTGTCGAATTCAATGATCACTAAAAGAGTTCATCAGATTTCTTTTGAGCACTTAGTTGTATCAACATTTTATGTGATTTTGCCGAGACCAGCGGGGTAGAAAGGTTTAAAAAAACAAGGATGCTTCTTTTATATTGGTCTCAGTTATAATGCATAAAAAGTTTAGATAAAATGGAGCTTTAAAGTGAAGACATACAAATACAAAGACTTTACATTGGTGACATTATAGGCTAATGAATCAAGTTTCAATCACATGCCTTGTATCTTTACTTAAATTTCTTAAAATAAAATTAGTACTCACATCAACTATCTCAGGGCTTTGTTCGCAATCCTCTTCTGTATGCACTGATGCTATCTAAATAAGTGAAACAAATTTATTATTTTTGCGCAGTTCACAATCATGAAAGTTTACACTAGCAATGACATAATTCATGAATTATATTGAAAAGTTCGAAATTGCCATATAGCAGACCCATCTGGATGCAATTTGTGGCCCCATGTGTGAAGTGAATGGAACCTACAATGTTGCTTATCTAGGTATTGGTCTGTCGAAGGCATGTTTTATGTGGTTAATGTTAGGTTCAGATTTGTGAAGAATTAGAATGCAAATTTTCAACAAACATTGTAAATTTTACATATCTGTTTCACATTACATTTGTTTAATTTCATTGAGCAACAGTTGCTCAGTTATGTTTCATTCATTAACTTTTTTGTTGTTGTTTGTTATTCTGATAAGGTAAACAAAAATTAAACTTTTACTTGAGGTAGTCTTCCAAAAACATTTTAGCACAGGCAGCTAGTTTTTATTATTTCCTTGATCAATTAATGAAGCAAAGGGATACTTACCAAGCATAGTTCATCAATAGACCAATTTTGCAAATCAGCTATATTGGATGGTTTTTTCCACTTTCCCTAGAAAAAGCACCAATGATATGCAATGAAATGATTGAATTTAAAGGTGCTAAAGGTGCTTGGTGCTTGCCAGCAAATCAAAGCACGTAAAATAACAGTTACAAGTAACTAACAAAGTCATGTTCTTGCTTGCAAGTATCTTTTCAGTAACCAATAACATAAAACAATTGAATCAAAGATATTTTTTAATTTTTTGCAAAAAGACAAAAAAAAGAAAAAGACATGCATGTTTGGCCTATACAGTATAGGCCATTGTAGCACTTGAACAGACCCTTTTACTAACAACAATAACAAAAGAAGTAAATAAAATAAATTTACTTTTCTCCAATGCAGATTAAGGCCTTGTCCATAAGAGTATCTGATTTCAGTTCCTTTTAAGATTTTTTCAACTTTAACCTTCAGGCAAAGATGTGTCACTCCATTTAACTCTATAGCTTTCATGATACAATTAGCAAAATGAGGTGGTGAATCATTTACAAATTTGCCAAGCCTGGAAGCATGTGTCCCATCAATACTATAAAAAACATACATTGACTTTCATTGCTTTTATAAAATCACAAGTAAATAGTGAAAAAGTGAGGGTGGGGTGGGAGGGGAAGAACCTATAAAATAATAAAAAAAGACCAAGTCAGCATAGTCTTATGAATATCTATTACGGTAATACAAATCAACTAATGAAAACGCTCCAGAAAGATTTTCATAATGTCTTAGTGCAGAATGAAAAAGTAACATGTATCAAAAATCAATTAGTTTGTTTGTAAAACAGTGAACTGGCAGTGTCTGCTGATACATTTTATAGATTCTTTTTCATGAAAACCAAAACAAACCTGGAGTATACAGAGGCAGATACAGCAAAAAAATTAAGTAAGTCGCGAAGCGACCAAAATTTATTGTGGAGCGCAGGGACGCAAAAAATTTTGGCTAAACAGCTGGGGGTGTTGGGGGGTGCTGTAAACCCCCCAATTCAGTTTTTGAGGGCTCTGGGGAGCACTGTAACTTCAATTTGAAATAGGATTTATCCTACCTTTTAGCGTTTGTTGTTGTGGAGTTTTTAACAAATGGGGAATAGTCTTGGTGGCATGACTTCAACAAAAATAAAAGTAAAGAATACAATTTATTTTATATTTTTCTTAAACTCTTTACTTTTTGTGAACAGCTTTGATTTTGTGAATGTGAGAGGGAGATAGAAAAGAAAAGGAAAAACAAAACACTTCATGATCAATATGCATAAGTTCTTAAAAAAATAGGCTTTTCAGAAGTAGAAAGAAGCACTAGGAAGTCAAACCAACAATAAATACATAACAGGCATCTTCCAAACTTTGCCAAAAATGTTCAAGTAAATTAACCTAGACATAATGATCAACATTCAGTTTTATGTTACAACTTTAAACATTTCTTGAATCAGTCACATGTTCCTTTCAAATGAATGATCACTGAAGAAATCTTTGAATCAATGTTTCCTGATAGTATTGGTTTATAACATGGCTGGAAATGCCCAATACTTCACATCGACATTGGTTACTCCCATCGTGGTCCAGCAGTTCCATTCTTTCAAGTATACCACATATTCCACGACTATAACTTTTGGTATCAATTCATAAATTGATATTGATCACTCTTGATAATGCCTTATACACCTGAAATAGTAAAACAAAACAGAGAAATTAATAACTGCATAGACTTCCCAATAAGACACATCTCATGGTGAGCATCAATATTATCCCTGCAGTGCTTTATCTCAGACTTTAAGGCATTAATGAGATTGACAGCTTCAGAAACATTTGTCTGAAGCTTGTAAGAGTCTTGTGACAGGCAAAAAAAAATGTGCTGTGAAATAACAAGATCACAAATGAAATTGAATGAAGTGATGAGAGCCAAAAAAGTAGTAACCTTAATGGAAGAGTCCCTGTTAAATTGTTTATTTTCATTTGCACTCATGTCTTCAAGGCAGGATAAAATAATACAAAATCATTTAAGCCAGATAAAATTAGAAGCAACAGTCCCACGTTTTGTACATTTGCATGCGCACAAAACAGAAGAGGAACATAGTGATTATGCCTAAATGTTCGGTTTGCAGAAGCACCCTCATGGCAAAACAAAATATGTATGTATACGTCTGAAACTGGAGAACGACATGTAATTTCATTATGAAAAACCAGTTTTAGTTTCAGGTCCAGTGGAGGTGTAGTAACACATATTGCTTAAGCCCAAAATACAAAGAAAGCCACTCCAAGTGGTATCACAGCAAATATGTATGGCCTCTTCTTTAACAAGGTCAACTCCTGTGAGTGAGACCAGTGTCAAGAGAAGAGTGTGACACATTCCCTATACACGTAAAAAAAGGTTAAGAAGACAGCAGTTTTAAAAAAGAGGGTGTTCAGCATAGAATGAAGCATGTACCAATAATTCAACAGTTGTTAAAACTCTTAATTAAGTAACTAAAGAATTATCACCTACCAATCCAATGGATACAGAACTAAACAATTTCCATTAGCTGCAGACACCTACAGAATTGAAAAAGAGAAAGGCAACATAACTGGGACTGCATTCACTGATTCAATGTCATACAAATACACCATTTTTAATGTTTACTTTCTCAAAATAAAGGCAAGGAAGTCATGTAAGTTATCACAGAAAACACAAAATAAACATGATCAGATTTCTGAGAAAACATAATTATTAAAACTTATTATGTCAGGCACTTAATTTAAATTTCTTAAAAAAAACGTAACCTTTCATTTCACTTTCGATACAAAAACATTCGAAAAATAATTAAAAATCAACTAAAACTAACCGCAAGGCAATGCATACTTGATCTTTATCTTCCTTCAAATTACTGGGAAAAGAAGACTCCGCCAAAAAGTTTCTTTTTATTTGACCAGAAACAAATTTCTGATACAAATTTGACGAAGAAAGGATGTCTTTCTCACTCATCTTCTTGGACAAATACCTTTGCCAACAGTGTAAGGACTCTAAATCGCTTTTTTTGCAAATATTTCCAATACGTTCAAATAGCTCCATGACCGAAGAAGGAAAGAATGGGGAGCATGCTCGTTCATACACGAGCTCGAATTCGTGGATTCTCATAGGGGGTAAATTTCAGTTTTTATTATTATTATTTTCCAGTCAATAAGCACTAGTTTTAAAGCTTACGACTGGGTTGGCTTTACCCCCTAACATTTCTGACTAAATTTCAGTAAGGAGGCAAGCTCGTTATGTTTCGAGATGAGATCGAGATGAGATCGAAGAATAAAAATATTTTTTTAAAACATTTTATCAATATTACAACCAACTGATGCAAACCAAGTTAACTTCTACCAAAACGTCATGGATTAAAGGTATTCGTATCGTTAGTGTTTTTTTTCTGAAAAAGTCAATACCCCCATGTTTTTTCAGACATGGTTGGACCCACTTAATGACTGATTTTACGGTCGCCAAAAAAACTGCACCCATTCTGGTCGCCCAGAAAATAAAATCTTGACATACGCTCAGTATACGTTAACTTTTCCGTAGGGGGTAAATAACTGAATTCTTTGTTGGTTTTAACTAGAATATTCTATTTTCTTACCCCCTTGAGATCTAGATCGAAAGTAGGTCTCAAGAACAATACTGAATGTGCAAACTATCATTAGGGGGTTTGACGGCGCTACAGCGTGGTTTAATGTACCGTATCGAATTAAATATTGACTCCCATTTGAAATTAGATATTGAAGTGAGCACAAAACAAGACAGCCGAGGAGAAGTGTCAAACTCTCTGTTTGCTTGCTTGAATTAAAAAAACATACTTTGACGAAAAGCAAGTACGTCGGACGGACAAGGTTGACCTACGCTGTATCCGCCACTGGTATATGCCGGTCAATTAAGTTAACCAACAAAAGACAAATCTTTTTCCTTCAAATTTCTAATAAATCATACTACCCAACAAAATAAACTTACCACATTTTTCCATAAAAAAATAAGAAGGAGCCTTTATCTGGTCCGTATTCTTGAAACCTATTTTCTCCTTCTTCAGCAGTTAATCTTTCTCCTGGGTATTCCAGTACAAAGTCATTTTTGTACAAATCCTTTGTGCAAAAAATACCATACTCTGAAAAAAATATGGTTTCATTTTTCTTATATATATATATATAAACAATGCAAAAATAGCCTCTGCTGTTTATCACTCATTTTATAGCTTAAAAAGAATCATCATCATGAAAAAATAGATAACTTGCTACGACTCACTTATATCATCATCAATATATACTTTCTCCAACCACTCTGGGTCTGCACCATTTATCAGATATTGTATTGTTGGATCTGTCACATTTCCTCTTTTGCTTCGAGTCTATGGTATAATTTCAAATTTCACCTTAAAAAAGATTCAAATTGTAACCCATGATATAAGGACTTAAGTCTTTATAATCACTTATATACCTTCTTCGTATTAATTTTCGCGCATTCATGAAAAAGTTCCCATTTTTGCACGAAATTTGGTACAGAATTTCAAGCAAAAGGTTCTTGCACAAAAATTAATAAGTGCGAAATATAATTTCTTTTTGTTTTGAAAAAAATAGCCAAAAAGCTGACTTTAATGTTTTTTTTATTTTTTCTAAGGTTTCAGGGGTTAATGAATAAGAACATAAATTATGTAACATAAGTAGCAGTGTCCTTTTTGTTTCTTTTCTTGGTTTTGTTTTCAATCATGGCCTAATTTAATAACCAGCTAAATAAAGTGAAAAGTATTCACACTAATGTTATCAGCTAAATATTCACGTAAATATCCACAAATAGCAACATGCTCAGTATTATATTCCAAATATGCATTTTCAAGTCAGAATGAATGCACTTTAGGTTGATTATATTAGCGTGTAAGAAGCCCTTTACAAAATTGTCATTTCGATCTACAGTTTCTACTTCTAAGGGAAAAATTCAAAGCAAAATTTTGACTGTTTAAAAAGGCCAATGAAACTTTTTTCCTCTGAAATTACACGTGTGAAAATAAATCCCCGTGAAATAAACTTTTTTGGCAGTGTGTGAAAATTAATAAACGCAAAAAAAATCAGATCTCAATGCACGAATAGTACGAATATGGTATTCGACATATTCAACAGACAATATTCAATACTATATTCAAAAGACAAAAATGGAACCACTAGGTGTTAGTTGCACATATTAACAATTTTCACAGTAGTACATTATTCATTAATCTCATAAAGAACAATATTAGTAACACAATTTACCAAATTTGGGGGTACACCTTTCATGCATACCTGTTTTCCTTCACTGAGGCTAAAACTGCCAGTCATCATTTGTACAATCTGTTCAAAAAAGAAATAAAACTAATAAGAAATTTATTAGAATTTAAAGAGGATAAGTGGATGAAATAGTTCAAAACTGTGACTTCACTTGAAATGAATATTGGCTAAAACTACCCAGAAGGTGTAAAAAACATCTTGACTGAAAGTTCCTGTTTTTCAGGGTAAGATAAGTTCGTTGCTTTTCAGATAAGTAATTACATGGCACAGCACACAATTTATCTTCATTACTTTTCTTGGTTTGTGTGATATTTTATTTTACAATTGAAAATAGTCAAGATGAAGGACAAAATTATTCATGTAAATGTTCTATCTTATAATCCATTGGTAATAAAAAATTTTCATGCTTTGTTGATACAATCAATTTTTCTACTTCCCAAAGAACATTTTCATTGTAAAATATGGTGTTGTGGTAATTTAAAAATCAACTTATCTTGATGTTATGTGGGACCTACATTATTTATGGTTGGTCTTTGACTGATTATCCTGTTCCAACATTTTTCAATAACATCCAAGACGGTTTTCACATCATCATCAGGATAAAGTGACGCAATTACACCTAAACTTGGTCGCACTCCATTACGAAGTGCATCTTTGAGCAATTCATCAGAAAAATGAGGCAACTTTGTCTCCCATGGTGAATTAAGATTGCTAAACATTTCATATAGTGTTATACCCAAACTGTAAATATCTGAAGATAATGATAAGACACAAGCTTCACCAAGCACTATCTCCGGTGGTAAATAAGTGTAGGTTGTACCTATAAACACAGCAAAGAATGATGCATTTAACAAACAGTTTTCCAACATTTCAGTCGCATTTCATATTTGCTTGACCACAGCTTTGGAAATGCAAAAGATACCTTTTAATACGCTGGTAGTCATTAAACTGCGGCATGTGTCTTTCATCTCGGATACATGGCTGAAGTCTGTGAGTTTTAAAATGACCTGCTCCAGGCTTCCAGAGACTAGAACATTGCCAGGCTTCATGTCTCTGTGAACAATGCCTGCATCATGTAAGTATTGTAGGCCTTGAATTATCTGTGCTCCATAATCTGTTCGCTCATGAAAATTATAATAATCACTGTCATTGAATTTAGTAATCAGTTCCTTCAAATTATGGACTTGATCGCCATTGCATGTAACTTCACAAAACTCGAAAATCAATGCCGTTGGCCTAGTTGAGTATCCACGTATTCTTACCAAGTTTTTATTTCTCAATTTGCGTAATGTTTCAACTGCTTTTAGTAGCTGTTTCTTAGATACAGTCTGCTTAAATCGTTTAACGGCTGCAGGCTTATTACGGAGTGATATCTTGAAAACATGAGCGAACGATCCCTCACCAATAAATCCATCGCTGAAATTCAGTGGGAGGTTATGCACTTCCAGAAAATTAACTTTTTCTTCCAATAGTTTTAATGAAACACTAGAAGCTTTAGCAAATCCTGCCATTGACGAAAAGATGATACATAATACTTTACCAAATTATTATCTAGTGAGCTGAAAAATGGAAAGAAGCATGTGGCTGAAAAAGCTTTTGAAATCTCTCCAATGAATGAAAATATATTTATAGTATCCTGGGGACACATAGTATTTTAGCTGGTTTGGCCACAATTATAAAAACTGAAAATCGCTAGCCGTTCATCCCTCAATATCTTTGCAATCAGCAATTGAATAAATGAATTAATTCATCAACAAAAGATATACAAAGTTGTTGTAAATAAAGATAAATAATACATAAACTAAAATAAGACAACTGATACTCATCACACTCATAGTACTTGCAGTTCAAATTATTGATTGTAAAGTCTACATAAGAATAGTGGGTAGAGTCGTAGCTTAGAGTGTGTTAAATGCATGTACTTAACATGAAATATATAGAGTTTTGAATTTGGGTAGTGTTCTGGAAAGGAAAAATTTTGGCATTGCAATCTATGCAGTACCAAGGGGCTTCATTTTCAGACTGGACAAGAGCTTCGAAATCTTTGGTGGAAAATTTGCTACATTTTTTGTTAATCCAGCAGTTATATACACACAGTAGTAATCACAAAAAAGGAAGTTGCAATTTTCAGTAACTAGCTTATTACAAATTGGACAGACATATTTCTCATTATCAGATACAAACATTAAAAAAAACAAATAAACAAACAAAATCAGACAGAGGGAAAAATTAGAAGGAAAAAAGAAAATAGTATTCACGAATCAGGGTACAAAACGTCCAGAGCGAAAAACAAGCACACTTTTACTGCACCATTATGAAAAGTTTATAAGGTCGGTGCACATCAGAAATTACAAAATAATGGCTCCATTTCCACTTAACAAATTTTAGCGGAAAAACTTCGAGCGGAATTATTCCACTGTGTATGATTATTGGTTAGTCACAAAGAAAAAGGGGTGTGTGAGTTAAAATTTATTGAAGTTTGAACTCGAAAGAAAAATTGATTCAAGCAAAAATATAGTCTGAGAAAAATCCCATTATCTTAGACGCAGATGATACTGTTTTCCCATTGTCAGTTTTTCTAAAATGAATCTTTTCATTTAGATATCGGAAAGATGCGATTAGACGATCTATTTGAAGTTTTCTGAACATCCACATCAATTTCTGAAAATATCAGTTTAAGTTGTAGTTAAAGTAAATACCTTGACCTTCAGGAAATTCGAGCGAATTCCTGTCACAGTGTTTCAGTTTTTCTCTAGTCTCAGGCTCAAGCGCTTCCTTAACAAACTTCCGATTAAGGAATCGACGGCTTTTTTTCTTTAGTAGCTGAATTCCTAGCCAAGGAAAGGCGGCCCTCTATGCCCAACTCTTTGATATTAATGTCTACGGCTCCTAACAATTCGATAACCTTTGATTTAAGGTCATCACCATCGTCAACATGAGATGGAATACCTGTAATTTCTAAGTTCGATCTTATACCGGTATTGGTTGGTAGCGTGAAGTTCACTTTCTAAGGAGGATATTTGAGTTTCGAATGAAACTTACCTGTTTTTCCAGGATTTAATTTTTTTCAAACAGCTCCGAGATTAAAGATAGTTGGGAAGAGATACCATCGAATCTTTGGTTCATATAGCTTTTTGGAATTGATTCATCTCTCTTGTAGTTGTTTATTAGATAAAGCGGTATTATGAATATTGATTAAGATGCAGGCGTTAACTTGTCTGCTTAGACGTCTGCACTCATCAGTGTCAAAACGGGAACGAATTAATGAATTGTTAGAGAGTAAGTCGTATTTCTGAGGCCTTCCAGATGAAATATCAACCCCAGAAACCAAATATATAGGTTTTGAGTTCAAAGTAAAGTGTATAAATAAGGCAAAGAAGAAACAGTTTTTCAGAAAAAAACCTCATTTCACTCAGAAGCTTCCTTGGTCGGAAGATTTATTATCATTAACTCGAGTTACCAATTTAAAATTTAAATTGATCTCATTGTGTTGTAGTACTAATCGAGTTAAGAACTGTACATTCTATTGTATTTCATTCGTCAATAGACTCTTCAAACAACGTTCAAAATAAGGCCAGACCTTTGAAATTTGAGGACCCAATAAACACTCAACACTCAAATTGTTTAAAGAAACACGTAAGCAAAGTAAGCAAAAGTAAGGACAAATTTAGTCTTCTCATGACTCTAGTCAGCTTTTTCTATCTTCAAAAGTATCACCGTACAAAACCAACAGTAACAGAGACCTATTTATTTTGTGGACCCTATAAATACTAAAATTTAGAAAACGTACAGTAAACTTACTTGAAAAAACCGGGCCCGGTCAAAAAGTGTAACAGACCCTTTAAACATGCATAAACAGCATAAAAAGAAACCGGGCCCATTGTCGGACCCGCTAAAAAAAATGGACCCGTCAAACCAACATGTAAAGTAAAAATGGACCCGGTAAACACGCATATGGACTTACTTACTTACTTACTTACTTACTTACTTACTTACTTACTTACTTACTTACTTACTTACTTACTTACTTACTTACTTACTTACTTACTTACTTACTTACTTACTTACTTACTTACTTACTTACTTACTTACTTACTTACTTACTTACTTACTTACTTACTTACTTACTTACTTACTTACTTACTTACTTACTTACTTACTTACTTACTTACTTACTTACTTACTTACTTACTTACTTACTTACTTACTTACTTACTTACTCTTCGACATCCTGCGATAAGCTTTGAAGCCGACTCTGAAATTCCTGAATCAGAAAGTCTCTTCCTGAGACTTCCAGGCCACCAATCGCAGACTGTTGTTGATGGTCAATGGATGAGAATCTCCTGAAGGATTCTTGAGAAGATCGCTTCTTCTTGGTAAGAGAACTGGGTTCTGTATCGACATTTGCAACAGCTGGGGGTACCACGGTTGCGAATGCCAAGTTGGTGTTATGACTATCACTTTGTCGGCTTTGTCCCGACGGATTTTGTGCAAGACTTTGTTTATCAGACAAAATGGTGGGAACGCGTACAGAAAACCCCTTGACCAACTCTGTTGCATAGCATCCGTTGCCCGACTGAATGGATCCGATCTCCATGCAATGTAGAGAGGAAGTTGATGAGACAGGCGGGAAGCAAATAGATCTATTTCCGGGAACCCCAATACTTGACATAATTTTTGAAACATTATTGGGCTTAGCTTCCACTCTGACCCGTCCATGTCCTGCCTTGACTCCTGGTCGGCTACCACGTTCATAGCACTGGGAAGGTACTCGGCAGTAATTGTGATCCTGTGTTGCAAAAGAAATCCCCAAATCTCTTTGCTGATTTCTATCATCTTTAGGCTCTTGGTTCCCCCCATTTTCATCAAATACCTCAGAGCTGTTGTATTGTCTATTTGAAAATGAATAGATGTCACTGACTTCTCTTTCACAAAGCTGAAAAGAGCTAACTTCACTGCCAACAGCTATAGAATATTGATGTGAAATTCCTTCTCCTTTTCTGACCATACACCCCTTGTAGTCTGACCCTGACATGATGCACCCCAACCTATCCTTGACGCATCCGTCTGAATAATCAACTGTGGAGGGTCTTGTACAAGACATCTTCCATTCGAAATTTCTAAATTCTGAATCCACCATTTCAACTCCAGCCTTGCCTGTGCATTGAGGCTTATGGATTCCTGAAGACAGCCTGTTTCCTGTAAAGCCCTGATCTGTAACTGTTGCAGATGTCTTAACTGGAGTTGAGCCGGTAGTACTGCTTGGATAGTTGATGTCAAAAGACCTATGACCCTCGTCAACTCTAAAATGGACGTTGTTGATGTCTTGTACATTTCCATACACCTCTGTTTTACTTTGTGCAGTTTCGGTTGGGTCAAAGATAGTGTGAGATTTGTAGAATCTATCAACATACCTAGGAATTCTATCTTCTGAGTAGGATCTAGTACTGATTTCTTCACATTTATCACAAACCCTAGATGCTGCAGCAAGAAGATCACAGTGTCCCTTGAAATTAATAATTGGCTGTATCATCTTGCAAGAATTAACATATCGTCGAGATATATTACAATTCTTACATTCAATCTCCTTAACACAGACATGGGAACTTTGAGTAATTTTGTAAAGTTTCTGGGAGCAGGACCCAGGCCAAAGCATAGGCACAGGAACTCGTAAAGTTTTCCTGACCATTGAAAGTGAACATTGGTTCTGGAGAGTTTGTGTAATGGAACGGAAAAATAAGCGTCCTTCATGTCTAACTTGCACATGAAATCTCCTTGCTGCAACATGAATTTGAGATAATGCAAACCTTCCATTTTGAAGTGTATGTAGGGAATGCATTTGTTTAATTCCTTTAGGTTTATGACAGGTCGGTATCCCCCGTCCTTTTCGCCCACTAAGAATATATTGCTTATTATTTGATCTGGATGAAATTTGCAAGGTCTTATTGCGCCTTTCCTCAACATCTCGTTTATCTCCACATCCACCAGTTCTTTTTGGGCTTTGTTCATGTGAAGGTTTTTTGGAACTTTGTTTTGTACTGGTTTTTCTTTCAATGGAATTTCGTAACCCTCTATTATAGACAAAATACTTGTGTCCTTTGTCAATTTCTTCCATGCTTCGACAAAGTAACTTAGCCTCCCTGCCAAAGGCACGGCAGGAATCACCAGTCCGGCAAACAACTTTTTTATTACTGGGTGGACATTTTGAAGTTCCGAATCTGGAACTATTGGTGGAGTTGGAGATGTTGACATGCTGAGAATAGGCTGTCTTTTTTGGCATACCTTGTCCTTGGAAGCTGCTATTTCTTCCTCTTTGGTAGTAGAAGTAACGCCCCCCACCACTCTTGCGTGAGGGGCCACCTCGAAAGGGTTGTTGGTAATTATTAGTGGCCCTCTTGGAAGATGAAGACGATGATGAAACCCATAAAGTCTTCTTTTTGGCCTCTTTTGTTTTGGTGTAGGCATTCCGAAACTCTTCACCAAGCAGGGAATTTCCTTTACCGATGATCTCTCTTTTTTCTTTGATAGTTGTCTTCGCTTCTGTTGCTGGCATTACGAGTGATAAGGCATTGTACAGCCGATGGTATGTCATCGTATTCATTGCTTGCCCAGCTAATATGACTGTCTGCTCTGTATGTTTGAGAAGCAGTTCCAAGTCAATCTCAATCTTGTCCTCCTGACTACTAGAAACTTGCTCTAGATACTGCCAAAGCCTGGACAGGGGGCCATACACCTCCCTTGTCCGTTGTTGACATTTCTCCAGCACACTATCCAGTAATGTCTCAATGTTGGTCTTTTTGTGTTTTGCGATCTCCTTTAAAAAATCATCCATTACCTTAACCTTGGTAATGTTTTTAGGTACTGGGTTTTTATGTAAAATGTTGTCCTTTAATTCCTTTTCCGATAAGTACTTGTTGATGTACTGGTTCACGTAGTCTGCTTGATTACTTTCCAACTCATACTCGTATTCTTCCTCCGTCGTTTTTACGTGAAAACGAGACTCCTCTAACCTGGACTTGGATCGTTTCTTCTTTTTCTTGCGTCTCTCCTCTTTTTCATTTTCATCACTGTCAGACGATGACGATGAACTGCTACTTGAAGTCGATGATGACGACGAAGATGCATCTCGACGTCTTCTGTGTTTTTTTGATTTACGTTTACTTCGACTGCGTTTTCTTTTTCGTCCCCTGTGACCACTCTGGTCCACAGGGCTTGTATCTCCGCCACCATTCAAGCGTGGGGGAGTATCAGAGATCGCTGATTTTTCACTTTCCACTTCTTCAGTCCGATCATTAATGATCTTGTTTATTGTCGTTTCTGCCATTATCAAATAAATACTTTTGCAATGATTCACCCGATATTTATAGATTAAGATAATATGATAAACACGAGCTCCTTGTCAATCGACGACGAAACGTTGAAAGAGGAGGAGTTACCATTTCCCGGCCTTTTTGCACGGCACCGAGATCCAGGGAGATCATTCGGTTAGGTTGAAAGAACTCAGTATTAGATCGACTGAGATTATTACGTAATAAAATTTTCGTTTGTGCCACAGTGCAAGATAATGGCATCGGGTTCGAGGTCTTTCGTCGGGACAACGTGGCTTTCCATAAATTTAGTCGTAGCTACAGAAAAACACTTTAGAACAACTCTGTTAGATGTGTCTGATAATTCCCATCCCTTAACGTCTTTTACAAAAGAGTCCCCAAGTATAGCGACAGTTTTTCTCTGATCTATTACTTTTATTACTATCTTTCCTCTTTCTACGATATGTAATTTTTTGACATCTTTTCTTTGTACAGTGTGTCCACCAGAAAGTGGGCGCCTTGTTTAAATCGAGTCTGCTAAATGACGTGCCCTACGTGCCTTACGTGCCCACGTGCCTTACGTTCCTTACGTGCCCACGTGCCCTACGTACCTTACGTGCCCACGTTTCTTACGTGGCCTATTTGCCCTGCGTGCCCTAATGTCATTATTATGACGTCATAATGACATTGTTCTTTAAATCAAGAAAGGCACTGCACAATGCTTTTAATATGCATCGTAAAAACTTTTAACTCGAATGTGTTTATTTTCACAATATATAATGTATACAGTTAAGCATAAAAATGTTATAAATTTAACAGTTTAAAGAACCCATTATTTGCGGACTAGTTCGTTTGTCATATAAACACTGCTTAATGTCTTTGAACAGAAGAAACTGAACTTGATAGTTCATACGTGCTAATAGCAACACAACATAAACAAAGGAGTTACCATCTAAATTAATAATGGGATGGTTTACTCAAAGAACTACGTATAAAAAAGAGCGGAAACAAAGTCGACCAACCTAAGAGTAACTATATAAAAGCTATTGTGATTGATACGTTAAATTGCATTCTTTTGCAATTCGTTCACAGTCCTCTACAGTAACATTTCCCAAAGATACGAAAGTACTTCGAATTGCAATGTTTGACCAGGAAGGAACGTTTTTGAAGCAGAATTCTTTAACACAGAAATATAATTTCTGTTCAACAGAGCGGTTGCTTGCATAAGGAACGGTTAAGGCACCATCCACTACGAAACATTCTGTACCTTTTGATATAATCTTTTTACAGCGTGGTGATGCGCATTTGGCACTCCTATTTGCTTTTAGATGATACGCAAAGGTTTGTATTTGTCCAAACTTTTACGAGTCTCAATGTCTAAGTTCTCTGAAAGTTTTCGATTGCACGTGTTTTTCTTATATAATTCCGCCAAATGAATAATGTTATTTCTGACAATGCTGTAATGGAGCTGGTAATATTAGAGTCCGATTTTTCCGAGGACAAATTATTTGTACTAACATGGATTATGACATTACTCAGTTTTTCATCAGTTATAACTGGAAACATCAGTTCATACATATCTTCTCCTTTTTTTATAATGACCCCTTTTTTGTTATAGGTTTTAACACTTAGATACCTTCCATTTAAACCTTTAACAATACTGTCTCCAAAAATGCAAGTCACAGGTCTACCTCCCCTATTCTCACTGTGGTCGTTCGTTCTGTGGGCCCTGATGTCATTTATTCTTTCATCATTAACATTATATTTCGCAAGTCTTGTAAGTCTATGTTTTAACGATTCTTTTTCGTCTTGTTGATAATTGATATCTTGCTCTTTTGTACTTTTGTATGGAGAATTTTAGAGTTCGGTCTTTTTATATTTCTCACGATGCAATTTAAGAATATTAAAAAGTTGTTCATTTACACCAACACCAATTGACTTGTCATTTCTAATATCTTTGCTAATGTTAGTAGTTGATTCTGTTGTTACATCATCAAAACATTCGTATGAGCTCTCCAGGGATGATTTTATACCATTGTAAGAATTGTCAACACTTTTATCATATGATACAGTGTGTTTCGTATTGTTAGAAATGGAAATTTTTAAGCTGTTTTTTTTATGAATATACCGAATTTCAAAATAATTTTTACACCGTTGGAAAGCCATTTTGAAGTTCTTTCGGATAGTATGTTTTTGTTAAGCTTGTACATGTTAGTCGTCAGGCATTGTTAAGCTTACAGTACAAAACTTTATACCTATTTAGGTTCAATAGACTCAAATTCATCTAATCCATATTGATCGAAGAAACTCAATCCCAGCCCAAACTCAAACTCAAACGCATGTAATGCATTTATCTGGTGGCATTTGAGTGGATGGCCTCGCTTTTATGCACGTCCTACTCATTTTAGCCTAGTTCAATGGCTATTTTAGACTCTCTGAGTCATGTGACTTATTATTGTGACGTAAGATTTGACGTTGTTAAGTCTCCTTTTCAACGTTTTTTATAAGCAACCAAGCGTTGAAGTTATTAGAAATGTCGCTTAAAAAAACTACCATTTTTTAGTAGTACTGTTGCAGAATTTGTTGCTAAGAATTAATAGAAATTAATATAAATGTCCTATATTGAAACCTTTTTGTACATTAAAAGTATAAGTATAAAAAAACGCTGTAGCTATGCTCGTGTTGCATCATTTCAAAATTTCATGTTTCTGATTGATCTAAGGTCGTGATAGTACTGTTGCGTAACTTTTTGAGAAAATTTACTAGTGTTGTTATAAAAAATTGTTGCTTGCTTGCTTATAGAAAATATACCTACAATTTGGGAGACCGGATGGAGCTTTAAATTTCAACGATAAGGTTGACATGGCGGAGGGGCAATGACTATACACAAGATTGTGGGGATTGCGGGAAATAAATATGCTTAAAAATTTGACGTAATTAATCTTTTTAGTGTCATAAGATGGGACTTAGTGGGACTTTACTTACGTGATGGTGTTGATGGCAGACCTCTAAAACTGCACAGGAATTTAGTTGGATAATAATGTGTACATTGGTTTAATCTCGTTCTCAGCTAGTTAGTAGCTTATCATATATAAATTTACAAGTTTCAGGAAGTAATTTACACTCGGTAGAGTTAGACATATAATTTAGAAATGTAGCTATGAACAGCAATATGTAAGACAAAATCCTTCAGGCAACCAAGATCAACCTACAAAACATCTAGGACGCTGTTTCTGAAGTCTCGATCATTGAGAAATATCTTCAAAGAAAGTTGTGCGTTACCCTTAGTTCCGTTAGATGATGACTTGGGCTCTCAGCACGATGTTAGAGACACAAGTGTATGTGTATTTCTGTGTATTTCGAGTCGTTTGACAAGGGTGAAACGGGAAAAATGGGAGAAAC
Organism: Turritopsis dohrnii; assembly: GCA_027922465.2. Taxonomy (NCBI): domain Eukaryota; kingdom Metazoa; phylum Cnidaria; class Hydrozoa; order Anthoathecata; family Oceaniidae; genus Turritopsis; species Turritopsis dohrnii. The sequence goes on along the minus strand of BQMF02000112.1, from coordinate 945,805 downwards.
GAGAAATTTAGTGTAAATATAATTAAAATGAGAACAGTTACAACGAGTATGAACTGCATTGGATTACGTTAACAGTAATATTTAGTCCAACCAAGTCATAAATAATTTTGTTCACGGAGATGACGTTGTTTGTGGGATCTTTGTTGTTTGTATAGTGTGTTTGTCTTCCTCGCAGTTTGTACCAAATGCGCTAGTATGATGGTGAATTTTGGAATGCTTCTATTGGAGCACGTGATGAAATGGTGAAATTCTGTGGATTTTAGGCTCTTGCCTGGCCAGGTGCCAGTTGGATTTGTTGGTCTAACTTTTAGATCAGTGTGGCGGTTAATGGCAGTATTCACATCATGTTCATCTTTTTCTTTGCAGATTAGTTCTGACTGGCTGAATGTGAGTGCTTTTGTGATATATTCGTTGATAATTACGTTGATTCTCTAAGTGTTTGTGAGTAAAACATACTTTTGTCTTTGTTTATGTACATTTGTAAGTCTCCCTCATTTCAATAAATACATGAATAAACGAACGAGCAAATGAACTATTGCAAGTGTTTTAAAAAATTGAAGTTGTTGTAGTTTCATTAGACGCCTCAAGATTGTTCTCTTCGTTTGAATAGCAACATCTATATAACGACACTCGGGAAATCCAAAAACGAACTTTTTTGTTGAAATATATCAGTATTAACGTGTTTACAGTACCATTGATAAAAACAATTGTTCCGCTTAAATATTTGCAAAAAGTAGCAATCTGATTGGTTGGCCAAACATTGTGAAGAATCACTGTCACAAGACATGGAGTATAAAGTGTGAAAATCGACACAATCAATAAAGCCGAAAGCTTGCTGACAATCATTTCTGATTTGGAGATGATATGACAGTGAGATGTGAGGTTTTTATGACGATGCATTACCATTATAGATTTCTCATTAATTAATAATGCACCAAATACAGCCAGCCATGTGAACCCAAGTGCCGTTAATTCCGATACTGCAACATAACCATAAGTGGTTGCAGCACATTTCATCATCACAATGACCATTACTAAAATCGGTAAAACAATTGAAACTACTTTGATTCTCTTAATCCTGATGCTCCTGTCATATTTGGTCAAATAATATATACTGACAAACCGATCGTATGACAGTAACATAAGTGTGAACACGGAACACGTAGGAAAACAGAAAATGCAAAATTCTGCTGCAATATGCAACAGGTAATATTGATCAGCAGGAAACCATCCGCACATTAATACTGCAAATGGATTTGATACTAATCCAGTAAAGAAATCGTAAACATTCATCGTACACACAAATTTCATTGGAATGTTATGTAGTTGTTGTGTTTTCCATAATGCATAAATTGTGATACTGTTCAGAGTAATGTTGGAGATAGAAAGCAATAGATTAAGTGTTCTCAAGATCCACTGTTGTTGATTTGATAACAGAAATATATCGCTAAAGAACGTTACTCTTGTTTGAGAGTTATTAACATACATTTCAAAGTCAAAAGTTATTTTGCTTCTTGTGTTCTAGCTATACCTTCTTATTGTTTACTTCTTGTAACTAAGTTCGCGAAATTAGGTTATGAATCCTCATGTTCAAAAATTGCACTTTATATTGAGCAAACAGTCGTCGAGACCACAGTCGCTCTTTTGGAAATTATTATATCTGCGTTTAGGTTATCGAAAAAACCAAAACAAGAACTTTGCTGGAGATAACCAAATGTTAATGTTGGAATTGCTGTTTTTGTAATCAAATCTTTCGCTTAAATTACCAAGAAATTAAAAAGAAAATGAAAGCACCAAACGTCTATGAATTTATACAAGAAATAACCTGCATAGTTTTTGTGTAATAACTATCTGTTGCTTTGAAGTGGATAACATTTACATACTTTTTTCGGGCTTAACTTGACTGTATCATGCTTCTCAAAGGATCTTGGTTACGACATTTAAATACGGATATGTTCTGGTTCTGCTGATGATACATTTATGAAATATTCAAGGAGAGATCACACCTACCAGTCTTAAAATACTTTCTTTTTTATATTACCACACAATAGAAATAACAGTAAGTAAATCCAATATTGTGGCTTTAAAATGCAAGTGTATTTAAGTTGTGGAATGAAAGTAGCTTGTGGTTATGAAAGGAGTCATGGTCAATAGTTTCTTTCCACAACTTCAATACGTATTAAAATACGTATAAGAAAGTAGCTTGTGGTTATGAAAGAGTCAATTTGCTGTTTTTTTTAAATAAAAGGCATAGAAACTAATGAGAAGATTCCTGACAGTGAGACATGAAAAACTTGATGATGACCAAACCGTATGACAATGATTAGTGATATCAATGTAGATAGCCCACACACTAGATCTGTGAAGAATAACATTTTGGCTACTAACACAATTCATAAAATTTATACAACAATAATTGGTATTGATCTAAATTTAACAGCTGACAAATTATTCGGATATATGTAGTGTTAAAAGTCGAATTATAAAGTCAATTGAAACAATATACCAGCATGTAGCTTTAGCTAAAAAATGCCCCCGCACTCAAGCATTTCAATTTTTATACACAGCAAGCTATACATTGCATGCTATACAACGGAAATAAAAATAAGTTTTTTTCGAAAACAAATGTGTCGGTTTATTGTGGGCCTGGTAAGTGGAATACTTATATGCTTAAATATTTCGATAAAGCCAGTTTTTTAAGGAAGCCTCAAAGCTACTCAACACTCACTCAAATTCGTTTTAGAACTGTCTCGCATTATGATCACGAGTAGCATTTAACATTTAATTTGTAACATTTCATGCATCGAAACAGGCATAGAATAACACCCTTTATTCAAAGAGTTGACATGATGGCATCAATTGAACTTCAGGAGAAACTTGATAATTGAAAAACTATTTAATCGGCTAACGGTCATTTAAAGAACAAGCAACGTTTTATGACGTCATTTCTATTGTTTTGAAAGAACAAGAGTGAAGGGAGATCAAAAAATTAAGATAGATGTTTTTGTAAAACTTTTCACAGTAACAAATATATACATTTTAACGTTTGATAACATTGTATAAACACAATAAAAACAAGAAGAATTGTGAGCATGATCATTTTTAAAAGGGAGATCAGATTTGAAAACTCATTGACAGATGGTCTTCACGGTTTTTCACTTACATTAGAATTGAGTTAAACTTTCTTTACGATAACTTTTCCAATTACAAGAACAATTAACTGTCATATGAAACAATAGTTTAAAAGTTTTACAATACAACAAATAGTTTAACGAGTAGTGTAACCATGCCGCATAGTGTAGCAGTGGCGGTATTTCAAAAGCAACTTGGAATATGCAAAACAAATAGATCTGAACTTAAACAGACGAAAATCTGCTAAAAACTTTGTTACTTTTTGTTGTCTCTTCGGCCTAAGTCACGCTGATGCTAATATACCTTTCAAAAAGTGTAAATAAGGCTTAACAAGTAATATCAGAAAGTATTTGCTACAAACAAAAGAAATGTGTGAACTGAAACCATGGATACATATTTTACAATGAAATATACGTATTTTATAATCAAAATAAGATTCTGTAAGAGCCAAAAGAAAAAAAAATCTTTAGAAATCTCTGTTTCAAACTTTGATTCAAAAATAAAAATAGCCAGAGTTTACATAACAAAACAAGAAAAAATATAGAAAGGTTTTATTGATCATGATCACACTAGGTTTGGAAGACAGTTAAAGAAAAAAAAACACGAAGAACGACAGTTTGTGAAAAAAGGCTTTCTTACATACACAGAAATCCAATATTTTTAAGGCAAGATCCGCCAATAATCAGTGCATTGAATAAAATTAATTTAATGAAAGATTCGGAGTTAAAACATATACAAAATTAAAATGTATGGTTGACAAAATTTCAGATTTCAAGCTGTGCTTCAAAATCCTTATCGTTCACTAAAACAACACAAAAGTAATACGAAAAATGTCTAAGCAATGTTAGCATACGAACTTCCTAAATATCATAGTAAAATATAATAATAAATTAGGAAAGAGATACGAGAAAACATTCTGTATCCCACTTACAGTACCATTCTTTGAGACGGTGAAAGAAGCAAAGTCAGCTAATAATTGTATACCACCGTGTAACGTCAACAAGAAAGTCGGAAGATGATTGTTATAATGAGGATGATGAGGATGAAGAACAAAATCGGAAACTGATATTCACCTATCTCGTGAAACTACTATGCCTCCTCGCTCGCTTACGCTCGCTGCGGGGGCAATAATTTATAAATATTTGACCATGTTAAATTATTTATTATAGGACATTGATGTATACGTCTCCATTTTTCTTTATTCCCACATTTATCTGCCTCTTTTACTTCTCATGTTTTGCAAAGGCAGCCATATTTGTTATCAATTTTTCTGCTGCAAGATGAGTTACACTGACAATGCTGCTAATAGAATAACAAGTGAAAAAAGGAAATATAGTCAACGTAAGTTGAGAGCAAAATGAACGAAAAACTTGTGTTAATTAAAATGGGAACTCAAATTAAAACGTATTATAATTATACAGTTTCCTCAATACTTTATTAATGAAATGTTCCGGTTAATTCTGCTGATATATTTTCCTGCACTCCACACAACAAGTAGCAAAGAAATTTTTCTTATGCTTCCTGGGATGTATCTCATTTGTTTTTCACAAACATTGTAAAAGCACGTGCCAGTACAATGATTTTTTGCACGGACATGTTATTTGAGTCGTCACAAATAATGCGGTCTTGGGTTGAGGATCTTTGTTGTTTCCCTGACAGAGAACGTTACGTTGTTTTCCCCTATGTTGGTTTCGACTTTCATGTTTTCATCAAGTGATGAATATATTTACATCTTTAGTCTTTAAAGAATTGTTTGAATCAGATTGTTTCATATCAACAATCGTCGATTCATACAGATCATTCAAATACTTTACATATTTTAAAGGAAGAACTTTCACGAAAGAAAATATTGCGACAGCAAGAAAAATAACTGTCGTAAATTGTCTTCTTTCAAAATGGTATAACTACCATAATATTCTCAGTAAACGCGAGCGAAAAAATAAACATGTTTCGTTGTTCGCGAAAAAAATTGAAGCCAAAAAAATTTTTTGCAGAATATAAATTCACATTTTTAAGTAGTGACAGTGTTCTCACCAATCTACTTTTATGCTTGACTAATTGGTCATTAAAAACCGGTTTTATTGATAATTATGAAACTATTTTTTAAATAGGGTCAAAAAAAATGTATAGTTTTCAACTTATTTATTGTAATTGATTAAATTATACCTTTGTTGGAAAGCTTAAAACTATATCTATGAATATTAATATACATATATTGGTATATTAATATATAAGGTTTGCGGAGTGGGATTTTTTTCGAGTTTTTGTTCTGCATATCCTACAAACCAAGAGGGTAAAGTCTAATATGCTACATACTATACTAGTCTTTTCCAATTAGCAATAAGAATTCAAAATCTCTAAGGACCAATTAACAAAATTTTGTGGTGTAAAAGTAGTGGTCTCGTTGCAAATGATAAGACAAGATGATTATTCGTCTACTAATTAATAATGTTTGTTGTTGTGTTGACTTGTTCGGTTTGTTGTTGTGTGTGGAAATAGAACTCTTAAACAGTAAATACAACACACAAGACTCAATAAACAAGATCGAAATGTAGAAGCAAAAGGAATGGATAAGAAATACGTATAGATCTTATGGATATTCCTAGCACACAACAGCTGCAAATATGTCAACTCACATACTTTGAGTGTGTGACACACACACTTTGGTTACCATACACTCTAAAAAATTTTTTGAAATTCCTTATCTGAAATAAAAATTTTGTAGAATATCAAAAAGTAGTTTTCTTCAAATCTTCAAATTTGCTACTTTTCATACTGTTTCCAGCAATTACTGAGTGCGCTTTATTGCAATACAGAGTATAAATCTTTTATACTAACATTAATTCATTTGTCCTCGTAGTTTGACTGAACATAACAACATAAATAGATTATTAAACTAAATGTTTCACCCTGTCATGAAATCGAATATCAAACATTCGAAAATCGAATAAAGCAGAAAGAATATAAAAAGACATATTAAAGACGTCTTTAATATGTCTTGAGAAAGATGTCTTTTTAAAGGCGTTTAAAAGACGTCTTGGAAGTGCCAATAAAATACGTACTTTTAAAGACGATTTTTAGACGTCTTTTAGACGACTTAGATTTTTCAAGATATCTTAAAGACGTCTAAAAGACGTTTTAACTAGACGTTTTTCTAAAGACGTAACTTAGACTTGATTTAGACGTCTAAAAGACGTCTTGTGCCGGCTGGGATAATATTTCTGAATATTTATCAAAGTTAGTTCGATTTTGATTTTAGTCGCGTACTAGAAATGGATGGAAAAAGATTGAAAAATACAAACGACAGAGTGAGAGAACTAAAAGCCAGTGTGTTTTGGGCCAACACAGTCAAGTACACCTGTTTCGATTTCAGCTGTGTCTTTCTTGAGAATGGGTCAACCAGTGGCAGCTTCAAAAGAAATAGCCCAGATTACCATAGAAGAATTTGATATTTCTAACCGTGCATGGTTTGATCCAGTGATTCAGCAGATATTAGTCGAAAAACAACCATTCTCCAGTGGAGGTTTTAGAAACGCATTTCGGCTAAAATTTATAGGTGGTACGTATAATGGTGGCAAATATGTCATGAAAATGTTTAAACCAGAGGCTTTGCAAGTTATTGCAGACACAATAAAGGAGGATGAGCAGGTTCACGTAAGAAAGGTCGTCCAGATGCACATGGTAGCACGAAATTTCGCTAAAAAGCTTGAATACGAAGCGCCAAAGGAATACGGAGAGCATTTTCAATTTGGTAAAATATTTTTTGGTGTTTTTAAAGGCAAACCCGTTACTATCGAAAAGTTTATTGAAGGAACCTTTGTAAAATACTTAAATAACAATGGCGAAATTGTGTTTCTGGATCGAGAGCATGAGCTACTGAAAAAGGCGGAAGCTTTTGCTCACTATACATGGAAAAAGTCAAGGGAAACGCTGATGGTTTTGGATATCCAGGGATGTGGCTTTGAATTGACCGATCCAGAAATAGCTACTCCAGCCGTACGAAATGAAGAAGATAACTGGAATTTTTGCTCTGGAAATTGCTATATTCATGCCATTACTGCTTTTTTAGGTGATCATACCTGTAACCAATTTTGTAACTTTTTAAAACTTTAGGAGTTTCTTCATTTGTACCACTTTACTAAATACTGCAAAACGACCAGTTCTGTTATATATTTTTGACTTCCTATTTCCTAAACCTTCTTTCAGTTTACGTAGATACTTTCATTTCACTTGACCGAATAGGCTTTTTTTATAAAATATTTTAGTGTTCCGATTGACTAAGGTTCTCAAAATACATTTTTCTTTAGCATTTCTTTCTATTTTATGCTTATGTTACCAAGATTTTGCCGATACTTTAGCTTCCTTTAAGTTAAATTTTCCCATGTTCGGTATTTTTGTGTTTTTGTTGGAATGTAAATTTTGTTTTATTTGCCGTGAAACATTTTATTTTCGGAGCCTCTTTATGAGTCTGTGATTTTGATTAGACACAATAGCTACATTATCATGAAGCGTATTAGAAATGTTGACTGGAAAGATGACGTCACCTTAAAGCAATACTTAACTGAATTGGTAAAACGCAGATACAAACGATCAGAAATTTTTGTGGAAGTAAGAAAAAAATACAGCAAATATGCCTGGAGTTTGAAAACATTAGGAAACAGATTAGCCTTTTTTGAAATATCTTATATTGATAAAAGTGTTGATCTACTCGACGTTTATACTGCTGTTGAAAGAGAGTTAGAGGGAACTGGCTCGAAATTGAGATACCGATCAATGAATAAAAAATTAAGGGAAGTACACAATCTTTCAGTCCCAAGAGATCTTGTATACAATGTGATGGAAGATTTGGATCCTGATGGTCTAAAAAGTCGGGGTAATGTTGGTGTATCGAAAAGAAAAAAGAAAGAGAAGAATTTTAGATCGCAGGTAACAACGTCTGTCGACATAGTGAGTTGAAGTTCTGTTTTTAAACCCTTTTCATTGTTATCTCTTGTGTTTTAGGGTTCCAACTACACCATGTCGTTGGATGGTCATGACAAGCTTTGTGGATTTCAAAAGACCATGTTCCCACTTTGTATTTACGGTGGTCAAGATGCGTTTAGCGGTAGAGTCAATTTTCTTCGTGTTTGGACTTCTAATAACAATCCAAAAATTGTTGGCCGATTTTATTTTGAGTACCTTTTGGAAAGTAAAAAGCGTAAGGATTTAATCTTTATCATATGCAGTGGATTTGGGATTTCATTTCAGCAACCCCCCTTCTTGTTCATCATTCTCGTTATTTTCGTCATAGTTCCAAAACAAGTAAGAATCGACAGAGGTACTGAAACAGACATCCTAACAACCATTCATTGTTATCTTCACAATAAATATCAAACATTTCCATCAGAAGATGAAGTCATTAATGGTTGTGTGATGTATGGACCGTCCACAGCAAATAAAATTGAGCGTTGGTGGCGAGAACTACATCATAGAATGGAAATGTTTTTTAAAGAACAGTTGAAAGGTCTTATAGACAGTGGTTGTTATGACAGTACAATTGAAATAGACAGGTAGACATTCAGCTTCTAATTGCACTTTAAGTCTTCCACTGGGTCAATTATATATATTATGTTATATATTATGTTACATATATTACATTATTTATGAATTATGTATATGCTTCTTTCAATCTAAGACACTATAAATTCAAAATAGGTAACCTTCAGCTGCAACCCTCAGCTCTATATTATAGTTCATTATCTTATCATAGTTTCGCATTCTTTCTTTTTCCTAGGAAGATGTTGGCATTCATTTACATCCCTATCATACAAAAAGAACTAGATATATTTCGTACAACAATCTGGAATCATAGCAGAGGTCGAAAGCAACATGATAAGCTGTTGCCAACAGGAACACCGGAACATATCTTTGAAAACCCTGAAGAATATGGAGCTGAAGAATACATGAAGATGACTTAGTGGATTTGGAAATAGACATCTTGATTTTCTTGATGATTTCCTGACTGTAGAAGAAAGACAAAAGTTTGAAAATATTATCCCAAATGTGCAAGACGTCAGTGCTTTAGATGCTGCGCAGAAATTTGTCACGTTTAAAAGTAATTGTATTCTGTAAATTCTTGAGAGATTGTTGAATTCATTCCAAAGCAAAGATACCACTTAGTAAAGTTTTACATCTCAGAAGTAATTATTGGACCATCGAAATCGGTGCGAAATATTCGTACAACTATTACCAAAGTGGAAGATATTGCAGCACTGCAATCCCAAATAACGTGGCATTTAGGGAAATTAGAGTCATTGGAATTCATGGTCAAATAAGTTATCATTAAACCATAAGATACCTCCCCTGCTACTGATACCGTATGATTTGAGCTTAGCTAACATACTATGTCCTAGTATGTCAAAAGCATGACTTAAATCCATAAAAACAGTTCCTACAAGTCTGACCATAGTTCATTTCTTTTTGCATGTTATCAGCAAACAATGTTGATGCATGCGCAATTGATCGTTCCGAGCATCACTCCTTCATTCAATCAAATTGACACCAATCATATCAGCATCATGCTATTGCCTTCTTCGGCCATTACATTATTGCTCTCGTCGGCCATCACGACTATTTTTTTTTTTTTTTTTTTTTTTTTTTACAAAAGCACAAAAACAAGATTAAAAAATTTATAAAAAAATGAAAAATATTTTTTTTCAAAACAAAAAAAAAAAAAAAAAAAAAAACAAAAAAAAAAACAACAAAAAAATAACAAAAAAAAAAAAAAAAAAAGTAGGGATGAAAAAAAAGAAAACATTTCATAAGTTAAAAAACAAAATTTCAAATGTAAAAAAAAAAAGACAAAAAAAAGACAAAATTGCTATTGCTCTCATAGGCCACCATAGTGAACCCATTCGAATACTTCGAAGCAAATTTAGTCAATATTTCTACAGGTCGCGTTGTCAATTCGGAAACATTAAACGACATTACCAGGGCCGAAGAGCTTGGAACTGAGCACTTTATTGATTTTGTTGAAAAAAATTTGATGAGTCAGTCTCCAGATCTTTTCAAAACCATAAATAAGTTAAATCTGAAATCGTTCGTAACCAAAGAGAAAAGGAAGGATGCAGTAACGACGTCTTTAAAAGATTCCAAATCTACTCGTGATCTGTATGCTCGTGTCTTGCTTCTATCGGAAAATCGTGATATCGATCTACAGGAATTACTGTCTCACAGTTTGTCCCAGTATCCTGGGAGCTTGGCAACACCAGAGGGAAATTTGCGGAAAACAGTAAAGTCAAAGCTGTTACAAATTCTTGAAGCAGTTGACACGTCTGTGGTACGCGAGGACACCAAGGCAGAAGTGGTCATTGTTGACGCTTTGGCTCTTATCCAGATGTTGAAAATCCCGTCTTTCACGTTTGGAGAATTGGCACAACAAATCTTCAACTCTCTCGTCCATGTGGCTGGTCGATATCAAGCAAAGAGACTAGATTTTGTTGGTGACCGTTATTTCCCCATAAGTATCAAAAATGCCGAAAGAGCTAAGCGTTCTTCAGAAGGGTGGCAAAGTGTTACCATTCTCCATCCCAATCAGAAAGTCCCTACTCAATGGAGAAAATACTTGAGTGTTGGAGAAAACAAAGAAAATCTTCTATCTTTCCTAGCGACATCATGGCGACAATATAGATCAGAGCAGTTAAGAAGCACGACGATCTACGTGACAAACAAAGATCTTTGTTACAAGCTATCCGCTGCAACATCGCCAAAAGATACCTTGATATCAACTGTTACACCTGAATTGTCCTGCGACCACGAAGAAGCAGATACGCGACTGGTACTCCACAGCAGTCACGCAGCACAAACTTTTGGAAGCGTTCTGGTAAAGACACCAGATACGGATGTTGTTGTCATCCTAGTTGCCACTCACAGTTCAATATCTTCGAACCTGTTTGTCGAAACTGGAGTTGGTGACAGAAAACGCATTTTGGACATCAAAGCTATTGCATCTTCCCTTTCGGACATGAACGTTAATTCAATTATTGGATTTCATGCGTTTACAGGTAAGAGAGTATACATTGCACTTATTTTTTATCCTGAATGTGAACATGAGAATTTGCAATGGAAATAAACATGTACTTATAATGTTTTACATATCTTTAAGGTTGCGATACAACCAGCTGCTTTTACGGCAAGGGGAAACAGAAGTGCTGGCAATGCATGAATAACAACACATCATTTGAACACGCAATCAGTTGCATTGGCGATAGCGAATACTTTGATGCTTCAACAGTTGAAGAGTTTGTATGCTTGCTGTACGGAAGCAGTTAAAAACGGTGTAACGAAGCTCGAGTGGAACTCTTTCAACACGGTAAGTTCGCAGAAGAATTACTACCACCAACGTTCGATGCGCTACAAAAGCATACAAAGCGCGCAAACTATCAGGCATATATTTGGAAAAGGTGTCTATCTGTTGTTATTGATGCCCCTGATGTAAGAAATCATGGTTGGAAGATAGTAGGGGACGAAATAAGTATAGATTGGATGGATACTGATTGTGCTGTACAATTGCTGAAAGAACTAATAACCTGCGGATGCAAAAGTGGATGTAAAAAAAGAAGTTGCAAATGTTTGAAGAACGAGCTCTCGTGCACAAAGATATGCAAATGTGTTGAATGCGTGAACGGAAAAGTTGACGAAATAGAATCAAGCGAGGAAGATTGGGATGATAAAGCTGATACCAATTTTAGTGATGTCGACTTTTTTATTGATGAATCGGATATTGACGCCTCAGACGCTGAAACAGCTGGATAGTTATATTTTTAAACAGAATATCGATAACACACGATACGCTTTTTTCGATAGCTCATTTTATTTGTAATTAAGCTACTCGTCGAATTGTTTGTGTTTACTAGTCGATATTCATGGAAATATCATTAACTATAAGGAAAAACAAAAAAATTAGGATATAGAACGCTGGAGATTTCAATTTATCGAAAAGTTCTCGATACGACTCGATAATCAAGTATTTACATAGTTTTTCCTAGTTTTTTAACGTCATAAAAATTTTAAAGTGCGAGTTAGTGTTTATATTTTGTTTATATGCATGATTGAAGTTTTTAAACTATGTCATTACAAAGAAATACTTGAGAAAACACGTAACACGATAAAACACGAAAACACACGATTGCTCTATTTTTGATGTTCAATTTCTCGAAAACTGCGGGGTTACCGGCTTGGTAACATTTATTTTTGAATTCAGCATGTTTAAAATCGCTAATTTATATATAGATACATTTGTCCCGAGATTTGGGGTACGAAACTTTTTTTGAGAGCTTTTAAGGCGCATTGGCCCACGGCCTATAACTGAAAGGGCGCTATTTCCTTTTCGCACCATCATCCTAAATGTATCTGCCATATTTTTTACTGTTCGCTCTTCATCATGGAGATTAAAAATAACCGTAATCCTAACCCTTAACCCTGACCCTAAAACATCCCGGACGAAGACCACTCTGCAAAAAGAAAATAGCACCACTGAAAGAATATAATGTAATTTTTGTTAGTTTTCTTGAAATGTATACTATCAATGTAATGTCCAATTTAGTTATATTGCGATTCAAAGACCTTTTCACTGTGCTACCTTGCCTCGTTTTGATGTGGTAATTTGATGAAAATTATCAGAAATTGGCCCATAGCAATTTTCAGTTATAAAAACTTAATATCAAGTAGTGTCACAATATAAAAAATCAAAACAAGGTCGGGTTTGATAGTCTGATAACGTGTATTTAAAGAATTGATTTTGTGAATGTGGGATGGAGATGGAAAAGAGAAGGAAAACAAAATGCTTTATGAATCAATCATTTCCAGTTCTTTTATGCATAAGTACAGATTCAAAAAAATTCCGACATTCATAGTCGCAAAAAGAGCATGAATAAAAATGATCTATTATAAAAAAAAATAGCTTTTTCGTATGCATAAAAAAACACTAGGAAGTAAAACCAACAAGAGATACATAACAGACATCTTTTAAACTTTGCCAAAATGTTCAGGTAACTTAACAAAGATATAATGAACAACATCCAGTTTTATGTTGCAACTTTAAATGTCAATCGACAAAATTCAATTTGTATAAATAAAACAATTCTTGAATTGGTCACATGTTCCTTTCAAATGAACGATAACCAATTTGAATCAAAGTTTCCTGACCACTAAATGCTGGAAATGCCCAACACGTCACATCTGTTACTCCTGTCTTGGTTCAGCAGTTCCATTGTTTCAAGTATACCAGATATTCCACGACAATAGTGATTCGTCTCAATTCATAAATTGATATCAATTACTCTTGATAATTCCTTATACACCTGAAGTAGTAAAACCAACAGACAAATTATTAGTACTAGTAATAACATGGTTTCGAGGGTGACTTGGGATTAATAGCCCCGAGGTTCATTGAAAAAGTTTCAAAATAGCCCGAACGTAGTTAATTATATGGTAAAAAGGTTGATGATTGAAAGCAGGAATTCAAAGAAATAAACATTCAAATATTGAAATCAACAACTCAAGAAATATTAAACAAATTGGAAATAGATCTATATATTAATAGCCGATTCTCCGTCTGTTTGTTTGTTTGTTTGTCTGTCACGCAAAATGGTAGATTGAGATGTGAGCGAAATTATTTCTTTTTTTGTGTGCGACGTGAGTTCGAAACAAATACACTGCAACCCCAATCGAACGTGACTCTTTTTGGCTGGTGAACCAATAGAGATAACGTTTTGTTTTTATTATTATTGTTAGTTTTATATTCCAAGGACCACCGTTGACTTGGCTTTGAAAACAATACATCAACTAAATACAAAGAATCTAACTGATTAAACATTTTGGACAAAAAGCAGCAGTGGCAGAACGTGGCAGCATGTTCGGTTTCCCAGTGCATCCTAACGCTTTCGTGACTGTCTGAGACGGGTGAACTTTCTTTCGAGCAATCAAAATGTTTAAAAACCGATACGTTAAAAAAGAGTATCATGAAACTTTTCTTTTAATAGTTGTCTTAATTTCTTTTAATCGATTTCTTTTAATCTATTTTAATCTGATCGAACGTTTTTTATTCACTTCATTCATTTAACACGTGCATTTTTTCCTCCTCCCGTGTGATCTTTTTAAGAAGAGAAACCATTTTTTCACCTACTTCTGACAGCACCCATGTTAGAGCGCGTAAAACAAAAGCTAATAATATTTGAAAAGTTTTTTCTCTCTGCGTTTTGAGTGTATTGTTAAACTGATATTTGATTGGTTTAAAATCGTAAATAAAAACTACGTGACGTTCACGTTTGGAATGCATTGTGCAAAGCAAGAAAGTGTACTGACATTTTAAATGCGACCGCGACAATAAACGGCTGAGATAAGAACATGCAAGATTTGAAACACCAGGAACGTATTTCTCTTCACATGCAAACGAGCTGTATTTAGCGATTAAGCCAGCAGCAAAGGAAGTCTTATCGCTGGTTTTAAGTGCAATAATTTGGAGCAGGTGGTGATACAACGCAGGCTGAACATGGGCGGCGAACGACTCCGCCTTGGCGGCTAGTCTATATATTAATAGCCGATTCTCCGTTTGTCTGTCTGTCTTTCATGCAAAATGGTAGATAGAGTTGTGAGAGCAATTATTTTATTTCATTTTGTGCGACGCGTGAAACCATTGTATTGAGACCCTAATCGAATGCGACTTTAAGGGAAAATTTTCTCGGTAACGAATAGCGATAACTGACGTTGTTTGGAGTCCGCGATATTGGGCATGGGGTGATGAAAAAGTTTAGGCCAAATTTTTGTATCACCACCTGCTCCAAATTATTGCACTTAAAACCAGCGATAAGACTTCCTTTGCTGCTGGCTTTACCGCTTAGGCTCGTTTGCACGTGAAGAGAAATACGTTCCTGGTGTTTCAAATCTTGCATGTTCTTAAGTCAGCCGTTCATTGTCGCAGTCGCATTTAAAATGTTAGTAGACTTTCTTGCTTTACACAATGCATTCCGAACGTGAACTTCACGTGGTTTTTATTTACGAATTTAAACCAATCAAATATCAGTTCAACAATACACTCAAAACGCAGAGAGAAAAAACTTTTCAACTTATTATTAGCTTTTGTTTTACGCGCTCTAAGATGGGTGCTGTCAGAAGTAGGTGAAAAAATGGTTTTTCTTCTTAAAACGATCACACGGGAGGAGAAAAAAATGCACCTGCTAAACATATAGATATAATATATAGACATAATATATAGATATAACATATAGATATAATATAATATATATATAAACATATAGCTAATATGTAGATTAATGTGTTTACATACAGTGCATTTAATAGTAAAAAAAAGTTTATGAGTGAAAATATTTTGAAATATATTCATATGTAACAGTTAATTCAGAAGAAAGAAATGTGTTGTGTCATAAGAACAACAAAAGAGAAAAACACATTTGTTCTAAGTACATGATATTTTGACCTTTTTGTGTCTTTGTGACACTTGATAAAGACTCACTTCATGCCGAAATACTGTGTACGTAACACAAATGGTTTTTTGTTACTTATACATATATATATATATATATATGCATAATACCACCTGCACAAATGGTTTTTTTGTTACTTATATATATATATATGCATAATACCACCTGCTCTGTATCACTGTATCAATAAACGCCAAATTTCCTTATAAACGGCTCGTACAACTTGTGTTCAACCAGATGCAGATTCGAGGTCACAACCTCTGGCAAAACCAATCTTTTATCAGTGTAACAATACACTCAAAACGTAGAGAGAGAAAACTTCAACTTTTTATTAGCTTTTGTTTTAAAAAAGTTGCGTGCTCTAACATGGGTGCTATCAAACGTAAGGGGGAAATGGTTTCTCTTCTTAAAAAGATCACACGGGAGGAGAGAAAGAAAGGCACGTGCTAAATGAATAAAGTGAATAAAAAAACGTTCGATCTGAAGCGCATAACAATTAAAAAAAGAAATTAAATTATTAAAAGAAAAGCAAAAAAATATTTTGTTTCATGATACTCTTTTTTTACCTATCGGTTTTTAAACATTTTGATTGCTCGAAAAAAAGTTCACCCGTCTCAGACAGTCAGGCAAGGATGCGTTAGGACACACTGGCAAACATGCTGCCACGTTCTGCCACTGCTGCTTTTTGTCCAAACTGTTTAATCAGCTAGTTTCTTTGTATTTAGTTGATGTAATGTTTTCAAAACCAACGTAGTCAACGTAGTCCTTGGAATATAAAACTAACAATAATAATAAAAACAAAACGTTATTCCTATTAGTTCATCAGCCAAAAAAAGTCACGTTCGATTGGGGTTGCAATGTATTTGCTTCCAACTCACGTCGCACGCAAAAAAGAAATGCAATGGTTTCCGAAGATGGCGGACGCAAAACCGTCGCTCCGTAGCCGATTTCGAGAAGAACCTGGAAAAGTTAACTAAATCATCACAAGAAGTGAACAGATTGATCTTAGTTAACAAGACATTCATTTCTTCTCACTAAAAGAAAAAATTCAACGAAACGAAATTGAAGATACGCTTCAAGACTCGATTTATCTCTTGTAATTGGAATTCATCACCTGTCACACCTGTTCCGGAATTCAGAGAACAGAAAAAAATGAAAGAATCCACGATTAAAACAACGATACTAGTGAATGCGACCGATGAAATAAAGGAGACGGCTGTTGAAGAGGACGCAAGCAAACCAAACCGTTAACCAAACGCCCCAAATCGACGCCCATGTGCAACAATGTATTGAGCCTTTAAGTTCACAATGTTCGGAATGTCACAAGATCCTTAAAAATGAAAAAGGACTTCGAATACACATCAAAAAATGCCCTGTGATACTTAGAAAAGGGAAAGATCTAATGCAGCGAGAAGCTATTGCATTGACGTCAACCGATTCAACCGGCAAAACTGAGGCCGCATCGATTCCTTCTTCGCGCTTTGTTTGGGGAGAAAAGTCCGAAATAGAATTTGCAAACATCCTTGAATTCGCTTACGAACGAATAGTATTCTGGCGAAGAAACATGTTCCTGCTTCCGTCCGGTAATGCGGGGAAGAAATACATTAAAGAAACTACGAGACTGCTTAATCATTTCATCGACGATACTCCCATGAAAGAAATTTCTTTAAAAGCGATAATGGTTATGCCTGCTTTGCTTCTTCAAAAGCCTTCTCGAACTTCGAAAAGTAAAGATCATGCAGCAGCATTAAAAAGACGATTACTTCTATGGGAACAGGGTTGCATAGCCGATCTCATTGAAGAGGGTGAAACAATCCAAGCTCAATTAAAGTCGAATCATTCGCGAAAATCAATTGCAGACATCTCAAAACAATTTGTGGAGGAAATGTCAAAGGGTAACATTAACGGTGCAATAAAACTCTTAAGTAACAATATGGAAAACGGTATACTTCCACTCAACGAAGAGACGTTACATCAACTACGAGAAAAACACCCATCCGCAAGAGAAGCACATGAAGATGTACTTTTGACAGACACACCGATAAAAATCCACCCGATACGATTCGAGGAAATAACAGCAGACTCCATTCGCCAATCAGCTCTGAAAACGAAGGGTGGAACAGGACCCTCTGGTCTTGATGGTGACGGATGGAAACATATCCTGACATCGAACAGTTTCCATAGTGAGTCAATTGATTTATGCGGAGCAATTAGCAAAGACATTATGTACGGAACAACACTCTTCGACTTCGCTCGAAGCACTGATGGCTAGTCGGTTAATTCCATTAAACAAAGCTCCAGGCGTGAGACCGATAGGAGTCGGAGAAGTGCTGAGGAGAATAATCGGAAAAACGATAGCGAGAACTCTTAAACCAGACATAAAAAACTCTATAGGCTCTTTACAAGTTTGTGCAGGGCAAGATGCAGGGTGCGAGGCAGCGGTTCATGCTGTGCGTCGTATATTCGAACAAAGTGAAACGGAAGCTGTAATGCTAGTTGACGCAGCCAATGCTTTCAATAACGTAAACCGGAAAGTTTTTCTGCACAATGTCAAGATCATCTGCCCTTCCATCTCTACCTACGTCGAAAATTGCTATAAAGCCGAATCAAGATTGTTCGTTATCGGTGGGGTGGAATTGAAGTCTGCCGAGGGAACAACACAGGGCGACCCCATAGCAATGTTTATATATGCAATTGCAACGATCCCGTTAATCCTCCAGGCTGTTGATTTCCTGGAACAGTCAAAATCACACACAAAACCAGCTAGCTACGCTGATGATATGTTTGGTGCTGGAACAATCGATGGCTTGAAAAAGATGTGGGACTTCATCGAACAAAAAGGTCCAAAATACGGATATTTTCAACAAGCAACCAAAACATGGCTAATTGTCAAGACAGAACATCTTCAATATGCAAGACAAGTCTTTGCTGGAAGCGGTGTGAAGATCTCGACAGAAGGAAAAAAGCATCTTGGTGCAACAATCGGTTCAGAAAGCTATCGAGAAGAATTTCTGCATGAAAGGATTGATAAATGGGTCGACGAACTGACAACACTTTCTAAAATTGCCGAGGTTGCTCCACAACATGCCTATACATGCTTTATTTCTGGATACAGGCATAAGCTTAACTACTGCATGCGAACCATTCCCGATACGTCAGAAGCACTAAAAAGAGTTGACGAATTGGTCACGACGATGCTCATTGCTGCACTGACCGGTGGCATCATTGCAACAGGGATTGAGAGGAAACTATTCTCCTTACCACCAAATATGGGAGGCTTGGGAATTCCAATTTTTGAGGAACTTGCTAAGATAGAATTTCAAAACTCGTTTGAAATTACGAAGCAACTTCAAGATGACATCATCGCACAAAACCGACAAAGTAGCGTTTCCGATAAAAAAACTAAAGATGTGAAAAGAATGATAAAGCAACGAAAGATGGAAAGAAAGAAACTAACACTCGAGAAGATTCGCAATTCCATCAGCGACGAAAGGAGAAAGCTTCTCGACATCAGCAATGAAAAAGGAGCTTCACTTTGGCTAACAACGCTACCACTGACTGACGAAAGTTTCCAACTTGACAAACAATCGTTCTGGGATCTCATCAAGATTCGGTATGGCCACAGTCTTTCCCGTCTACCAGAAAAATGTGGATGTGGAGCCCCTTTCAACCTGCAACATGCGTTATCCTGCAAGAAAGGTGGCTTCATAACACAGCGTCACAATACACTACGCGATACAACTGCGAAATTGTTGCGGGAAGTTTGTACTGACGTCAAAGTCGAGCGATTACTGCACCCACTCACAGGAGAAGAATTCAAAGAAAGAACAGCCAACCGACAAGAGCAAGCAAGACTCGACGTCTCCACAAGAGGATTCTGGACTCCCGGCAAGAAAGCATTTTTAGATATAAGGGTTTTTAACCCAATAGCAGGAAGGTATGGGAGGATGGACCTCAAAAAGACGTACGAGATCAACGAGAAAGAAAAGAAAAAATCCTACAATGAAAGAATTCAAATGGTAGAGCAGGGTTCGTTTACCGCTCTCGTATTTAGTGCAATGGGTGGTATGGGACGAGAATGTTATGCATTCTACAAGAGATTGGTCGAACTGATCGCAGAAAAACGAAAACAACCAGTGAACAATATCACCCAGTGGATTCGACGCAAAGTTTCCTTTGCTCTCATCAAATTGCTAGTGATCTGTGTGAGGGGTACACGAAAGACGTGGTGCGAAGATCCATTGGTGACAAGAGACTGCGAGATTTCATCCGAAATCAAAATTTAATTTTTATATTAAATAAATCCTTGTATACCAATTTTATGACTAGTTAACCAGTGTAATAAGAAAATGTTAAAAAAAAAAAAAAAGAAATAATTTCGCTCACAACTCAATCTACCAAAACAAACTCAGGCTTACAGTAGTAGTGTTTTGCTATGGAAAGTAACATTAAAAGGAAGCCATGAATTCAGCATAAGCTCAATCTGTTTACAGGACTACTTTTCCTGCTAGTTAGTTGGTCATCACTAGAGGGTGTGAACACACAGCCTATATTTTCTAACCTCCTCTATAAGCATCCAAAGCTGATCATAATGTTCTTCATCAGGCTGTTCAGATGTTGGTGAATTTGCAGCTTAAACGTTTCCTGGCAGCAACAAACTATTTTGCAGTGTACTAAATTCATTTTGGGTTTGTTGTTGTTGTAGCACCAGTTGCTGCTTTCTTAATTTGAAATCAGCGAAAAATCGTTTGTTGGCTGATATTTTGTTGTCTTCTCTTTCAGCCCAGCCATCATCCTCTTCATTGTTTATGGCTAGTTGCGTTAAATGGATATGGTTTCTGTCCATCGTTAAAATATTTTTTTACTTGTGTTTCTGTGAAGTGCTTTGATCAACTGAAGCACCTGTTTTAAAATAAATACATCATGCTACAAAAAGCATGAAATAACGCATTCTGAAAGTTGAACTAGATTCTACTTCAATTCAGAACAGAACGGAACGGAAAATTTTCTGTTCACGTGGTATTTCCGCATGTTAAGTTGCTTTTCCTTTCCTGTCCGTTCCTGTCCGCGGAAAATTTTCTTGAAGTGGAAAACCGCCTTAAAGCGATTATACACGTAAAATATGTTCAAACGTGCGAAACAGTGGCTTTGTTAAAAGTGAAAGCGATAAAAACTTGTTATACAACTGTTTTTGTTTTTTCAAATTAATCTTATTTTCATCAGAAAACATCAGTCAATCAGAAACATCTATGAACTAAACTGTTGGATAAGGTAGGGAATGAAGGCTAGAATAGAAATTCGATTAATACAGCTGCATATGTTTTTCAAGCATATGAAAGCTACAGTTGACTCTCGATAACTCGAACACTCGAAAACTCGAACAACTCGGTAGGTCGAACTTTTTTTAAGGTCCCTTGAGTTTACAAGCCCTTTTGAGGCAAAAAAAATCTCGAAAACTCGAACACCACTCGAAAAGTCGAACATCTCGATAGGTCGAACTTGTTTTTCGGTCCCTACGCTGAATTCCTCTCGATAACTCGAACTTTTCTCAAATATTTTTAAAAAAATTCGAAAAGACGTTGTAATTCGAACGTTTGAATTTCGAATGTTTTCGAAAAATTCGAATTTTCAAAACACAGAAGAAACGCATGAAAAACATATCAGAAAGATCTTTTAAAATGGCGCCTGTAAAACCACGAAAGCTAGACAATAAATCCATAGGGATTAAATGTAAAGCCCTAAAAGACTTGGAAAAAGGCGTGAAAAACAAGGACGTTGCAGCAAAGTTAAAAAAACACCCTTTCAACATGCCTCAAAAATAAAAAGAAATTAACAGCTTCACTGGAAAAGAAAGGCATGTCTTCATCACGAAAAAGCACACGTTGTGGAGACTACGATCAGTTAGATAAAGCTGTTTTTAAATAGTTTGTGGGTACGAGGAGTCAACAAGTTCCAATTGTTGGCACCATTCTTAAAGAAAAAGCCTTGGAATTTGCAAGGAAATTAAAGATTGCGGGGTTTAACAAGTCAAGTCAAACAAAGTTGTATGACCGATTTTTTTCGTAAGAAATGATAAGTAAGAAAATTGCTCCAAATTCCTCTGTGTCATTTTCATTTTCTTCTTGATTTAACCTAACACCTTGTCTACCCAGTACACCCTGCGATTTTTGCACTTTCGGTAATACATGGAGACAGCGAAAAATACCCGGAGGGAGTCAAAAACGCCGGAACTGGAGATACCGACTATATTACCTAACATCTCGAAAACTCGAACTCTCAATAGGTCGAACTTTTTTCAAGGTCCCGTGAGAGTTCGAGTTATCGAGAGTCGACTGTATGATGTTATCATTATTAAAGTCCGTTACTGATAGGGTTGAGTTTCAAAAATATCTCTGCCGAAATGTCATGGAAGCATTTCCTTTGGACATGCAAAAGTTTAAAGTAAACTGGCTGTGAAGAGTTACCAAAGGCTTAGCAAGAGCTCAGTCAAAGTTTGTGAAGGAGGGTCTATTCACTTAAAGTAGAAAAGAAAAGCCTGGAAGTAACTTAATCGCCACTTACGACTGAAAAGAAATATCGTAATGTTAGACTCCTCCACTTTTTATACACCTTTAGTTACATTATGATCAATGAAACAAAGGCTGTCTCAAAATGAACAGAGAGTTTGCTAAGTTACGTGTTCTGTGCTCTCTTTTCACCTTAAGTAGAAAATGACTACCAACACACGGAATTTTGGGCACAAGGGGGACTCTTGATGGGAATTTTGATGTTTTCATTCCTAAATCATTAACTTGCTTCAAATTTCATGAAATTTTGCAGTTATATCAATTGGAGCACATCAAAGTTTAAGCCATTTTGCAGGATATATACGCTGCATGATTTTATTTAGAAAATACAGTAATCCTCCGTCATTAATATCAGAAAAATAAAACAACTCGATGGCGAGCAAATCTTGCTAACAAGTTGAATTTGTTGAATTAGAACTCAAATCATTAATGTCACATGAGATTTTCACGAGATTTGGTTCTAATTATCATAAGATTGTAACCAATCTAATTATTACCAATTTTTTATCTTAAACGGAAAAAGTTTGGGTGGTAATAATTAGAAAGAGAAGTTTCTCTGAAGAAGAAATCGGAATGAAACTACTCGCCTGTTGTGTTTTCAATACTACAGATCTGATAATGCATTCAAAGATAACACCTCTTATTAGCGATGCTGTGAAGATATTACGATAAATAGTTAAAAACACAGGACGATAAAAAATGGAAGCAGAGAAATAATATACTTCATATGAAGAAACCTAATTGGGATATAATTTTTTTCTGAAAATTTGTTTGTGTAAAATAACTAATTTAGCTCAAATTATTTACGCGAATCTATATTTTTCACAAACATTATAATTTTTTTGGCTCCAATTCTAGCGATTTTCTTTGCACGAACCAAGAACGTCATGATTTAAAACCATAATATTCATTTCTTCGATCGTTTATATATTGTTTTTATGTGTCTTCCCTAAAGGAAATGTAATAATGCAGAAACCATACTATAAGGAAAACAAAACAAAAATACAAAAAAGTTCAAAGGCAGATTTACTCTCTAAACATTTATAAATCTTTGTGCAATACTTTCGTTGTTGTCTATCGTTTCTTGATCAACCAAAACATTTATAACCAATAAAGACGTTCGTAAAACGATCAAAATAAAATGCGATGTAGAGGTATCTTTGCCTTATACTAATAGTAGAAAAATATTAACCGTGGTCTGACATACTTTTATGAAGAAGTGACCGCAAAAACGACCCGAAATTTTAGAGAGTGAAAGCGTGAAAAAAGCGAATGGACAGCGCGCATTAGGATATAGATAAATATAGAATATAAGGATATAAAGAATGAACAAAGCAAAGTGAAAAAAAGAGAAACAAGAAAACATACCAGCTTGCCTGAGTAAGAAACTGAGTTAAAAAAAATGTTGATGTTACTCCATGACTACTCTTTCGAATTGATGATAGACAAGTGAAAGTGGAATGATATATAGCGGGAAATCACAAAATTATTTATATAAATCTAGCCGCCAAGGCGGCGTCGCTCGCCACCCATATCCACCTGCTCTGTATCACTGTATCAATAAACGTCAAATTTTCTTATAAACGGCGTGTACAACTTTGTTCAGCCAGAAGAAGATTCGAAGTCACAACTTCTGGTGTGCAGCCATTGTTACATCAGTATATCAACTATTTTTCAGGTTTTTCATGATGTGTTACTTAGGGGGAAAATGGTTTCTCTTCTTAAAAGTTCACACGAGAGGAGAGAAAAAAGGCACGTGCTAAATGAATAAAGTGAATAAAAAAATGTTCGATCAGAAGCGCATAACATTTAAAAGAAATTAAATTATTAAAAGAAAAGCAAAAAACATTTTGTTTCATGACTCACCATTTCACCTGTCGGGCAACAAAAAGCTTCGGTTTTTTAACATTTTGATTGCTCGAAAAAAAAGGTTCACCCGTCTCCGGCAGCCGGGCAAGCGTTAGGATACAACACTGGTAAACCGAACATGCTATGTCACTGCTGCTTTTTGTCCAAAATGCTTAATCAGTTAGTTTCTTTGTATTTAGTTGACGTATTGTTTTCAAAGCCAATTCAAAGTGGTCCATGGAATATAAAATTGACAATAATAATAAAACAAAACGTTATCCCTATTGGTTCACCAGCCTAAAAGGTTCAGACAGACAGAGAATCGGCTATTAATATATATATACAGATAAATACACTGAAAATACTCCAAAATTGATAAATCAATTGAAATAAAATGCTGACCTAGATATGACATATACAATAGCACAAATGACACAGAAATTAGCATAAAACCCTAAATAAATGAAGAAACACTAAAAACCATGAAAATATAGAGTAAATGATAAACCATACAAATTGAAAATGACTAATAAAACATTGAAAGTTAAAGGGAAATGCCTTTACAATATCTGAGAATAAATAAAATATAAATATAAAATATGTTAAACACATATAAATTATAAATATAAAATATCAGAATATTCAGCTCTATTTGAGGTTGTGGTAGCTGTTACTAGTACACAATCTTGTGAACCGCATGTGTTCAGACTGTAGATGAGCATTTATCGTGAAAGCTACTTGCTAGTATTATTTTCAATTTTTCCTCCTTATTCCATTCAATCGTGTGTTCTTCAACGAAAAGTAAAACGATCTAAGTGAATCGACGATTGTTTATATGAAACAATCTGATTCAAACAGTTCTTTGAAGTTTTAAATTTTTGATCACCCAGATTTGAAATCTTATTTGGCCAACTTAGTTATTAGAAGTAACAAAAAAGAAGGTCAAAAGCAAGAAATATGGTTAAAGAATCCATATCAAAACAAACAGCTTTTAGCGAGATATTTAAATTATCCAATCAACAGCAATGGACATTAGCAATAATTCAGATATTGCTTTCATTGTCTAACGTTACAATGAACAGTATCACAATCTTTGCGCTATGGAAAACACAACAAATACGAAACATTCCAATGAGCACTGATATGTACGGTGAATGTTTACGATTTCCTTACTGGATTGATATCAAATCCATTTGCAGTACTAATGTGTGGATGGTTTCCTCCTGATCAATATTACCTGCTGCATATTGTTGCAGAATTTTTTATGTTATTTTTCCCAATGTGTTCGTTGTTTACATTGTTGTTGCTTTCATACGATCGATTCGTCAGTATTTATTATTTGACAAAATACGATAGAAACACCAGGCTTCAAAGAATCAGACTGGGTTTAATCGTTATTCCGATATTAGCGTTTGTCAACGTGGCGTTGAAATGTATTGCCACAATCTATGGTTATATTGAAGAACCAGATATATTTCTAATTGGATTAGCCTGGCTGACAGTAATTGCTATTTGGATTGTTTATGGGAAATGTATTGCGCTGATGCGTAATCATAAGTCATTAACATCTCAAAGTGGTATTTTCTCCAAAACAGATGTGATTGTCACAAAGCTTTCAGCAATAATGATAGCGACACTTTTTGCTTGTTACACACCGTTCCTTGTTGCGTTAATCCTTCATAAAGTCTGGCCTACCAATCAAATGGCTATATTCTTTAAGTGCTTCACTGGAACATTTGCTGTTATGAATGCTACTGTCAATACGTTGATCCTCATCTATTTTAACAGTAAAATCCGTTCTTGGTTTGGCAGACAATTTTGCTTTAAATTTTGTCAATCAAGCACAGACGAACAAGATCGTGTAAATGAATTGGACACTGATAGCACAACAACAACAACCACGATTTCTCCGTTATGAAAATGTTGATTGGGCTGTCATAAGGAATGCAATGTCACAATTTCTCATTTGACGACGTTTTCCTGTTGCTTTTAGAACCATGTTTATGACGTCACGCTCCCCCTTGTTTGAACTGTGCATATGTACAAGTATTAATTAAATACTAGACGTCCACCTACCGCTATCTTCTATTTCATTCACTGTCTAATCGTTATAAAAATAACGTTCTCTAATGTCAGATAAAAATTGAGCAAGCAGTTTCCTGAGAAGGAATTTCCACGAGAGAGTCAATTTTTGTTTTATTCTACGAGACAACGTCCACGAAAGAACTAATGATTTGTTTACCTCGTATTCTCGTTACTTTAATCTTTTTGATCAAAGTCAGTTTCCAATTATTCTAGCATGAAAGCATAGATTGTAGAATTTACAGCTCTCTGTTGTGTGTTTTACAGTTCTTTTTATTCTCAAAAATAACAGCCAGCGAATAATCTATATATTAATAGCCGATTCTCTGTCTGTCTGTCTGTTTGTTTGTTTGTTTGTTTGTAAGTCACACAAAATGGTAGATTGAGTTGTGAGCGAAATTATTTCTTTTTTTGTGTGCGACGTGAGTTCGAAGCAAATACATTGCAACCCCAATCGAACGTGACTTTTTTGGCTGATGAACTAATAGGAATAACGTTTTGTTTTTATCATTATTGTTAGCTTTATATTCCACATTATTGACTTGGCTTTGAAAACAGTACATCAACTAAATACAAAGTCACTAACTGATTAAATATTTTGGACAAAAAGCAGCAGTGGCAGAACGTGGCAGCATATGTTCGGTTTGCCACTAACTCTTGCCTGACTGTCTGAGACGGGTGAACTTTTTTTTTGAGCAATCAAAATGTTTAAAAACCGATAGGTAAAAAAAGAGTATCATATCAAAACAAAATGTTTTTTTTTTTTTGCTTTTCTTTTAATAATTTAATTTGTTCTTTTAATTGTTAAGCGTTCTAATCGAACGTGTTTTTATTCTATTTATTCATTTATCACGTGCCTTTTTTCTCTCCTCCGTGTGAACTTTTTAAGAAGAGAAACCATTTTCCCCCTGTTTGATAGCACCCATGTTAGAGCGCGTAACGTTTTTAAAACAAAAGCTAATAATAAGTTTTTTTCTCTCTATGTTTTGAGTGCAAACAAATAACACATGACATTTGGGTTTTTTTGGAACCATTGTTTAAACTGATATTTGATATTTGATTTCGAATCTGTCGCTAGGATAACTGACGTCTTTTCGGGTCCGCGATACAGGCGATGGGGTGACAAAAAATTTGGGTCTAATTTTTTTTGGAGGGGTCTGTGAGGTCATCAAAATCTTTGAAGAATGATATCTCTGTAACGGTTGATCGTAGCGGAACGATCCCATACATTTTTTTAATCAGTTTTTCGAGCTCTACAACATGGTAACACTTTCGGTTGCCAATTCCTCAATTTTATTTTTCGTGAAGTCAACGCATGCTGAACATGGGCGGCGAGCGACGCCGCCTTGGCGGCTAGTCTATATATTAATAGCCGATTCTCTGTGTGTCTGTTTGTTTGTTTGAATGTCACGCAAAATGGTAGATTTAGTTGTGAGGTAATTATTTCTTTTATTGTGTGCGAAGTCAGTGCGAAACAAATGCATTACAACCCCAATTGAACTTTTTTGGCTGGTGAACCAATCGGGATAACGTTTTGTTTCAGTATTATTGTCAATTTTACATTCCAAGGACCACCGTTGACTTTGAAAACAATACACCAACTAAATACAAAGAAACTAACTGATTAAACATTTTGGACAAAAAGCAGCAGTGGCATAACATAACAGCATGTTCGGTTTGCCAGTGTTGTATCTTAACGCTTGCCTGACTGTCTGAGACGGGTGAACCTTTTTTGGAGCAATCAAAATGTTTAAAAACCGATAGGTAAGAAAATGAGTGTCATGAAACAAAATATTTTTTTGCTTTTGTTTTAATTTAATTTCTTTTAATTGTTATGCGCTTCTGATCGAACATGTTTTTTATTCACTTCATTCATTTAGCACGTGCATTTTTTCTCCTCCCGTGTGATCTTTTTAAGAGAAACCATTTTCCCCCTTACTTTTGATAGCACCCATGTTAGAGCGCGTAAAACAAAAGCTAATAATAAGTTGAAGTTTTTTCTCTATACGTTTTGAGTGTATTGTGAAACTGATATTTGATTGGTTTAAAATCGTAAATAAAAACCACGTGAAGTTCACGCTTGGAATGCATTGTGTAAAGCAAGAACGTTTGCTGACATTTTAAATGCAACCGTGACAATGAACGACTGAGTTAAGAATATGCAAGATTTGAAACGCCAGGAACGTATTTGTCTTCATGTGCAAACAAGCTTTATTAAGCAATAAGGCCAGCAGCAAAGGAAGTTAAAACAGTCCAGGAGCCATTAGAATTGAACCTCAGTTCTTCCATTATACGTTCCTCGCTTATCGCTGGTTTTAAGTGCAATAATTTGGAGCAGGCATTTTTATTCGGGTTCCAAAATTACAAAAACTTGTAACACTGGTTGCTCGACTAGGAGAGTTAAGATGCAAAACTGACTGCACACCAGAGGTTGCGATTTCGATTCTGCCTCTGCCTGAACACAAGTTGCACGAGCCGTTTATAAGGAAAAATGACGTTTACTGGGGTCTGCGGGGTGATACAGAGCAGGTGGACATGGGCGACGAGCGACGTCGCCTTGGCGGCTAGTAACGTTTTAAAACAAAAGCTAATAATAAGTTGAAGTTTTTTCTCTCTACGCTTCGAGTGTATTGTTGCACTGATAAACGATTGGTTTTAAAAAGTAAATAAATAGCACATCATGAAATGTAGTTTTTTGGAACCATTGTTTAAACTGATTGGTTTGTTTGGTTTAAAATCGTAAAAAGGCACGCGAAGTTCACGTTCGGAATGCATTGTGAAAAGCAAGAAAGTTTGCTGACATTTTAAATGCGACCGCGAAAATGAACGTCTTAGAAGGTTTAGAACATGCAAGACTTGAAACTCAAGGAACGTATTTGTCTTCATATGAGAAGAAGCTTTATTAATCAATAAAACCAGCAGCAAAGGAGTTAAAAGGTTTCAGGAATTGAAACTCAGTTCCCATTATACGTCCCTCATCGCTGGTTTTAAGTGCAGTAATTTGTGGCAGGTATTTTTATTCGGGCTTCAAAATTACAAAAACTTGGAACACTGGTTTCCCGACTGGGACACCCTGAAAAAACGTTAAGATGCAAAACTGACTGCACAACAGAGGTTACGATTGCGAATTCATTAAATTTTTTTTCGTTACCTTAACGCAGGCTGAACATGGGTAGCGAGCGACGCCGCCTTGGCGTCTAGTTTCTTTTAATAATTTTATTTCTTTTAATTGTTATGTGCTTCTGATCGAATATGTTTTTTATTCACTTCATTCATTTAGCACGTGCCTTTTTTCTCCTCCTGTGTGATCTTTTTAAGAAGAGAAACCATTTCCTCTCCTACTTTTGATTCCAACCATGTTAGAGCGCATAACTTTTTTAAAATAAAAGCTAATAATAAGTTGAAGTTTTTTATTTTGTGTTGTTGCACTGATAAACGATTGGTTTTAAAAAGTAAACAAGAGGCCCATAGGCCATAAGGTCAGCGCAATTTGAATATTTAAAAAATCACAAGAATATAGCTCGTAGAAAAAGAAACCTGGATTTCTAAAATTATTAGTATAATAAGATAAGTATCTAGGAAGCCCATAACAGTTGGTGGACACATGCGAATCGAAAATGCAAATCCATTCGCCTGACAACAAGGGCGTATTAAATCCACTGTGATGATAAGTACCCCCGTAGTATTTTCACAATGGAAACGTTTCAATTTAAATTGCCCGCATGTCTCACTAGGATTACAGCAGTATTGAATAGGTAAGATGTCGAATGAATGATAACCGGAGAAACCTGAACTTTCATTATTTCTTCTGGCATTAATACCCCTGCTATATTCCATTAAGATCAAAACTGAAAAATGAAAAATGAATTCAAATGTAAACTAAGCGTTAGAATTCGAAAGTTCGAATGCAATTAAAATAGAACACAGAACGATAAGGCTTTGTTTTGCATTGAGAAGGCTTCTTACTGTATTCAAGATGTCGGCTGTTAAAAGAAAACTTAAAAGCACCAAAATATTTCAAAGGTGTAAAATAATTAAAGAGATTGAAAAGGGGATGACAAACAAAGAAGCATCCGAGAAGTTTGGAGTCCCTAAAAACACAATCTCTAATTGGATGAAGAAGAAGAGAAAACTGCTCAAAGGGCTAAAACAAAACTCCTCTGAATCCAAACAAATGCGAAGCTGTAATTACGAGCAGGTGGACAAGGCTGTGTTAAAATGGTTCAATTTCACCACATACATGTTCTTGTACAGTTGGTGTCCAAACACATTTATAAATGTGGTATCCTTTAATATAGGAAACAATATCAGCAAAAGTCACAACGACTATATCTTAAGTATCTTTGATATTTTTTTCCTTTAAATTTAAGGCCATTTTGTCTGTTAACACTTTCTAACTCTTTGAATCAAAAACATTCGATTTAAGAAATAACATTCGAACCCACAAAACTCTGATAATTAAGGGCCGATTTACATCGGATGTTTTTACTTTCTTCAGACACAACATTACGTTGAAAATCATTGGTGGTGAATCCAAGTCCGTTACACCAGAGATGATCCGCTCTTGGAATGAAACAACATTACCAACAATTGTTTCAAACTTTAAATTGGATGATATCTTCAATGCGGACAAGTTCGGCCTCTTTTACCGATGTCTCCCAAGTAAAACTTATCGCTTGAAAGGAGAGAAATGTTTCGGAGGAAAGAGAAGAAAAGTTAGATTTACTGGAATGGCAACAGGAAGTGCGACAGGAGAGAAACTACTCATGTTTATAATCGGAAAATCTAAAAAACCCCGCTGTTTCAAAAATGTCGAGTATCTCTACCCTGTGAATACAAATCGCAAAAGAAGAGTTGGATGAATAGTGAGATCTTTGAAGTGTGGTTCCGTAAAATCGATCGAAAGTTTCGTGCAAATGATCGAAAAATTGCCCTAATCATTGACAATTCGTTAGGTGAGAATTATTTTGTACTATCTCCAATTTCTTTAAACTGAGAAAATTAAGTTTTAAATTTCTTAACCACACAAAATCTTTAAGAAACCTTTCTATGGAAAGTTACTTGGTACATTTTGAATACATCATATTTGGAGTCCCTGACCAAAAAGTTATTTCAAATTTGCTAGTACCCACTCTCCTCCAGGGAAAGTTTGCAATAGGAGATAGAACAAAATAGTAGCGAAACAAGTGATATTTATTAAAATTATTTTGTTTCCATGCTCCATGCTCTTGCAAATCACCTTTAACTGACAAAAAATATTTTATACAGTACGAGAAACATCAATTTTCCTTTATGTTACATCTGTGTGTATCACTTGGAGTTGCTTGGGCACTCCAAAATCTTAATTTGGAATTTAAAAAGACTATAATTTTTCCTTAAAAGTCTTTAGGATGAGCTGACAGTAAAATACAAGAGACACGTTACATCTAAAAATGACAGCAGGGCTGAACGAAAAAACGCTCGTAAAATTAAAGATGAAAAGGTTGGTGTTGTTTTTAAAATGTTATAAGCTTGCCAAACTCTAAAGTAGGAAACTTTTAATACAAAAAGAAAGCTAACACCATACATATATATATTGTTCACACAAGAAAGAGTATTGTGTGCTTTGGTGCTTTACTGGAAGAGGGAGGAAATGACATTGCCAGTACTACAATGTCAATATTGGAAAGAATTCTTAAGGATAATCCTGCCATTAAAAAAGTTATAATTTGGTTTGACTCGTGCGTCGCACAAAATCGAAACAGCTATAAGTCTGCTCTGTCCTTCAAGAGTTTATTTTTCGACAGAGATGGTAATACAAGTGCAATCATTAAGAAGCATTAAGCATTAAGAGCTTCATTCAAGTTGCTGCATTGCTTAATTATAAATCTGTTCCGTATTTTTCAATCAAAACAGTTGTTCATCGCAAAAACACTCCAAACCATAAAGAAAAATTTACCGACCCTTTTAAACAGGCTAAACTGACCAAGAGTCAACAAACCAGAAAGTGTACCCAAAAATCTCCATAATTCCCGTTTGCAAAAATTTTGAAAGCTAGCAGATTGATTTCAAAGGCCAAACGGGATGATCTTGAAAGTATGTTTGCCTGTATGCCTCCTATTAATGTTGCTGTTTGTAAGATTGCATTAAAGTGAAAAAAGATAAGTTTGGTACCAATCTATGCAATTTGTATTTTAAAACTGCGTATTTAAAGATTGCGTTAAATTTTCTAGGGTGAAGGTTGGCTATTTTGTCAATTGATTAATGTCCTTTGTATGTTCTCATGTGGCTTTTTATATTTGCATGACATTAATTTTTGTGATTATATTCAAACCACAGAAAATGAATGCACTTTTAAGGCTTTATCAGCATCTTATGATTGATAAATGGCTTCCACGCTCGCCATTTTAAAAATACAATACAAACAAACAATCTCCACTATTTACAAGATTATCTAACAGCGGTTTCAGGGCAAATCAATAACCTCGTATCAACCTGTACGCAGAATAAGTCGTATTTGCTTGGCTTTTGGAGATAGAACATAATAATTTTAAGGCGTTATAACGAATAAGGAGATAAAACAATATCAGACTGTCGTTTGAAGGAGATTTTGCGCTTATTTTTGGAAAAAGCTCACGGAGAAAGAACGAAATGATCCTGAAAAGCTTGAAATCAATCGGAGCTCATTTTTTCCAAAAATGGAGATAGAACAAAATAATTCTCACCTAACGAATTGTCCAGCCCACCCAGCAATTCCAAACTTGACCAACGTGCAACTCGTATTTTTGCCTTCTAATACCACCTCAATTCTTTAATCAATGGACCAAGGTGTCACACACAGCCTAAAAGCACACTATCGAGGAAGGGTTGTACGTTTACTACGCAGAGCCTTGGAAAAAAAGAAGCCTTATCCAAAGATTTCAATTTTGCAAGCAATGAAGATATTGGCTGATTCTTGGGAGGTTGTAACCAAGGAAACCATCATCAACTGTTTTAGGAAAGCTAAAATTACCCCTATTGTTCAACAAGCTGCCACTGCTAATTCAGACGATCCGTTTAAAGATCTTGAAGAGAGCTTAAATGAATTGAGACAAGTAGACTCGTCAATGGTTCCAGATAATGTCACAGCCACTACTCTGGTGAGTTAAGATGACGAAGGTACTACAACTGCATCTGAAATCTGTGATAACAATATCATAGAGGAAATAGGAGATCATCAACAACAAGGTGATGTTGAAGAAAGCGATGACGATGACCCTTCAATAGAAGAAATTACTGATCCTGTGGTAGCAAAACCGTCGAGATCAGTAATTGAGTCGGCCATTGATGCATTGAAAGATGCTGCTATGTTTAGCGATGAAGGGCAACAAATAAAAATGCTTATATCAAATTTTGAACGACTATACGAAAAGGAAAGAATTAAATCTCTTAAGCAAAGAGACATCACAGACTTTTTTAAAAAAGTTTAACTTTCTGCTTTATCTACATGTAGTACTTCTTGTACTTCTTCATTAAGCCTCATTAGCCCAATCTGTTTTTTAAGTAAAAATTTTGATTTTTCCAAATTGGAAACAAAATTTTTTGATTTCAAAAATGAAATAAACACCGCGTTTAAATACTCATTTGCTGAGATCAAAAGAAGCCGACAAAAATCTTATTGTGGATAAGAAACTACATTGCAGACAAAAAATGTTTCTCACTTCACGAAGAAGAATTATTGTCTGAAGAAGTACGTTTGTACCCTTGTCTTTATGACAAATGTCAAAAGAGTTATAAAGAAAAAGACGCCGTAAAAAGTGCCTGGGGTGCTGTCGTTGTAAAGCTTGAATTTACATACTGCGAACCCAGAACATGCACATTTTTTTATATATTTCGGGTGTTTCTATTTCTTCTTTTAGCTCTTCTCAAAAGCCAACCTCGTACCCAGGGTTTCTTGCCTTTTCGATATACGGACGGCGGCGAAGAAGAGCCTGGCGAACGCCGATTAAAATTTCCCATATTTCTGGAAATTTTTAAATTTACGACGGCCCGAGTATAACAAACCGATTCTTTCAGATCAGGTTTGTTTATTACAATCGTGTGAATAAACAAGGGTTTTCTGTAAAACCACAACAAGTACAATGTTTGCTGTATCTATACGAAAGCATTAATGTGTTAGCTGCCCTTCCGACTGGCTTTGGAAGGTCATTGTTCTATCAATTATTATCAACTTTACCTGTTTTTACTACTGTGGTCTGTTCCCTCGATAATATCAAATTAAAATATTCGGGAAAAGAGGAATCGTTGTAGGGGTGCTTCCATATCTTAGTTCTCATGAAAACACTGTATCGTTATTTGAACAGAACTATGTAAACAGTGTTGGTGATGGTGGTCTTGGTGGTGAGATGGAGAGGTGATGTTTACCCATCCAGAAGCACTTCTTAGTACTTACAGACAAAAACTCCTTAATTCACCTCCATTTCAAAAAAGACTTTCAGCTTTATGTCATTGGTGAAGCTCATTGCATGAAAATATGGTATGCTAATTATTAGAAATGTGATATATACATTTGTTTTGCAAAATATCTTCATAAATTCAAATTAACTATAATAATTTACAACTTTTCCAAGATATACAAACGTTTAAATTTCATATACGATCTGTTATATATTTCAAGGGCGAAGACTTTCATGTTGACTACAAAGATTTGGTAGTACGACCAATATTAAATGACGTTGCAACACTATGTGTAACTGCCACTGCAAATGACCAGCTGTTGTGGAAGATTAAAGAAAGTCTTGTGCTTCCCAGAGTAATAATTTAACTATAGTTAAAGCCCATCCAAATTGCACAAACGTCTATGATGGTAAAAGATTACTTACCTAAACAAGGGGAGAAAAGCTATGATGACATTTTAAGACCTATTTCAGTAGAGTTAAATAACCAAAGAGAACACTATCCAACAAAAAATAGTTTACATGAAATTAAAATACTTCGCACATACCTGCACGATTTTCAACATCATCATTGATAATCAGTATGTGGGAGACAGCCAGACTGTATGTAATTTCATGCTGAAACAACTGTAAGCATGAAAGAAGACATAATAAGAAAACTGAAGAATGATAACTGCAGAATACATATTTCAGTATGAGTATATTTCCTAATCATTTTTCATATTTCACTCCAACTTCTTCATAAGGTTTCTTTTCTTATATATATTATGATTGTGCGGATACTGATAATACGAATACACGTTTCGTGATATAAGAAACACTAGTATCCCGGGTAAAAACTTTTTACCGAACTTAACTTCGAAAACATTAGGTCAAATCCACCATTCCCTGCGTGTACGTACCCCATGATGAAAAAATAAATCATAGAATCGCAACTCAAAAACATCCCAGGCGGCGTCGCTCGCCACCCTTGTTCAGTATGCGTTGTGTCGCAGAATTTAACTCTTGCAAAAGTTTCTTTTCAGGCATTAATTTTTTAATTCATTTCTTACATTCAGAAAATTTAAAACAGAAACAAATAGCAACATGGCTCAGAATATATATTCATACGCAGAAGAGAAGTAACTTTAATGTAAAAAAACGCAATATATAACTCAGAACCGTTAACCCAGACATACAAAACCAAACATTGAATAATATTACAAAAATGATACCTTCCAACTTTTTCTTTTGTTCAAAAGTTACTACTGGACTGCAACCATTAATGGATTTTTGAAATGATATATTTAGTTCTTCCCAAAACCATCAACATCATGATTAAAACCATGAGTTTCATTTCTTTGTGCTTTTTTTATTATTGCCTAAAAGAATAATATTTCAATTTTAATACCGAAAATAAAAAAAAACAAAACAAAAAACAAAACAAAAAAAAAGGAAATTCAAGTACGCATTTATCCTAAAAACAATAGCTAAGAACAAAAATTTACACAGAAGATAAAAAGTCACAAATAAAATCATACAGCCAAAGTTATATACCTAGGCATAGTACGTAAACGATTACCATAACACAAAATATGCATAAACGCGATAAAATATAAACTTAAGAAAAATACAGCCAACAACGCTTATTTTTTGTAGGATAGTTTCATTGCACAGTCATTTAAATTACATAATCCATTCTTCTCTTAAGTAACCCTCTCAACATTATAACCCATCATGTGCTTCATTTCTACTTAACAGATAAAAACATTCAAAAAACATATACAAAAAACCTAATCATGCTATGACGAAATCTAAAGAAAAACAAAACAAAGTAAAAGAAACTTTGAAAATATATTAACCTTAAAAATAATAATTAAAAACACACACGTAATGACAGAATTGGTATAGCTGAAAACTTTTTAACATATGAAAACATTCGTGGAGCCATTTTTTATTTGCAGTTCAAAGCTCCTCCTCTGCGCTGGAAAATTCAAAACACAACAGTAAACATCCCTCGTATCCTTTATTTATCCACTAATACTAACTGTGTTTTAACTAAATAGATACTATTTTAACTTTACCTTTCAATACCAATTCACATCATCATGATAGTAAACAACAATATTATTGATCATGTTCTGTAGCCATTATCAAACACTTCTAAACTCTTTTACTTTCTATATTTCATACCTGTAAACAAATTAATAACACTCGATTAACTTTCCAGCATACTTTCCTATTGTAAACATACACTTTCTATTTGTTTTCTACTGCAATTTCACTACCATTTTTATTCAGTGAAAGACATAAAAATGCTTTCTTCGTAACTTCATAACTGTGGAGCCATTTTGAAATAAATAAAATAAGGAACAGTTCGTTACCAAAACAAATCAGTAACTGCCCGTGTAGGACCTGCATCTTTATGATCTGATCGTTTTAACTCTGTTTTTATTCTCTTTTAACGCTGTATTTATTAAATCCGTTTGACTCATGTACTTACGTATATTACTTTATATCTTTTCCAAACAATTTTCCACCGAAAAAAAGTAAAACCATTTTCACCAATGTAAATAAACATCATCCTTTCTTCAACTTCATCTACACTACTTCTGTACTGCTGCACTCCCATAACTATTTGATAACTATAAAAAGAAATTCGTAAAATCAGCACGACTTTCTTCCACTCGTTCTTCGTTTGGTTTTCATCTGAAAAAACCTATATATAAAAAAAAACAAACATCTGTTCAAAAACTCACGTGTGCTACCTGCTAACTAATCACTTACACACATGCTGCTGCCTGTTCTTTTATTAATCGTTCGATCTTTCTGCAGCTTATCTTTTAAAAACTTCACTGCACTTCTTCTGTATATCTAAATATGATTTTTCATTGTAAACAAATAACTAACTCACTTGCTACCCGTGTTGTTTTATTAATAAGAGTAAAAGTTTAGCAAAACGTTTTATAATAATAACAATACCTTCGTGTTTCTTCGTCAGTTCTTTCGTCGATTTGCTGCCTAAAACAATCAAATTTAAATTAAAATATTCGTATACAAAAAGAAACACGTCTTCTTCGCGAAGTTTCTTGCTCACGAAATGATCGTTGACAAATTTCGAACGAAAAAGATTGCATTGCTCGCACTCCTCCAAAGACGCTTTTCGGCTGATTTCCACTGCGCAAACCAAAAATAACAAAACGGAGGAGCATATACTAATCGCGGAAAATCAAAAAAAGTGTTCTCGCATCTACGTGGTTTTACGACAAAAAGGGAAAAAATAAGAAGGATTTGACCGTGAAAAAAAAACAAATATATCACTCTCTAAAATAAAAGTGGGATGCACAAAGCGAATTAGTATAATAAGATTTGTAAGAAACATGAGACTGAAATCTGAGAAAAATTAAGAAACATGGTTAGGCTGAACATGGACGTATAAAAAGAGAAGGACTCACAACTCATTTCAATAGCTATTCAATTCTATTGTTAAAATCCATTGTGTCGGCATCCCTTTCATACCAAAGCGCGTCTCGCATTTCACTGGATTTTTGTTGAGACGAACGATTACTTACGTACCAATCCAACGCGGAAAACTGAAATATCAGAGGAATTAAGACTCATAAGCTTTCAAAACACTTTTATTCATTGTTCAAAGCCACAGACGACGATATTTAATCGTTTTTAAAATGTCTGTGAGTTTGCTAGAAGATGTTACAAGTGAAAATAGAAGAAAATCATGGCACAGCGTCTCTGCATGTTATGAAGTTAATATTTGCGCCTCAAAAATGCCTAAGCTACACAAAACAGAGAGATAGTTTATCTATCTTTTCTGAAAGTTTCAAGTCTGAAGCTTTAGGAACTCCTAAGGAATCATACTTTTAGTTTTGGTGTTTTTCAGCAGTTTTCGTGTTTATAACAAAAGGCTGCTAGTGTGGAAGCCAATGGAAACATGTATTTTTAACAGCACTTGAGGGAGTTTCAAAACTGCTTTTGTCAAAATTTCAATAAAGCGAGGCGAGCTTGTTTGAATAGATTTATAAAAGTTGTAAGTCCTTCTCTTTTTATACGTCCATGGGCTGAACTCTTGATGAACATATTTTCAACAACAGCGAGAATATTTAACATCAACGAATAAATCAAAAACGTTTCCCTCTAATTTTTCCATGTTTTCCACTTCCATGTCATCTTCTTGTTTGGTCAGTCTCTATGTCAATAAACTCATGTGTCTCTTATATAAAAAATATGTGTATATGTTTTATAATAAAACAAGACAACAAATCTTTTAAATAAAGCAAAAGCTTTTCGATATATTATCATCCACAGTCCTAAAAGTAAAATGTTTTAAATGAACATTTTACTGGAGATGATAATATCGAAAAGCTTTTGCTTTTATTTTATGATATATTTGCAAACTGGCATACATAATTTAAATATGTTTATAATTAAAAATTTTGTTACATGTAATTTATGTAATATATATTGTTGTATGATTGTGTGTTGTACAAAAGGTGGTATTAAAGTAATAAGATGTATTGAAAACTTTTAAGTAAAAACTTGTGTGTGATTAAGTGAGTATTAGATAATTATTGTCACGTACTGTTGCAGAAAAATATGACATTTTTCAAATTATTTTTAGTGAAAATGTTTGTCAGTTGCAGTCATATTTTTGTAATACAAAACATACATGTCGTACTTCAAAATTTCAAAACATCTTGTTGTGTTTACATTCACATAATAATAATACTTATATATCATACTATCTTCACAGTCTAGATGTTCTTTTAGGAAAAAACCTTTTGTGTTTATTCAGTAAAAACTTATCAAAATTCAAAACAAAGATACTTTCTTTTCAGCCATTTATGAATATCTAGGATACAGATTTTGAAACAACCACACCTTACAAAATATATGTATACTCAAAATCACAAAAATAATAAAAATATATACTGGTTTATTCAATCGGATTTACCTGAGATTTCCACAATTTTATGCTTTGTGAAATATGTACAACAGTTTGTTATTATTGAATTTTGTAAGTTTAACAGATAAGACGAGTTGGAAGAAATAATAATTATCAATGACTTTCAAAAACAATAATTCGTGTTTGAAATACAAACATTTGTAGCTTACTGTTTGCCAGCAGCTGGCCAAGTAACAAAAATTACCTTGTGCACGTTGCTAACTAAGTGTTTGCATAATTATTATTTATGTTACTAAGATAAATCAGTAATCCTTAGATTAGAGAGCGTTGGAGATGTCATAAAATGGCAAATCATTGCTCCTAAAAACACTTGCAATTTCTTCGCACCACTTTTGACCATGTTTTCGACATAGCTAAAAATTTCCGATTTCCCGAATGTTCTTAAAACAAACAAACGGCCTTTGCTTATACTTCGACCAATCAGATTGCAATTTTAATCGGCGTTCGCCAGGGTCTTCTTCGCCGCCGTCCGTATATCGAAAAGGCAAGAAACCCTGGGTACGAGGTTGCTCAAAGCATCAACAACAACAAACATTCTTCATCTAGTTCTTCCATCTCTCCACTAAACACTTTTTCTATTTTACAACCCGTTTAATTTCTGGGATTAATTTCGTTTCAAGTAGAAATGTTAGCAGGTATTACACCGGATAAAATTAACGCGATTCTTAAAAATAAAATCTGTAAATTTAACCAGAATATACCACAAACTAGTATCCCGTGTAAAAATTTTTTACGG
This sequence comes from Turritopsis dohrnii, assembly GCA_027922465.2. Taxonomy (NCBI): domain Eukaryota; kingdom Metazoa; phylum Cnidaria; class Hydrozoa; order Anthoathecata; family Oceaniidae; genus Turritopsis; species Turritopsis dohrnii. Next base: position 905,585 of record BQMF02000112.1, on the reverse strand, counting down.
GTTCTACGGGTTGACAGAAATCAGTGTTGTAGTCACCCCTTCGCCAATAACACGGACCATAAAAATACCAGTTATTTTCTTAGAGGTTTTAGAGATGTTTTCCAAATAACTTCAAGTCTAATTTAGAAGGCAATGCGACGGTTCTTCTCATTGTAAAGAATCACTTAAACAGACACAACCTAGATAAAACATTTTCCCAAGCTATCAACACTGAAGCGCAGAACAAAAAAAATCGTTTTACTTGGAAGATCTGAAACCAATCAAAAAAAAAGACGCGGTGTGCATCCGCTTTTTTCACTCTCTAAAATAAATTTCATCCCGTGTAAAATATTTTGACTTTAAAAAGATGGCTAGAAAAATTTTAATCACGGAATGTGTAGTTCTCGAGATATCTTCCTAAAAACACATTATTCAATTCGAGATGCAATGCAATGTTTCCTCGTGATTAAAAAATAATAGCTGCAAAGGAGGCGTCCCTTGCCGCCCATGCTCAGACTGCGCTGTGTCACCACCTGCTCCAAATTATTGCACTTAAAACCAGCAATAAGACTTCCTTTGCTGCTGGCTTTAACACTTAATAAAGGTTATTTACACGTGAAGAGAAATACGTTCCTGGTGTTTCAAATATTGCATGTTCTTAACTCAGCCGTTCATTGTCGCGGTCGCATTTAAAGATTCAGCAGACTTTCTTGCTTTACACAATGCATTCCGAACGTGAACTTCACGTGGTTTTTATTTACGATTTTAAGCCAATCAAATATCAGTTTAACAATACACTCAAAACGCAGAGAGAAAAAACTTTTCAACTTATTATTATCTTTTGTTTTACGCGCTCTAACATGGGTGCTGTCAGAAGTAGGTGATAAAATGGTTTCTCTTAAAAAGATTACACGGGAGGAGAAAAAAATGCACGTGCTAAATGAATGAAGTGAATAAAAAACATGTTCGATCAGATTAAAATCGATAAAAAGAAATCTATTAAAACAATTTAGGACAACTATTAAGACAAACTAGCCGCCAAGGTGGCGTCGCTCCCCGCCCATGTGCACCTGCTCTGTGTCACGCCGGAGACCCCAATAAACCTCATATTTCTTCAAAAACGGCTCGTACAACCTGCGTTCAGAGGCAGATTCGAAATCAAACGTCAAATATCAGTTCAAACAATGGTTCCAAAAAAACCCAAATTTCATGATGTGTTACTTATTTATTTTTTAAAACAATCGTTGATCAGTACAACAATACACTCAGAACGTAGGGAGAAAAACTTTTCATTAGCTTTTGTTTTAAAAGTTACGCGCTCTAACATGGGTGCTATCAAACGTAAGGGGGAAAATGGTTTCTTTTCTTAAAAAGTTCACACTGGAGGAGAGAAAAAAGGCACGTGCTAAATGAATAAATAGAATAAAAAAACGTTCGATCAGAACGCTTAACAATTAAAAGAAGAAATTAATTTATTAAAAGAAAAGCAAAAAAAAAACATTTTGTTTTATGATACTCTTTTTTTACCTATCAGTTTTTAAACATTTTGATTGCTCAAAAAAAACAGTTCACCCGTCTCAGACAGTCAGGCAAGAGTTAGTGGCAAACCGAACATGCTGCCACGTTCTGCCACTGCTGCTTTTTGTCCAAAATGTTTAATCAGTTAGTTTCTTTGTATTTAGTTGATGTACCGTTTTCAAAGCCAAGTCAACGTGGAATATAAAACTAACAATACAGTGGAACCTCTATTAATGGTCACCTCCATATTTCGGTCACCTCCTGATAAGCGGCCAGAAAAGAAAGTCCCTGCCAAATTTATTGTCAAACTCTTATAAAAAATCTCCATACATCGGTCACCTCCAATCAACGGCCAAACGGCCACTTTCTTTTGTCCCAAAGTCTAATTTTACCTCTATTAACGGTCAAAAAAAATCTTTATGCAAGCAAATGAATGGAAAAATATAAAAATTGTTACTTTACTTACAATAATTATTTACAAAAATAAAGTCAAGTCAAGCAGCCTTATCTGTTGTAGATGTATTGAACAACTTTTGTGAAACATTAGGTGATGTTGACTTAGTAAGTATTTTGAATCTTGTCATACTACGACTTGAAGCACTTAGGCTAAATAATGTTGTGTTTATTTTGATCATGAATCATTCTTTATGCTCCTCTCATCCTGACCAGCCTTTTTGATAAAAAAGTATATTCATATAAAACCTCCATACATCGGTCACCTCTAATGCAACGGCCACTAAGCTGGATCCCCCAAAGTGGCCGCTATTAGAGGTTCCACAATAATGATAAAAACAAAATGTTATTCCTATTAGTTCATCAGCCAAAAAAAGTCACGTTTGATTGGGGTTGCAATGTATTTGCTTCGAACTAACGTCGCACACAAAAGAAGAAATAATTTCGCTCACAACTCAATCTACCATTTTCCGTGACCTACAAACAAACAAGCAAACAAACAAACAGACAGACAGAGAATCGGCTATTAATATTTAGAAGCAAAAAAAAATATTTTGTTTCATGATATTCTTTTTCTACGTATCGGTTTTTTAACATTTTGATTGCTCGAAAAAAAGTTCACGCGGATCGCCCATTTCTGGATTCTTTGCTGAGAAAGCTGTTATAGAATGCCACCTTTCCGAAGAATAGTTGGAAAGGAAGTTTCTTTTCGGTTCCGGCAACAAGAATGGGAGAGCGTCACTCATGCGCATTATTGCAGCGATGGAGGGCTATAAAAGAGAAAACACACACTTTATTTATTCTCTGCGATACAGAAACGTACACGTGAGGTAAACTTTGATACAGAAACGTTTACGTGATGTCTAACATTTCTACTGAAATACAAGAAATCATCAATGCTACTGTCCAACAGGCAGAACTTCGTTTCGTCGGACAAGCCAAACGTGTGGCTGAGGAAGTGTGTTACAACAGCATGGAAAACCTGAAAAAGAAGAAAAATTTGGACGAATATGAATTCAAGAAAGACGGAAACAAGAAAATGTTCCAGCACAATAGCAAAGTTTTAGAACTAATCGACGATGCATTGGAAGACATTGGGAGAAGCAACATCGAAGAAGCAAAAGAAAAATTGGAAGAGGGTAAGAAAATCTTACTTAAACGCATCAAAGTCATTAAACTTGCTGGAAGATTGGCTGACTGCCAAAGAATATTTAAGAGATGAACTAGCTGACGATTCCAGCGACGAAAAACAGTTAGCGAAAGCGATTAAGTCTGCGACTTCTAAAAAAGAAAAAAGGAAGCCCGAGAAACGTCGATACCCTGCTAAAAGTTCCAATACTTACCACACCAAGTATAAGCCTTCTTCGTCAGAGTTGTGCTGGGGATGTGGTAAAAGTGGGCATTTTTTATCGTCTTGTTACAAAATGAGAAACCTCAGATATTCGAAGGACAATTACATAAAATAATGTAACATTGATACCATTTGTACTTACTTGCTTGCTTATTATCCCCCCATTCTTTCAACAATCACATTTCACTCCAGGTCCACACGAACGCTTTTGGATTAGGGAACAACAAGAAACAATGGTAGCAGGCAGATTGGAACAAAATTTCCAATTCTGGGAGAAATCTCTTAACGCTTCAGATTTTGTTCTCAACATTGTAAAACACGGTTATCGCCTACCATTTTTATTGCAGCCTTCACCTTTCTATGCCAAAAACAACGCTTCCAGCTTAAGGCACAGAACGTTTGTCGAAGAAAGCATTGCCGAGCTTTTAACGAATGATTGCATCGAGGAAGTGAGCACAATGCCTATTTGCGTCAACCCGTTATCCGTTGTTGAAAAGCACAGCAAACTGCGTTTAGTACTTGATTTGCGACACGTCAACCACAACGTCCAAATCTCTAAATTTAAATACGAAAATCTTAAAACGATAGCTGATAGTTTTGAACAGGTACGTTCGACCTGAAGGCCGGTTATCATCATATAAAAACTCACGAGACCTGTCGCGACTATCTGGGATTTGCTTGGGAGTTTTTGGATGGCACGATAAAATTTTACAGGTTCAAGGTTTTACCTTTTGGCCTAGCATCTGCTTGCTACGTTTTCACAAAATGCACTAGGCCTTTCATAAAAAGATGGAGAAGCTTGGGAATCAGGTGCGCCATCTACATAGATGACGGGATCGCCGGGGCCAAAACCTTTAAAGTAGCTAATTTCATCTGTAATGAAATAATCAAGAAGGATTTAAGATCGGCTGGATTCGTAATCAATATCGAAAAATCAAAACTGACACCATCACAACGGGGAAAATGGCTAGGATTCGAGATCGACATAACAACAATGAAGTTCTACGTACCTGAGAACAAGATCACTGCCTTGACGTGCATGATTAGATCCGTTCTCGCATCTCAAGCGACATCCACCAAATTTCTATCGAGAATAGCCGGTCACATCATATCTATGGGATTAGGAATTGGTTCTTTAACCAGATTATTTACTAGGGGCATGTACAAATTTATCGAAAGTCGATCATCCTGGTTCGACATATGGGATATAGGTGATAACGTCGCTCAAGAACTCACTTTTTGGGAAAAGAATTTAAAATTTGTCAACGGGTTTGCTTTTCGTAAAAAGCCGGATACAACAAAGGTCGTATATTCCGACGCCAGTGATACTGGTTATGGAGGGTTCATCGTAGAAAGATTAGGAAACATTATTGCCGGAGGGGATTTCAAAAAGTCGGAAATTAATCAAAGTTCAACTTACCGCCAGAGAGTAGTCTCTGTAAAACTGTTGCTCAATTCTTTCTAACGAGAAAATTCTTTGGCACTCAGATAATCAAAACGTGGCACGAATTATTTTAAACAGCAGCACAAAACCTGCTTTACATAACATCTCCCTGGACATTTATGGTCTATGCATAAAGCACAACGTCGAAATCGAACCTCAATGGCTCCCAAGAGAAGAAAATGTTGTAGCCGATAGATTATCCAAATTTCAAGACACTGATAACTGGGGAATAGATTTAGCTTCATTCAACAAAATTCAAGAACACTTTGGAAAATTCACGGTTGACAGATTCGCGGATGATCTAAACACCAAGTTAGAGGTTTTCAATTCACGTTTTTTGTACCCTAAAACCAGAGCCGTTAATGCATTCACATGCAACTGGGGAGGACATTTCAACTGGTTGTGCCCTCCAACAAGCCAAATAATCCGAACCGTAAAACATCTACAACTCTGCAAAGCTACAGGCGTTTTGCTTATTCCCGAATGGAAATCATCGCATTTCTGGCCCGTTATCACCAAGAACGGAAAAGACTTTCAAGATTTTGTTAAAAATTGCATGTACTTGCGCCCTTATTTCATCAATTACTCCATGTCACATTCTGTGTTTCAAGGCTTTCCTAAATTTCGCACTATAGCTTTATTAATAGACTTCTCGTTTACATAAAAACTGCCCACATGAAGCATAAAGGCACGTTTACATGATACATATTTTCGCTCGTAAGAAGCGAAAAGTGCTCGTCCACATGAGGCGATTTTCGGTCACGAAAAGCGAAAAGGGTACGTCCACATGAGACGATTTTCGCCCGCGAAAGGCGAGAAGGGCACGTTCACACGAGACAATTTTCGCTCATAAAATGCAAAAAAGGCACGTCCACACGAGACGAATCTCGCACTTTAGAAAAGACACGTCACAACCACATGAAGCAACGCAGCAGATACACCCCGTCGAGATCCACCACAACAAATAGATAAAGGAAAGAATAAACAGATGTATTTATATATAAATATGAGTGTAAATAGATATACAAAGCACCCTCCAAACATCATACTCCTTTACTCCCCCTTCCTGTTATCACCACTGCCTATTCTTATTTATTTCAGATGAACATCAGAGTGGCATTTGGAAAACTTTAAATAAAATTCAAAGTCGAGAACTGAAGGCTAAGGCAGATAGTTTGCCGGTATTACTTGAATCAGCATACGCGCCATCCACCCTAGTGAAATATAAAACGTCTTGGCGCGCGTGGAAAGCATGGGCTTCACAATTTGAAGAGGTAGTAGCTTGTCCAGCAGACCCTTTTTTTATCGCAACATACTTCAATGACCTCATAGCAGAGGGAGGAAAAACAGGCACAGTCACAGCCGCTTTTATGGGAATACGCTGGGGCCACATTCACTCAGGCTTCATTTCACCTACAGAACACCCATTCGTCAAATTAGCATTCGAAGGGCCAAAGAGACTCGCGGCTCAATACTCTACGAAAAATCAAAAAGAACCATTGACAGCCAACATACTTAAAGAAATTATCGACAAGCTTGACAAAGGAAATTTATTGCACTTGAGGTTTCTCGTGTTATCACTTTTTGGGTTTGCTGGCTTCATGAGAATCAGTGATTTAGCTCCTTTCTGTTCAAGTAAAGCACTTGTCTTTTCATCTTGACCACGTCGAGATTTTACTGCCAAAATCCAAAACTGACCAACTAAGAGAAGGCCATGTGATCATGATATCCCAAACAGGCACAGCATACTGCCCCATTTTTTGGCTGAATAAATATCTACAAAAAGCTGAACTAAGAAGTGTTCCAGATAATTTTCTCATCTGCCGACTGGTAAAGACCCATGCAGGTCATAGAGCTTCAGGCTCCAAGCCCATTTCTTACACGACGGCGAGAGATTCCTTTCTCAGATTCGCTCAAGCTATATTGGGAAACAAACTACACTGTTACGGTTTACATTCCTTGAGATCCGGAGGCGCTTCTACTGCTGCAAATTCAGGCATTTCCGATGGACATATTCGAAAGCATGGGAGATGGTTGACAAGTAGCTCCAGGGATAGATACATCAAAGATAGGAAATGTCAAAGATTGACACTTACAAAGAATATAAATATTTAATTTCACAAATATCAATTCGTCCAAAATTCACCTCTCTCTTTTTTACAACCTACGTTCCTGTCTCGAGCAAATACAAACATCCTCCATTAATTGTGTCTTGTCTTCACTTTTCAGGGAGGGTGGTTTTTATAGGAAAAGACAAGAACTATTAAATCCATACTAAGAAAGAAGAAACGTGTAGATGAAGATAGAATTATCTTAGAAACGAAGAATTTGAGTCCTTCAAAGGTTACTTCAACTTTAAATAAACTTGTTGAGTCTGGTTGTCTGTTAAAAGTAAACAAACGTAGCCATGATACTTTTCGTATTAGTGATTGCACATTGTATAACACTGAAGTTAATGATGATGATTGTATTGGTGCTTTGGATGATGATGATTGTTTGGAGAAAGAATGTAGCATAGACTGTTTTGTTGATGATAACCTTTTAAATAATGAGTTAGAAAAAATGGATGTTTTTCAAGATGTTGTAAAGATTGTTGCAGATTTAAAAGAGTACTTTTCATACGAAGTAAGTAAATTAAAAAGTACATTATCCAACGATCTTGTGAATCAATTAAAGGAGGAAAATGAGTTTCTAAAGAAAGAAGTGAAAGAGTGTACAGCGATAATCAGGGACGTTCTGTCACATATAACATCTGTTATCCAAGGTAGAGACTGCGAAAATAGTGAGTGGACCGATGTAAAGGAAAATGAATGGAACATTGTACATAACGGTCCATCTGGTACTTTTAAAAAGTCAAGCAATATTTCTTTCACTCACCAAAATAAATTTTATCAACTGAGACATCAACTTCCTGAAGAAAATGGTGAAGATTTTCAAAGTACTAATAGTCATCCTTATAAAAAGGTCTTTGGGAAGAAATATTTTAGTGAAAACTTTAGAAAAAATAACCGTCGTCCAAATCCTGTTGTAAATCCTTATCCAGAACGTAACAGAACTTTTAATGAAAACGAAAATGATGTCCAGCGTAGCTGCGTTCGCATTATCTCTGATAGTATACCTAAAGGCATAAGAGTTAGAGACATATTTAGTCGTCTTCCAAATGTTTATTTGAAACTGAAAAGCTTTCCCGGAGCCACTATTAAAAATTTGGATCATTATGCAAAGCCAGTGTTCTTAGAAGATAAACCAGATGTTGTTCTTATTCACGTTGGTATCAATAATCTCCTAAATCATGTGCTTTCGAATGCTTCGGATGAAGAAATTTCAGAAGATATCATCGGCGTTGGAAGAAATTGTGAAGATGTCAAGCAGGTGATTATCTCTGGTATTGTCACATGCTCCAAAATTAACCCCAGCAGAATTAGATGCATCAATGGTTTACTTATGGAAAAATGCAAAAAGTATGACTTTATCTTTGTTGACAATAGTAACATTGAAAGTGTCAATTTATGGAAGGATGGGTTTCATTTATCTTACAATGGTAAGAACATTCTAATGCACAATTATATACGAGTTTTGAATAATTTTTTACGACCAAGCCTGGATTTGGAAGCCTATCTTATTATACTAATTCGCGATTGTGTGTCACACTTTTATTTTAGAGAGTGATATATTTGGTTTTTTTTTACGGTCAAATCCTTCTTATTTTTTTCCTTTTTGTCGTAAAACCACGTAGATGCGAGAACACTTTTTTTGATTTTCCGCGATTAGTATATGCTCCTCCGTTTTGTTATTTTTGGTTTGCGCAGTGGAAATCAGCCGAAAAAGGTCTTTGGAGGAGTGCGAGCAATGCAATTTCTTCGTTCGAAATTTGTCAACGATCATTTCGTGAGCAAGAAACTTCTGTTGTGAGCTTGACGAAGAAACACAGGTTTGTATACATGCTGATTATTAAACTGTTTATTGTTGAACTGTATTTTATTGTTGAATTGTATTTTAGATTATTAAAAGAACAGGAATTGCATGCGTAAGTGATTAGTTGTTTGTTTACAATGTATGGTGAGAATACAGAGGAAGTGCAGTGAAGTTTTTAAAAATTGGCTGTGCAGAATGAACGAACAGGTCTGTACGAAAGTATTATTATAAAACTTTTAATAAGATTAATTAAGATTAACTAATAAGATTAACTTTTAATAGATTAATAAAAGAACAGGTGACACATTCGTAAGTAAGTTATGTATGTATTTTAATGTTTGTTTACGTTTTAGCTATCCAATATCGCTATACAGAAGAAAGTGCAGTGAAGAAGTTTAGAACAAAAAGATGTTTATTTACACGACGGTAAAGAATGGTTTTAATTTCAATTTTAAGTTTGTTTTGAATTAATAATGTGAAAGAGTGTAAGGGGTCGGTTACACGTAAAATTTCGCCCCGGGGTGAAATTCACCCCGGGGCAAGTTCAACCCTATGTCTTAAGAAAACCCTATGAGTGTATACACGTTGTGCCTGAGGTGAAATTTCACCCCGGGCTTATTTCACCCCTGTCTTAAGCATAGGGGTGAAAATTCACCTCGGGGGAAATGCGCATGATTTTAACGTGTATACACAAAATTATTTTCAATCCGGGTTTAAAATATGCGTAACTCACTTTTTATGCTGAAATTGTAAAAAAAACATGTTTAGATCTTGGATTCGTATGTTTTTTTTACGAGCACGCTGCTGTTAGAAGCAAGATGGCAGAGTTCAGAAAAAATTTAATCAAGTATGTTAATTCTTTGTAATACAATACTGTAATAAACATTTATGTAATTTGCAATAAAATAACAAAATAATAATTTATTTCGTTATTTTTTATAGTGACTATTGCAGTGACAATGAATCAGATTCATCTAGCTCCCCATTACCACCTCCTAAAAAGTTTAAAAAAACAATAAAAAAACAACCAAGCAAGGGTACAAGCAGCCAAAGATTTCGCTGGAGTATAGAAATGCAAGAGGACCTCCTAAAGTGTTTGGCAGAGACAAAGACGAACTATGAATTTAAAGGACTAGCTTTCGAAGCAGATCTAGTGCGTCTTTATTCTGATGTACGTACTCTCATGGCCACTAAATATGAAAATGGCGAGTTATGGCCAATTTCCACCAGCCAAATTGATCAGGATCTAAGTACTGATGAGTTATCAGATGCTAAGGTGAGGTTAGGAGAAGAAAAGAAAGCAGTGAAAATAGGCTATGACCGTGTAAAGCAGAAAGTGAAAAACATCAGGCAAGATTATAGGAAGGCAGTGACGGAAGGTAGAAGATCGGGGAGTGGAAAAGTAGTATGTGATAATTGGGAAATATTGAAGAATATATGGGGTGGCTCACCGGCAACAAAGACTATTAATAATGCAATGGACTCGTTAGAATTTGGTGAGGCTTTGCATTTGCCAGAAGAGACTTTACCTGACGATTACGAGGAAAGGCCATTTCAAAGAGAGGAAAATCCGATATTAGAAGAAATAGAGGACGACAATAGGTCTGAGGAGAGCTTTTCAAGCAATTCCCAAGGCAAAAAAGCTCCAACTGCTACTTACGTAGACAACAAAAGAAAACTTTTGGAAAAAAACCTATCTGCTAGTCAGCGAGATCAAGTGTATTTGAACCTAGCCAAGGATGACCTGAAGTTAAAGCAGTCAATGCTGGAATCCTTGACTGAAGCCACAAAAGAAACAAATAAAGTTTTTGGGCAAATTTCAACGTCAATTGAAAAAGTTGGAGAATCAATTGGGAATGGTTTGGCACTACTTGCCCAAGCCTTAAGTGGAATGCAAACTCCCCAACCTTCACCTCAGCCACCTTCACCATTCGATTATCAATACCGCCCCCACCCTATGCAATTCAATTTGAACCGAAACCATCAATATCACAGTCCCAATTATGAATCATCTTACAGTTTTGTTGTAGAATCAAGCCCTCAAGGATCCAAAGAAAAAAACCATGAAACATTGTAAATGATTTTATTTTTACTTTGAGAACAAATAGTTTCCAGAAGATTACAAATACTCCTTAAAATAGTCCGTAATTGTGTCTCTAACTTTTTTACCCAGTGCAGTGTTATACGTATTGATTCTGTCAGCCTTTAAATTCCCCAATCTTTCATCTCTGATTATTTTTTCAACCATTGTTAAATCGACATCTGCTTTTTGTTTTTCACAAAAATTATGTAAAACAAAACAAGAAAAAATAATAGGCGGTAATCTTTCTGTAGGAATATCCATTGGTCTCAATAATATTCTCCACCTTGCCTTCAGCCTCCCAAATGCGCATTCTATCTGATTTCTTGCACCTCGTAACATCTGATTAAATATAACTTGTTCGTTTGTGGAGCAAGTATCGTATTCTTTCATTACGTGAGGAAGAAGCGGGTAAGCTGGATCGCCTAACAAAAGTTGTGGAACGCATTCTCGCCCAGGCAAAAGTTCTTTGTGGAACAATTTGAATTTATTCTCTGTGAAGTTTCTTTGAATGTTACAATTAGCAAACACGCGGGCGTCATGAACACTGCCAGGCCACTTGATTTCAACATTCGTAAATTGGCCGTACGCGTTGCATATAGCCTGGCAATTGAGCGAGTAATACATTTTATATGAAAAGTAATCATGTGCGTTTTCAATGGGTTGCTTGATAGGTATATGTGTACCATCGACGCAACCAATAGTTTGTGGGAAACCAAATCTCATAAGAAATTGCGATATTGTCTTTGTTACGTCTTCTTTCTCTGTAGGAAACTTTATAAGTTCTGGGCCAAGGTCCTTGGAAATTATTCCACATATTTCATATACAACTTGACCTACAGTACATCTGGCTATACCGAATGCATTGGCAATCATCTTCATGGAACCTTGATCTTTTAGGTAGTACTAGCCGCCAAGGCGGCGTCGTTCGCCGCCCATGTTCAGCATGCGTTGACTTCACGAAAAATAAAATTAAGGAAATGGCAACCGAAAGTGTTCCCATGTTGTAGAGCTCGAAAAACTGATCAAAAAAATGTATGGGATCGTTCCGCTACCATCAACCGTTACAGACATATCATTGTTCAAAGATTTTGATGACGTCACAGACCTCTCCCCCAAAAAATTAGACCCCAAATTTTTCCTCACCCCATCGCCTGTATCGCGGACCCCAAAAAACGTCAGTTATCCCTATTGGTTACCGAGATAATTTTCCCTAAACGTCGCATTCGATTAGGGTCTCAATACAATGGTTTCACACTGACGTCGCGCACAAGAAGAGAAATAATTTATGTGTGATCTTATATTGCTGACTCTCTTTCGCAGTTCACATCTACCATTTTGCGTAACAGACAAACGGACAGAGAATCGGCTATTAATATATAGATAGTGTAACTGCTACCCTTTTTTCCAAACCAATGATATCTTTGCGAACTTTCGACGATCTTTGCTTTGCATAAGGGCGAACAAGTGAAACCAACTTCATAAAGTCAGTTCTAGACATTCGGAAATTTTTATTCCATTCTTCATTGTTCATTTTTCCAGAATACAAATTTTGCCACCATTTGTCTGTCCTACCAGGCTGAACCCAAACGGATCGTTTTCTTCGCAAATACCTTGAATAAAAGGCTTATAATATACTTATAAAAAATAAAAATAAAACAAAAATATGGTCGACTTTTGCCAACCAATAAAAATGGTTAAGTTAACGTAATATTAACCTATTTTTGTTATTACAACAAGGTTATTCTAACAGGATGCGATCATCAAAGTTTGCGGTCAACAATTTGCTATTTTTGTCTGGGATAAGCGAGGAAAATGTCGTTACAGCCTCGTTCTTTTAAACGCAAATAACAGACTTTTAACCAAAAGATGGCATGATCACATCTTGTTAGATTAAGACACTCACAAGCAACTAGATTTAAAAATATAATGATAACTACCTCAATCTCATTTGTCGATATCTTGTCATGGCGGTATTCCTAGCTGTCAAAATCTCAAGCCGCATCGTTTCTAATCGCCTCTGTTGGTTCAATATTTGAATTAGTAACAACGAATAGAGTTGCAATAGAAGAATACTAATTGCCAGAATAGCTGACAAACTCGACAAAAATATTGTTAATTTCTTCTTATTGACAGCCATTTTGTTACTTCAACAAACACACTCGTAGAAAGAACGTAACCTTTGGTCTGTGTGCCGAATGGTCTTATCATGCGGCAAAGATAAATATTGCCGAGGCGAAAGTTCACAAATTTCACCCCGGCTTTTAGCTTACGTGTATCGTAAAAACATTTGAACCCGGGGCGAAATTTCGCCCCGGGGCAGTTTTCACCCCGCCTACGTGTAACCGACCCCTAAGAGTCAAACGTAATTCAATCGTTTGGTTGAAAGCTGGATGACAGCGAACGTTATGGAGCAACGAAGGGGGAGCGCAGTAAAAATTTGTTTTGGTAACGCGCGCCATTAGTTAGCAAAGAAGATTTTATTTACAGATCAATTAAAAATGGTTCTCATGACTGTGGAAATGGGGAACGTGTCATGCTGTCTTATCTCATCTCAACCATGTCTGCTTTTTATTAAATTTCACTGTATATTTTATTGACGATGTTTGGTGCTTTGTCTCTCTGGTCTCTTTGGTGCCTGTCTGTCATTTATATCTTTTGCTTTTCTTTGCTTCAATATGGTTGTTGCAGTAGTGTGGATTGTAGCTAGCTGTTCTTCACTGAAATCTTTTTCTTTTAGGTCAGAAAAGAAAAGGTGTATAACCATTAAAGAAATGAAGCAGATGGTTAAATTATGATGTTGTGAGGGATAGTTAAGAGAACAATGGATTATGTATTTCATAAATTCATTAATTATTGCTGTGATGTGATATGACTACTAACTCTAACTGTGCTACTACAAATAAGAAGCATTGCATTGCATTGCTGGATGGATTCTTATATTTTGTGATGATTACACATCATTTTGTGTTATGGTAATTGTTTACGTACTATGCCTGGGTACTATATAAGTTTCGCATTATGTTTTACTGTTGTTACTTTTTATCTTTTCGGTATTAAATTATGACTTTGGTAGGGCATTTCATTGTTTCAATTATTTTTATTATTTTGATGTTTGGCTGTGTTGAGTGTTGAACCCGTATTAACTTATAGCATTGGTTGATTTTATAGACTTTCTAATCAAAAGCTTTACAAATTCTGTCATTGAATTTGTGTTTTTAATTAATTATTTTTAGGATAAATGCGTACATGAATTTACTTTTTGTTTTTTGTTTTGTTTTTTATTTCAACTATTTCATAGTATGATTATCTTTTTCTGCATTTTTATACAATTGAAATATTTTTTAGGTAAGATTAATAATAATAAAACAGCAAACCGTTAAAGAAATGAAACTCATGGTTCTTATCATGATGTTGATGGTTTTGGGAAGAACAGATTGTATATATATCATTTCAAAAATTCATTAATAGTTGCTGTCCAATGTAACTTCCGCACAAAAGAAACACAGTTAGAAGGTATCGATTTGTTTTCAATTCACATTTTGTAATATTTATTATGTCTTATGTATTATGTCTGGGTAAATGGTTTTAAATATTTTTACATTAAAGTTACTTCTCTTCTGCGTATGAATATATATATTCTGAGCCATGTTGCTATTTGTTTCTGTTTTAAATTTTCTGAATGTAAGAAATGAATTAAGAAATTAATGCCTGAAAAGAAACTTTTGCAAGAGTTAAATTCTGCGACACAACGCATACTGAACATGGCTGGCGAGCGACGCCACCTGGGATGAGTTGCGATTCTAAGATTTATTTTTTCTTCACGGGGTACGTACACAGGAATGGTGGATTTGACCTAATGTTTTCGAAAGTTAAGTTCGGTAAAAAATTTTTACCCGGGATACTAGTACATAAATAATCTGCATAAAACCCAAGATAATGATTTTGATTACCCTAGTAATTTATATATTGACATTGATACCAATAACACATTACAAAGATTAATTTCTCTGAGAAACAAATATTTAGCAAATCCCCTCATTGGATATTTAAACATAAACAGTCTTAGAAATAAAATTGAGGATGTAAAAATGATCTTCCAAAAAGTTTCCCCAGATTATTTTATAATCGCCGAAACTAAATTAGATGAGTCTTTTCCAAACGCTCAATATCTTGTAAACAATTACGAAATTTATTATCAAAGTTCTTTAGTCTATACTTAAGCATTTTTGTAAGAATTTTATACATTTTATGTAGCACTGACGATGGTTGTTTAACCGAAAAGCTTCTGCTATTTTAAACTTATTGTTTTTAATGCTTACATTATCCAATTACGAAATTAGAACTAGGAAAGATAGAAACAAGTATGGTGGAGGTCTTATTGAATATGTTAAAAAAGGCATTATCTGCAGATCCTTTGAAATTCCTCATCTACCAGGAAATGAAATTATATGTTCGGAGATAAAAATCAAAAATAAATCCTGGATGATAGTCAGTGCCTACAGACCACCTTCAATCTCAAATTTAAAGCATTTCTTCGAAAATTTGGAAGAGATTCTCAATAAAGTTTTTACAAAGTGTGACAATATTATTGTTCTTGGAGATTTGAATATTGATACATATAACAAAAAGGATATAGGCCTAAAATACTTACTTTCACTTTGTGATACTTTCAATTTCAAAAATTTGATTAAAGAAAAGACGTGTTTTGCTAGTTCTAATGGTACCTCTAT
This sequence comes from Turritopsis dohrnii, assembly GCA_027922465.2. NCBI lineage: Eukaryota > Metazoa > Cnidaria > Hydrozoa > Anthoathecata > Oceaniidae > Turritopsis > Turritopsis dohrnii. The sequence goes on along the minus strand of BQMF02000112.1, from coordinate 890,112 downwards.
TGATGTAATTTTAACAAATAAATCCCAATCACTTCAAAATACTTTTGTAACTGAAACAGGCTTGAGTGATCACCATCTAATGATTTCAAGTTTTTTAAAGTCTCAAATAGTACGTTTGAAGCCCAAAAAAATAATATACCGAAGGTATAAAAATTTCATTTCGGCCGCATTTCCGAAAGATGTAAAGGATGCTAATTTTGAAAATTCTTCTAATATTCCAGACACTATATATGATAGCGCCATCATAGATAAGCATGCACCCATGAAACAAAAAACTGTGCGGGACAATGAAGCTCCTTTTATGAATAAAGAACTAAAAAAAGCCATCTACACAAGGTCAAGATAAAGAATAAATACAACAAAGAATCAACAACGGATAACTTCATAAATTATAAAAGACAAATAAATAAATGTGTAAATCTACGTAAAAAGGCAATTAAGCGCTATTTTAAAAAGGTTACAGAAACAAATACTGTAAATAAAAAAGGCTTTTGGAAAACAATAAAACCTTTCATAACAAACAAATGTGGTTTCGATAATGTTAATATCTCGATTGTCAAAGATCAAAACGTAATAACGGATGAACAAGAGCTAGCAAACATATTTAATGACCATTACATAAATATAGTCGAAAAATGTAGTGGTGATAAGCCAAACTCTATAGATTTTGCACGGATTGAAAATAAAGAACGTGTTATTGATAACATTATCAAAAAATTCGAAAACCATCCCAGTGTTCTGAGAATTAAAGAATCTTTTACAGTGACGGATGAATTTAATTTTAAGGAAATATGTGAGGAAGATGTTAAAAATGTTTTTAGTGAAGTTAACCCAAGGGCATCAGCTGGTGAAGATCAAATACCACCAAAGCTTTCTCTCTTAGCAACTGAATACCTTTTAAAACCTTTAACAAATACTATCAATTGCAGCATAAGAAACAATAAATTCCCCGGTAAGGCAAAAATTGCAACAGTCACACCACCAGACAAAGGAGGGAAGGATAAATATAGTATGACCTCATGACCTCATCATTGCTAAGCTGCATGCATATGGACTACATAAGGACGCCCTTCAGTTCATACTTTCATATCTAACTAATAGAAAACAGAGTACTCGTGTCAATGGCGTTTTCAGCCTTTTTCAGTTAATCATATCAGGAGTTCCCCAAGGCTCGATTCTGTGGCCAATAATTTTTAACATCTTCATCAATGATCTATTTTACTTTATTGATAAATGTAGGCTGCACAATTATGCCGATGATAACAGCCTTTCCGCGCATTCAATAAATAATAAATAAATAATTTAATCAACATTTTGGAGGTAGAATCCAACATAGCACTATTATGGTTGAAAAATAACAAAATGATTGCGAACCCTGAACAATTTCAAGCTATTTTGTTAAGTAAGGGCAGAGACGATTACTCTTTATCAACAATTAAAATAGGTGATAAAATGATCAAGACAGAATCAAATGTCAAACTTCTAGGTATAAAAATTGACCATAAACTAAAATTCGATTCACATGTTAAGCTTTTATGTCAAAAAGCCTCAGCACAATTAAATGCATTGTAGAGATTGAAAAATCAACTGTCCTTCAAAGCGAAGCAACTACTAATAAATAGCTTTGTATACAGCAACTTTAATTATTGTCCGCGAATATGGCATTTTTCATCTGCAAAATCGCTATTAAAAATGAATAAAATACATAAACGTGCCATGCGTTTTCTGAACTACCAAGATAACCAAACAGCTTCAAACTTAGGGTAAATTTATCAAAATGAAAATTTTATCTTTGTAAAGAGGTTTTTAAATGTCTAATTCGCATTAGCCCAAAGTATATGGAAAACATATTTAATGTGAAAAGATCCACAAGATGCATTCATAAAAAGAATGAAAATAACTTGGTTGTACCTAAGGTGAAAACATCTACATTTGGAACAAAAAGCATTAGGTCTTTAGTCCCAAAAGTCTGGAACAACTTACCATACCACATAAAATCGTTGACAAATATCTCTGAATTCAAAAGCAGATAAAACAATGGGATGGGAATTTATGTCATTGTAAACAATGCAAATTTTGAAGGCATACTTATGTAACCTAATGAACAATATATGTAATATAATATATATTTATTTTTTTGTTGTTGTTGTTCTTGTTTTTTTCTTTTTTTTTCATTATATATTTTTTAAATTTATATATTTATTCATTTTTGTTTAGTCGGCATGGATTAGTTCTTTAATATATAAAAAACTACACTTTGTAACACCGACTTTAAAAAAATATACAAACAAACAAATATCAAACGTAAGGGGGAAATGGTTTCTCTTCTTAGAAAGTTCACACGGGAGGAGAGAAAAAAAGGCACGTGCTAAATGAATAAGAGAATAAAAAAAACGTTCGATCTGAAGCGCTTAACAATTATAAAAAGAAATGACATTATTAAAAGAAAAGCAAAAAAAAACATTTTGTTTTATGATCCTTTTTTTTCATCTATCGGTTTTTAAGCATTTTGATTGCTCGAAAAAAAGTTCACCCGTCTCAGACAGTCAGGCAAGGATACGTTAGGATACACTGGCAAACCGAACATGCTACAACGTTCTGCCATGGCTGCTTTTTGTCCAAAATATTTAATCAGTTAGTTTCTTTGTATTTAATTGATGTAATGTTTTCGAAGCCAAGTCAGCATGGAATATAAAACTAACAATAATGTTAAAAACAAAACGTTATTCCTATTAGTTCAACGGCCAAAAAAAGTCACGTTCGATTGGGGTTGCAATGTATTTCCTTTGAACTCACGTCGCATACAAAAAAAGAAATAATTTCGCTCACAACTGAATTTACAATTTTGCGTCACTTACAAACAAACAAACAAACAAACAAATAAACAAACAGACAGACAGACAAACAGAGAATCGGGTATTAATATATAGACTAGCCACCAAGGCCGCGTCGCTCGCCGCCCATGTTCAGCCTGCGTTGTATCGCCACCTGCTCTAAATTATTGCACTTAAAACCACCGATAAGACTTCCTTTGCTGCTGGCTTAATCGCTTAATAAAGCTTGTTTGCACGTGAAGAGAAATACGTTCCTGGTGTTTCAAATATTGCATGTTCTTAACTCAGCCGTTCATTGTCTTTCTTGCTTTACACAATGCATTCCGAACGTGAACTTCACGTGTTTTTTTTTACGATTTTAAACCAATCAAATATCAGTTTAACAATACACTCAAAACGCAGAGAGAAAAAACTTTTCAACTTATTATTAGCTTTTGTTTTATGTGCTCTAGCATGGGTGCTGTCAGAAGTAGGTGAAAAAATGGTTTCTTTTAAAAAGAAGGAGAAAAAAATGCACGTGCTAAATGAATGAAGTGAATACCCTCAATGTCTTCGCGTCGTGTCTGACTTTTCTATCTATATATTAATAGCCGATTCTCTGTCTGTCTGTCTGTCTGTTTGTTTGTTTGTTTGTTTGTAAGTCACGCAAAATGGTAGATTAAGTTGTGAGCGAAATTATTTCTTTTTTTGTGTGCGACGTGAGTTCGAAGCAAATACATTGCAACCCCAATCGAACGTGACTTTTTTTGGCTGATGAACTAATAGGAATAACGTTTTGTTTTTATCATTATTGTTAGTTTTATATTCCACATTGACTTGGCTTTGAAAACAGTACATCAACTAAATACAAAGAAACTAACTGATTAAATATTTTGGACAAAAAGCAGCAGTGGCAGAACGTGGCAGCATATGTTCGGTTTGCCACTAACTCTTGCCTGACTGTCTGAGACGGGTGAACTTTTTTTTTGAGCAATCAAAATGTTTAAAAACCGATAGGTAAAAAAAGAGTATCATATCAAAGCAAATCTTTTAATTGTTAAGCGCTTCAGATCGAACGTTTTTTTTATTCTCTTATTCATTTAGCACGTGCCTTTTTTTTTCTCTACTCCCGTGTGATCTTTCTAAGAAGAGAAACCATTTTTCCCCTGTTTGATAGCACCCATGTTAGAGCGCGTAACGTTTTTAAAACAAAAGCTAATAAAAAGTTTTTTTCTCTCTACGTTTTGAGTGCATTGTTGTACTGATCAACGATTGTTTTAAAAAATAAATAACACATGAAATTTGGGTTTTTTTGGAACCATTGTTTAAACTGATATTTGATATTTGATTTCGAATCTGCCTCTAGGATAACTGACGTTTTTCCGGGTCCGCGATACAGGCGATGGGGTGACAAAAAATTTGGGTCTAATTTTTTGGGGAGGGATCTGTGACGTCATCAAAATCTTTGAAAAATGATATCTCTGTAACGGTTGATCGTAGCGGAACGATCCCATACATTTTTTTAACCAGTTTTTCGAGCTCTACAACATGGTAACACTTTCGGTTGCCAATTCCTTAATTTTATTTTTCGTGAAGTCAACGCATGCTAAACATGGGCGGCGAGCGACGCCGCCTTGGCGGCTAGTTATGTATATTTTTCATCAATAATTTGGAAGAGAACTCACTGATTCACACCACATGTTGACCTTAGCTGCAATCTATATATAGCTGTACAATTTCTGTCATTACGTTTGTTTTTCTTATAATTGTGACGGTTTGAGGGAAAATCATAACAAGTGATAATTTCTGATAAATGTTTCAGTAAAATACTGATTAGAAAACAATAGATTTAATCAGTAATTCGTTCGATTTATCAGTAATTTGTTAGATGAATCAGTAATTACTGATAAAATAATCGGTAAATACTGATAAATAATCAGTAATTTATCAGTATTACTGATTATTTATCAGTATTACTGATTCATCGAACGAATTACTGATAAATCGAACGAATTATTGATTCATCGAACAAATTACTGATAAATCGAACAAATTACTGATAAACCGAACGAATTACTGATTATTTATCAGTATTACTGATTATTACTGATAAATTTCTGATAAATTACTGGTTAATTTATCAGTAACATCACTTGTTATGATTTTCCCTCAAACCGTCACAATTATGTTTAACGTAAATGTATTCTTGAATTTTATTTTTTGGTTGGTTTAATTTTTCTTTCTGCATCGTCATAGTATTGTTTGGTTTGTTTTATCTTTATACATTTAAAATCATTTTCCTTATAGTCAATGAAAACAAAAAACGTAACAGCAATGAAAACATAAAACTTGTGGTTTAAAATCACGATGATGATGTTTGGTGAAGAACAGATAATTCATTTCAAAATTCCATTAACTATTTATGTCCACTGTAACTTTGATACATAAAGGAAAATCAAATTTAGAAGGTAGTAGGCTGTTTCAATTCATATTTTGTACTTTTTTCACCTAGTGTTTGCTTTCGTATGTCTGGGTATATAGTTCTGTCTTAGTTTTCACATTTTTCATAATGCAAGGTTCGAAAGCGACTTATACGGTCTCATTCCCCAATGTTGACAATCCGTTCATAAACAAATTGAAGTCAGACGTTGAAAACATTCAAAGTTCCGAAAACGTGTTTGCTTTCGCCGATAAAACAAGCAACCTACACGAGCTATCGGAATATAATTACAAAATACTCGTCATGGATAACATCACAAAATCCTATGCAAAATGCGAAAACTACACAAAATCAGACATCAATAAAGAGGCCAAGAAAATTGCAAAATTGTTGAAGTTAGACAACAAAATGCAACGCTATTCGGAAAAGCATGCTTACATTACGATCAAAGACCACAAATCAAACTTTCCCCAAAATTTCAAGTGCAGATTTATCAATCTTGCTAAAACAGAAGTGGGGATCGTAAGTAAAAAGTATTTCGAATTCATCAGAGAAAAGGTACAGAAAGCAACACAGGTCAACCAATGGAGAAATTCGACAAATCATCCACCTAGGTTAAAAAAGAAAGCAGATATGTACGAGTGAATCGTACTCTATATACTAAACAAGATCAGCAATATCATCGATATCAAACATGTCAGTTTATACAAAGACGATGGACTTGCAATTATCCCAAACCCCAATGGACCTCGCACTGGCGTCAAAATTCTAAAAGACATCACAGCCTTGTTTAAGGAAGATAACCTATCGATTACTATTGATATTGTTTGGTTGAAACAGACATTTTGAATGTGCTTTTCAACGTGAACACCAAAACCTACTAACCTTTCAGGAAACCCAATAACAACCCGCTGTATATTAACATTAATTTGAACCACCCGAATACCGTACTGAAAGCTATTTGCATTTAGAGTCCAAAATGACGTGCACACGAAGATCAAAAAACCGTTGTAATTGACGAAGGAAAATTATATGGTTTAACCCACCCATCAGTAAAAATGTTAAAACAGACTAGCCGCCAAGGCGGCGTCGCTCGCCGCCCACGTTCAGCCTGCGTAGTATCACCACCTGCTCCAAATAATTGCACTTAAAACCAGTGATAAGACTGGCTTTATCGCTTCATAAAGCTCGTTTGCACGTCAAGAAAAATACGTTCCTGGTGTTTCAAATCTTGCATGTTCTTAACTCAGCCGTTCATTGTCGCGGTCGCATTTAAAATATCAGCAGACTTTCTTGCTTTACACAATGCATTCCGAACGTGAACTTCACGTGGTTTTTATTTACGATTTTAAACCAATCAAATGTCAGTTTAACAATACACTCAAAACGCAGAGAGGAAAAACTTTTCAACTTGTTATTAGCTTTTACGCGCTACAACATGGGTGCTGTCAGAAGTAGGTGAAAAAATGGTTTCTCTTAAAAAGATCACACGGGAGGAGAAAAAAATGCACGTGCTAAATGAATGAAGTGAATAAAAAACGTTCGATCAGATTAAAATAGATTAAAAGAAATCGATTAAAAGAAATTAAGACAACTATTAAAAGAAAAGCAAAAAAAAAATATTTTGTTTCAGGATACTCTTTTTTTACGTATCGGTTTTTAAACATTTTGATTGCTCCAAAAAAAGTTCACCCGTCTCAGACAGTCAGGGAAGCGTTAGGATACACTGACAAACCGCACATGCTGCCACGTTCTGCCACTGCTGCTTTTTGTCCAAAATGTTTAATCAGTTAGTTTCTTTGTATTTAATGTATGTCATGTTTTCAAAGCCAAGTCAACGGTGGTCCTTGGAATATAAAACTAACAATAATAATAAAAACAAAACGTTATCTCTATCGGTCACCAGCAAAAAATGTCACGTTCGATTGGGGTTGCAATGTATTTGTTTCGGACTCACGTGGCACACAAAAAAATAAATAATTTCGCTCACAACTCAATCTACCATTTTGCGTGACTTACAAACAAACAGACAGACAGACGGAGAATCGGCTATTAATATCGGGCGATCATTTCTTAGGATTGTAAGAAAATACGTCAACAAAGAGCACAATGAAAGTAGTTTCTCTCGAAAACAAACATATTATATAGTTCTTTGTTATACAAAGTAAAACGTAATTTTACGAAATCTTTATCGGTTAAATTATTTTTGATCATATTATATACCATACTACGTACATGTGCATGTATACACATTAGATAGTGAGATGTTACTGGCCTTTGTATGTCTGATTAAACACTTCTGTGTTATGTTTTTATCTGTTACATATGAAATGTACTTTTTATTTTTTGCATATAAAAAATCTGATTTCGGTCAATAGTAGGGCACTTCAAGTGTTTTAATGTTTGGTTATGTGTTACGTCTCAAGGCTCGAAAGTGATTCTACAAAAACTTCATTTGGTCCAGCTGCAATGTTTGTGAACCCGCAACATTCACGGCTTAACAAGGATGTAAAATATAGCATACCATGACATCGCTTACATTCGTATTGTGCTATTGTTTTAGGCCTAATGATGAGCTGAGGATCGAAATATATCTTTGAATAAATAATTAATAATTGATATGTCTATTGTTGATTTTAACATTGAATATCTATTTTTGACACAATGTTTTTACTAAGTTGCAAATACCGTATTGTTTTGCTTTTATGTTAATGAATTAAGTTAAATTTAAATATTTATAACTATTATGCTTGAAGATTGAAAAGTAAATTAAAAATTAAGGCTAGCTGGAACTACAACATAAAAGAAAGAAATCACAGTGTTCATTAGTGAAATAATTAGTTTTGATATGATAAATTTGAGAAACCAAAATGTATGTTATCAAAGGCAATAGTAACGAAAACAAATCGCATAGATGAATAAACGCAACATAATAACGAAATATAACTACAAATTCTGTCGCCTGTTCACATTGTTGTTCATTGTTCACTTGTATTACATCTTTGGAGCCGTAGCATTTGTTTATTTGGAAGAATGTGACCACGAAAACTCTCTAAAAACTCTCAAAGGCTGCAGAGGACATGAATACGATGTACTCAACCGGACTTGTATGGAACACGTTCGCTTGTTATGTACTGAGCTTTCTGACGAAAGAAGTCAAAACAAATGTTATGCGAAGATCACAGCTACTTGTAGTGGCATTTTACAGAATGGTTCAACACATAGCATTAAAAACACAGTCGAAGCTTGTTCAAAATGGGGTCTCAAAACAATTATAAAATGGAATGTATTTTGCATGGTGATTCTATACACTATAGGCTATGGAAATGTCGCTCCTAAAACTGATGCTGGCAAAATATTCACCATATTCTACGCCATTGTTGGTGTGCCGTTGAGTCTGGCGTTTTTAACTTCCACAGCGGAGACGTTTATAGCCATTTTGATGTCATGCAACGAAAAAATTCAACTGAATTTACTTAAACGGAAAACAGTAAGACATAGCAACACTGGTTTAGCGTTAACTTTAATTATATTTGTTTTGGGTGTAATTTTAGCAGGGGCAGCAATAGCAACACATGAAAAAATGGAAAATTTGAGATTTCTTGATGCTGTTTACTTCTGGCTTATCACTGTATCAACAATCGGATTAGGTAAGCACTTTTTTCAATATTTCCTCTCTCGTAGTGCAGTTTCCAAACGCGTATCTTGTAACAAAAGTTTGACAACTTCTTTAGGTGACATCTACTACGAACCAAAACACTTTTCTGGAATAGAAATGTTATACGATGTGCCAGTTTATGTTTTGGTCGTGCTTGGCTTAGCTATGTTAGCCTCTACCATAAGTTCTTTATCTACATGCATTCAAGAGAAAACAGCAATGAAAATCACAAGGGTTCGGAAACATCACCACAAAGAGCAAGATGTTAACGAGACCTGACCAGTTGCTGTTCTATTAGGTATCAGAATTACAGCGTGTAATTGTTTATCGGCATTTGTTACCGTACTAAAGACAAATAACACAGACACGAGAATGTCAAACAAAAGGAAACAATGGAAAGAAAATAAATAATTAAGTAAGGATATCAAAGGCCATGATGCAATCTCCCGTTAAATACAAGTATTGTGACAATATGCTTGTACTGCTGAAGACCTGGAAACGAATCGGCTACCGAAAGCAATTTTAAAGCAGCATGTAGTTTCTCTTTATCAAATAAAAATCTTTATCTATAAAAGAGTGATTACATAGAAATGGATGTCATGTTGAGGATCTTAAGACTATTCAATTTTTTGTTTGTTTTTATCTGGTTGAATTTTAAGTTATAACTTGCCATAATTCATTAGTAAATGAAAAGACGAACTTTTTAAAAATTGCATTTATTAAAAATAAAAATAAAATACGAAGCTTTTTGTGTCTAAGCACATCATCAGGTAAAAAATATATATCTACATATACACAATTTCATATATACAAAGTTAAAATCCTCATGTGACACCGTTTCTTAACAGAATTAATGACTTGGTATTTTTTTTTTTTTTTTTTGAATTTTGATTTTACGGTGGTTCTTAATCGTTGTAAAGTTTTTGCTTTTGTGGTTTTCAGAGGTTCTTAATAGATTATGCTTTTATCAGTCTGTTACATTTAACTTACGCGATAGTTATCCCCCTCAAAGCTTACCAAGTGAAAGATTAACATGGCAAGTCTTTGGTTTGCAAGCCCTTTGCGTTTTGCTCTAGGCAAGTTGCGTTACTGAAATCAACTATATGTTTATGTTAGAACTGATATCCTGTTTAAAAATTTTTTACGGGTTTTATTTCTGAAAAAAAATGGTGTCGAAAAAATAAATCACAGAATGAGGAACAGAAAGGGTATCAGTGCTGTAAGTACTTAAAATTCGTTCTAATTAGACAGAGATCGAATTTGGAGGTTGTAACTGTAATACTGAACTCTCATATATATAGCAAAACATGTATGGGATCGTTAAGCGACAACCAACCGATGAAACATTTTAATGACATCAAAGTTCTGTTCGTCACCTCTTCACCCATTGTTTATGTCGCGGACCATAAAAAATGTCAGTTATTTCCATAGAGGTTACAAATAACTTCACGTCTAATTGAGAAATCAACGGAATGGTTCCTTTGATCTAAAAGATTCTCTTAAACAGACGCCATCTAGATAACGCATTTTCCAGCTTTGTAATCAACACTGGAGTGCACAGAACATATAAATATAAAGATTTGAATCTCATTAAAAATAATTAATACGCGTACATCAACTTTTTTCACTCCCTAAAATAAATTGTATCCCGGGTAAAATATTTTTACAGGTTTTGAATTTAAAAATGACGTCTCAAAAAAATGTGACAAAAATTTTAATCACGGAATGAGGAATAGAAAGTGCATCCATCAATTCTGAAAAGTGTATTTGGGTATTCACTGTAACCTCTGGAGATACGTCCATCAAACATCAGAAACCTGTTCACCAATGTTGCGGACCCTGAAAAATGTTCGAAAAACGCCTTGTTCGATGCAATGATTCCCCGTGATTTAAAAATCAAAACAGAAACAAATAGCAACATGGCTCAGAATATATATTCATACGCAGAAGAGAAGTTATTTTAATGTAAAAAATGCAATATATAACACAGAACCGTTTAGCCAGACATACAAAACCAAACATTGAATAACATTACAAAAATGATACCTTCCAACTTTTTCTTTTGTTCAAAGGTTACTACTGGACTGCAACCATTAATGAATTTTTGAAATGATATAGTTAGTTCTTCCCAAAACCATCAACATCATGATTAAAACCATGAGTTTCATTTCTTTGTGCTTTTTTTATTATTGCCTAAAAGAATAATATTTCAATTGTAATACCGAAAAAAAAAAAAAAACGAAATTCAAGTACGCATTTATCCTAAAAACAATAACTAAGAACAAAAATTTACACAGAAGATAAAAAGTCACAAATAAAATCATAAAGCCAAAGTTATATACCTAGGCACAGTACGTAAACGATTACCATAACACAAAATATGCATAAATGCGATAAAATATAAACTTAAGAAAAATACAGCCAACAACACTTATTTATTGTAGGACAGTTTCATTGCACAGTCATTTAAATTACATAATCCATTCTTTTCTTAAGTAACATTATAACCCATCATGTGCTTCATTTCTATTTTAACAGATGAAAACTTTCAAAAAACATATACAAAAAACCTAATCATGCTATTACGAAATCTAAAGAAAAACAAAACAAAGTAAAAGAAACTTTGAAAATATATCAACCTTAAAAATAAAAATCAAAAACACAAACGTAATGACAGAATAAGTATAGCTGAAAAATTTTTAACATATGAAAACATTCGTGGAGCCGTTTTTTATTTCCAGTTCAAAGCTCCTGTCTGCTGGAAAATTCAAAAGACAACAGTAAACATCCCTCTTATCCTTTATTTATCCACTAATACTAACTGTGTTTTAACTAAATAGATACTATTTTAACTTTGGTTTACCTTTCAATACCAATTCACATCATCATATCATGTTAGTAAACAAATTGATCATGATCTGTAGCCATTATCATCAAACACCTCTAAACTCTTTACTTTCTATATTTCATGCCTGTAAACAAATTAATAACACTCAATTAACTTTCCAGCATACTTTCCTATTGTAAACATACACTTTCTATTTGTTTTCTACTGCAATTTCACTACCATTTTTATACAGTGAAAGACATAAAAATGCTTTCTTCGTAACTTCATGTGGAGCCATTTTGAAATAAATAAAATAAAGAACAGCAATTTCGTTACCAAAACAAATCAGTAACTGCTCGTGTAGGACCTACATCTTCGTCAGTTCTTTCGTCGATTTGCTGCCTAAAACAATCAAATTTAAATTAAAATATTCGTATACAAAAAGAAACACGTCTTCTTCGCGAAGTTTCTTGCTCACGAAATGATCGTTGACAAATTTCGAACGAAGAAGATTGCATTGCTCGCACTCATCCAAAGACGTTTTTCGGCTGATTTCCAGTGCGCAAACCAAAAATAACAAAACGGAGGAGCAAATACTAATCGCGGAAATTCAAAAAAACGCTCTCGCATCTGCGTGGCTTTACGACGAAAAGGGAAAAAATAAGAAGGATTTGACCGTGAGAAAAAAAAGTAAATATATCACTCTCTAAAATAAAAGTGTGACACACAGCGCGGATTATTATAATAAGACTAGCCGCCCAGGCAGCGTCGCTCGCCACCCATGTTCAGCATGCGTCCAGTTCACGAAAAATTAAATTAAGGAATTGATTCCAAAAACTGATAAAAGATGTATGAAATGGTTTTAACCCGGGTAAAAATTTTGTACAGGTTTTAATTTCGGAAATGCTGATTATAAGGGTGAGCAAAAAATGTCATAGAATGTTCAGCAGAAACGTAAATTCTTATGAAAAAGTGTTGACAATACTACAAAGATAGCATAAACAAATAAATAAATAAACCAAATAAAGGTTATCTTTAATTACTTTTGCAAAAGTGTATATCGGTTTCGTTAACCGTCTTCCAATGCGTTTTTTGGTTTAATCCATTTATTCTGGGAAATAATAATTCTCGGTGAATAGCAAGTGCATTGGATCTACGTACACATACAGTTGGAATTATCGGATCTTCCGAAAAGTGAATTTTTAAAAATTGATGACATATCATTCGTAAGCGAAACCAAAGAATCTAGAAAAATAAATAAAGTTAAGGTTGAATTTAAAATCCAAAATGTGCAGCCGACAATATATCTTCCAACTAAACTTTCATTCACAATTACCTTGACAATGCTATCTAGACTATAGTAGATACGGTTATCCATAGGATACTGTCAAAAAAGGTTTTTCCCATGAACTACCAACACCAAGTTGACCTCAATACTATACTATAAATCTAAAGAATCTAAATAAATATAAGTTAAAGATAATGAATTAAGTTAATCAATTTTGTTAGTTAGGAAAGAAGATTATTTACAGTTCGCTTTGTTATTAATAAACAGCTGCTCGTTCCCAGACAATTTCTCAATTGTTTTATTTTTGCTGACATCAGCATATTCCATTCATTATCTTTAACACGCAGACAATAAGCTCTTTATCCTCAATAAACTAAATTACTAACTTTTAGGAATAGTAATCTCTCAGACTGACAAAGAAGTTTTCTCTTAAACCACAACCAGTAATGTCATTTCACAAAACAGGCTACAGGATAGTGAAATAAAGATCAAAGGAAGTATGTAACAACTTTTATTCCAACTAAAAACAACAAATATTCATATATACAACGATGGTATGGAACTACCATACACTGACCGTGAATAACTGATTAAATACCCTATGTATGTCTTGTTAGTAGAAGCTCTATAGTTTATTAGAAAGAGGAATTTCTACATCTTGTGTAACAGAATCGATCTAAGCAAAAACAAAATTCTTAAATAATAAAACAAGAACATTCAAAATTAATTTATTTTATTAAACGAAGCTTTTCGTAAGAATCTCTTACATCTTCAGGTTAAAAATATACACTGTTAAAAAACTTTTAATACATATATACATAAGTTACAATAAAAATCCCAAACGGCCTTAAATATGCTAAAGTAAAAACATTAAAAGTAATTAAAAAATTCGTTCTTTACGTCACACCATTGTGAAACAAAATTAATCTTTTTGATTCGATTTGTTCGTTCAAAGTTGGCCTGTAAGACCTAATATAAAAGGCTTCCAACAATTTACGTTTCCAGTTGTTTATGGGAGCTCTCACCAAAATTTTCCACGTGAACGAATGACCATCATTTTTAACAAGGTGTAAGGCTGGCTCAGACTTTGTACTAATCTTATCGTGTTCGGACCATCGTGTTTCTGCATTCCGAACAGTCTCGCCTATATAATTAGCTCCACACGAACATTTTCCTTCATACACTACGCATGCCACATGCTTTGTTTTATCCTTAAGTGGGAACAAGGATTGAATTTTCTTTGTAGTCCACAATACAACAAAAATAAACCTCTCTTTTGTCCAACTATTCAAGTTGAAAATGAACTTCTTCACATCTTCTTCATTACGTACACAGTAAGAAAAGTAAGAAAACATCCAACAACTAAGAAATAAGAACAAAAAGATAACAAAGTTAACAATTAATAGAAAGAAATTCGAGCCATACGTACCTGTCATTAATCTGACTGGTTTATTCCTAGATACCCGACCACTATCATTTGGTCTGAATCATAGCTTCACTGATAAACATAAGTTCATTAAACGAAACATAGCAGTAGAAATGGAATCGCTTGCACTAAAAATAGATTCCACGATAGATTCACAAAACAAAGAAAATATCCACGAGTATCTCAGATCTTGGACTACACGTTTTACAAATAATATCTACCACACAAAAGATGATACATTCCGAAAGTTGAATAGATTACGTAATAACAAAGATATTATAGTTCTGAATGCCGATAAAGAATCATGTGTAGTGTTGATGAAGAAAAGTGATTATATTGAAAAAATCGAGAGTATGATAAACGAAGCCATTGAAAAGGGTGTCTATGAACCAACAGTTGATACAACCCACAAAGATTTAAGTAGGTTTCAGAGTTTTCTTTATAGACATTTCAAACATCATCCTGAATATGACAAAATGCGTCCACAATCGAATCAACCAGCGAGATTTTTCGCTTCTGCCAAAACCCATAAATTCGAAAGTTTAGATGATATCGATGTTGATAGACTTAAATTAAGACCCATAATCGACCAAACTGGTACGGCTACATATAATGCTTCAAAAATTATAGCGAAGTATCTGCAACCTCTTTCTAAGAATGAATATGTGATAGATGATTGTCTGAAATATCCAGAAATAATCAGAAATGTTATACTGGATCATAATGAAGAGTTGGTATCTTATGATGTTGAGTCACTCTTTACCAGCATACCTGTTAATGATACAATTGATCATATATGCCACGAAATTTATACCAATAAAGTTTTGGAGCCCCTGTGTAAGGAGAGTATCTTTCGAAAGTTACTCAGAAAACTCTCATCTGATTGTAAGTTTTCGGTCAATGGTAGACTTATCAAACAAATCGATGGTTGCCCCATGGGTGGGCCGATATCAGTAGTGTTCGCTGGTATTTTTATGAATAAGATGGAAAGAGACGTTGTTATTCCTCTTAAACCAGGACTTTACAAACGATACGTTGACGATACTTGTGCCAAGCGCAGGAAGAACACACCTGACATTTTATTCGAATCACTTAACAGCTATCACCCTAATATACGACTAACCATTGAAAAAGATCCGCCAAGATTTTTGGATACTGAGATCATACATCATAAAAATGGTTTCAGGACAAAGGTACATAAGAAATTAAATAAATTGCCGACACATTGGACTTCAGCTGTGCCAAAGAAGTATAAACGTAACGCCATATTTGGTGATCTGCATCGAGCGTTTAAAATATCCAGTTACTTTCAAGATGAAGTTAATTTCATTAGAGCTAAGTACAGAAAAGCAGGATACCCTGATCGTTTCATCAGTAGTGTAATTAGGGACTTTAATGTTGAAAGGGAAGAAGTGATTATTCCCGAGTGGTTAATGGAAGAACGGAAGAAAATTTTCTTTACACTGCCTTACTGTGTACGTAATGAAGAAGATGTGAAGAAGTTCATTTTCAACTTGAATAGTTGGACAAAAGAGAGGTTTATTTTTGTTGTATTGTGGACTACAAAGAAAATTCAATCCTTGTTCCCACTTAAGGATAAAACAAAGCATGTGGCATGCGTAGTGTATGAAGGAAAATGTTCGTGTGGAGCTAATTATATAGGCGAGACTGTTCGGAATGCAGAAACACGATGGTCCGAACACGATAAGATTAGTACAAAGTCTGAGCCAGCCTTACACCTTGTTAAAAATGATGGTCATTCGTTCACGTGGAAAATTTTGGTGAGAGCTCCCATAAACAACTGGAAACGTAAATTGTTGGAAGCCTTTTATATTAGGTCTTACAGGCCAACTTTGAACGAACAAATCGAATCAAAAAGATTAATTTTGTTTCACAATGGTGTGACGTAAAGAACGAATTTTTTAATTACTTTTAATGTTTTTACTTTAGCATATTTAAGGCCGTTTGGGATTTTTATTGTAACTTATGTATATATGTATTAAAAGTTTTTTAACAGTGTATATTTTTAACCTGAAGATGTAAGAGATTCTTACGAAAAGCTTCGTTTAATAAAATAAATTAATTTTGAATGTTCTTGTTTTATTATTAAAACTTATGGCGAATAGATACCTCAAAATTCTTAAAAATCCTTATTAATAGGCAATAGGCATAAATCAACCACCAAACATAAACTACCAAAAATAAACATTTTCAACAAAATACTGGGTTTTTAACCCGGAATATTTTGGAATATTTGGAATAATTTTGTTTTTTTTAATTTTTTTTGAGGGGGACGAATCCCTCGTGGTCTCGCCCACCATTATTTTTCCACACCCAGAACGCGCGGTTAGACCGCAGTCCTTGGTGGGTTTTTCGGTATAAATTGAATTCCTTTCGTGTCTTCCTTTTTTTCACACTTTTTCATCAATTGTTTCCATTCTTCATCATCGGAAAGATCTTTTTCGTGACTTCTGCTCGTACTTGATGCCGTACTGCATCGTGAAACCGGTCTTGTACTGCTGTTGTTATTATCTTCAGTACTTGTGTTGACGTCTGCACCAACTTGGGTAAGGTGAGG
Source organism: Turritopsis dohrnii (assembly GCA_027922465.2). NCBI lineage: Eukaryota > Metazoa > Cnidaria > Hydrozoa > Anthoathecata > Oceaniidae > Turritopsis > Turritopsis dohrnii. The sequence continues at coordinate 873,082 of BQMF02000112.1, read as the reverse complement.
TAATTTTCGATGTCACGCGTTTTTGTCTACCACGTGGTCTAGATGTTTTAAATTCTCTACAGTGGATAAGAGACAGCTTTGCAGGTATGTTATCTTCCAAGCGGACAAGATGACCAAACCAACTCAATTGTCTTTTTTCTATTGTCTTTGACCACGGCCTAACTTTTGTCATTTCGTACAGATCTTTATTTGAAATGAACTTTGGATTTCTTGTAATGTACGCACGAAATATGTCAGCTTGTTTTGGTATCCACTGACGAAGCACGCATAGGCCGCTTGGGGTTGTGTGATGGCAATTTGTGACAGGAGTGTGATTTCTTCGATCCATTCATCGACTTTCTTCCGAACGTAAGTTGTCTTGTTCGAATCTGTTCCAATCACTGCGCCCAATTGTTTTTGGTCATCTGCGGATATCTTAACATTGGTTCCGTTAAATGCTCTGGTCGCGCCCTTCATTCGATCAGGTTTGACGATGAGCCACGACTTTGAACGTTGTGGTGTGTATCCGAATTGATGTCCGTTTATGAGCAGAGCAACCCACCAAATGCGTAATGCTTCAAGCGTTCTAGCTGCCGTTATTGCAAATGCAACGACTCTCTCATTCGTCGTGACATTGGACATCCGGTCAAGCAAGGGAATTGTCGAAAGTGCATATACGGCCATCCCTAGTAGGTCTACTTGCGTTGTTCCTTCGTCCGATTTTATTTCCACGCCACCAATTACAAAAAGGCGTGCTGTAATAGAGTATCAGTAACACACTCTGGTTGCGGATGCACTAGAAGCTAACGCCAGAAGAATCATTAAGGTGTAGATATGTTTGATATGCATTGCTCAACCCTCTGCCAAAAATTTAGATTAGACTGTCCGAAACACCATCTGATGCAATTACCAAGAATTACAAGAATTTGTCTCATGCTCAACCCATTGGCCCCTGACATCTAGTATCGAGGTGCCCTGCCTGCTTGCCGCGATCCCCCAAAATTAATCCACCCAAACCAACACAATGCAAGTAAAAATTCAGAAAAGTTTTATTTGGTTTCCAGCACCAACCCTGTTAGAATTCGTGAAGAAGGGGGAAAAAGTGGAGACTTGATAAAAAAAAGCCTCAACTGTTTTTACGGCAGTTTGCAAATGATTAGGTAAAAGACATAACACCAGAAACAAATGGTCAAAATATTGGTCGGTTCAAATTTTCGTCGGTACAAATTTTCATTACCTCGGCAAAAGTTCGTCACTTTCGGTCGACAAAGATTTTACCGATAAGGTATAGACAATGGGTTGCTACTAAATGCAACAAAAAGAAAGTTCAATTGACAGAAATGGCATTATTTAAACACTGAAACACGTGAGAACGTCGAAGATCCATAAAGAACAAAATAACAAAAAAACCCTTGAAACTAGATCAATATGATTAACGTCGTTTATTGGAAAGTAAGTTGATTAAAACAACGTTGTAATTATGATGTTAAACTAACGTCGAAAATAAGTCAATGGAAACGACGTCGTTTTTTCAACGTTGGAAAAACATTGAAATTTGGTCAATAGGATCGACGACGTAATTTAAACGTCGGAAATAGGTTGAAAAGAAGTTGATTAAAACAACGTTGTCATTATGACGTTGAACTAACGTCGAAAATTAACTAACAGAAACGACGTCGCATTTTCAACGTTGGAAAAACGTGGAAATTTGGTCTTTAGGATCGACGTCATACTTTAAACGTCGAAAATAGGTTGAAAATAAGTTCACTAAAACAACGTTGTTATTATGACGTTGAACTAACGTCGAAAATTAGTTAACAGAAACAACGTCGTATTTTCGATGTTGGACAAACGCGGAAATTTGGTCAATAGGATCGACGTCGCAATTTTTAACGTCGGAAATAGGTTGAAAATAGGTTGACTAAAACAACGTTGTCATTATGACGTTGAACTAACGTCAAAAATTAGTTAATAGAAACGACGTCGTATTTTCAACGTTGGAAAAACGTTGAAAATTGGTATTTCGACGTCGCGACGTATTATCAACTGCATATCGACGTTGATTCTACGTTGTGTGCCGACTGGGATAAGTTTACACTTATCTCAATTGAATTGAAGACCATTTCGACGAAATCAAGAAGAAATAGATGGAAACGTTAACGTTAACGTTAAGAAATTTTACCGCGCTCTCCTTCTTCGTTTTCATCCAGCTCCCACATCTTAAATGATTGAATTAGTTTGATTCTCCTGTATAGCCATATTTGATAACTAAAACGAAGTAAGTAAAACGTTGAAACATGTGCTACATGACTCTTCTTTGGTAACTAGTAGTGCGCGTTACCAAAACAAATTCCTTCAGTCCTTGTTGCGCTCCTCCTCTGGTCTTCATATTCATCCAGCATATATATTCTAAAAAAACATAGAATTACTTTGACTAAAAAAAGATAGAATTACTTTGACTCATATATCTTTTCCAAACTTAATTAATCTTTCAAAAGTATATTAAAATTAAAACTGTTCGTTACTGTGTAAAGCATTTTTTCTGCATGCCTTCTGTATAGCCACATCTGGTAACTAAAAGGAAATAAATAAAACGTTCAAACATGTGCTTAATGTCCATATGTATACTCGTTTTAAAAACCATTTCAGTATGATTTTACATTGTAAACAAACACACATAAATACATTTACTCACGCGCGTGCTACCTGTTCTTTTATTAATTCAAAATGGAATAACAGTCACAAAGAGGGTAGTCACACTGAAAGCTCCACATTTAGCTTAAGTGTTACGCTCAAGCTTTAGAATTTGTTTACTCGCTTAACTAAAAATTAAAACGAAGCTTTAGAAGGAAAAGATCGCGATTTCTGTTAAATATGATTATACAGAGCTGGGGGGATAGCGGTAGCCTGTTTATTTCGTTTTTCTTTATAGCAATGATTTTGGTATTTTCAAAGCAGTGTACATAGAAATAACAAGCAATTTTCGTGATGAAATCATCAGAATTGCTTCTAATTATATCGTCTTTCCACGTAATGCACCAGGCGCAGCTATAGCTACCCAGCAATTCAAAGAATATTCCAATTGCGAAATACCACAGGTTGTAGGTGCTTTAGACGGTACACACAGGAAATAATTTGCCCTAACACAGATAACAAAGTAGATTATGTTAGTGGAAAGCAAAAGTATGCAATAAATACACAGGCCGTGATAGAAGCTAATCTAATTTTTTTTTATGTCGCGACTGGTTTCCCAGGTGGCATACATGATGCACGAATGCTTAGATCATCATCAATCTTCGACGAGGCTGAAAACAACCGAATATTAACTATACTGCAAGATATTATAGAAGGTCATGCTGTGAAACCATTGTTATTAGGTGATGGGGCCTGTCCTAGTAACACTTGGATTTTAAAACCATTTAATTTGAATTTAAATCTTACTTAAGATCAACGCGTTTACAACCGCAGAGTTTCATCCCCTCGATATACAATTGAAAGAACTTTTGGTCTAATAAAAGTTCGATGGAGGTGTTTGCTTAAGCTTAATGATGACCATCTTGAGAATGTCCCGAAAACGATAATTACACGCTGTGTGTAACATAATATTTACCAAAGATATGGGGAACATTATATAGATCAAGATAATATCTTAGATATTGTTGTACGTCATGAAAGAAGAGCGATAATGAGAAGAGCAAGACAACATCAAGTATGTAACAGTGGTGATACCTTACGAGATATAATGCTTGACTACATAGCGAATAACTAAAATATCTCAAAACCATCGCCAAAAATAACGATTGATAAAGTGTTCTGATAATAGTAACAAAATAAGATAATAAGACAGTAACAATAAGACTTTACAGGTGAAATCCTGCGGTTATGTGTCTTATAGAATTTTCAATGTTTCTTACAAAAGTAATTTATTTTTATTTACGAATGTTTACCCAGGATAGCCTCTTCAGTTCCGTAAGGTACTGTTATCGATGAGGGTCCTGCGAAGGAGGTCCTAGAGCATTTAAAGCCCCCATTTGGGCTACGGAAGCTGTAATGACAGGAACCGCTCAACTAGACAACCACCCTAGACATCATTCCTACTCTCTTGCTGAGTGCTAAGCAGAGAGGATTGATTCACACTGTTATAGTCGCTGGCATGACTCGGTCGGGGATTGAACCCACAACCTCCCGAACAGGAAGCGAGCACTCTACCACAAGGCTACCAGTCGGTATAATCCTTGTATTCATAACATTACTTTATTTCTTTGAAAACATTTCCCCAAGTTTGAAAGAGAACTGTCGCTCCTTTCTATTTCTTCTCGATCCAGTTTTCGCTGTTCTTCAAGCATTTCTTTCATAAAATTTTGTTGTCTTTCTTCTCGTTCTGCCTGTTGCACAAGTTGTTGTATTCCTGCGTAAGCAAGGAATACTTTGAAACCGTTCGTGTTTTTTTTGTTTTTTTTTTTCACTGTCCAAACCTAGACCAATTTTTGTCGATGGGAAATAGCCACTCAAATCATTAATGTTACCAACTTACATTCTTTTTATGATTTAACAGTCTAAACTCACACTATATTCATTGTATACAAGTACTTTGCTTGAAAGGACTCTAAAAGTGTAAAATATAAGCTCTAGTGAAAGGAATAACTAACATATGGCTAAATCGCAGATGCCAGGTAGAAATGTTGTTTCATGTGAGTCTTATGCAACGTTCTTAAGTTTTCCGTAGTTGTTTTAAAAATGGAAGCGAAGAAGCATGCGTAGATCTGTGAAAGTTTCTTTATTGAATATATGGATATAGAAGAGGTTGTAGTACAGCTGTAAAACTTAAAAGAATCAAGAACATTTATGATCCAAGCTGATAATCTACGTGAAACTAATATTCTTAGTAGTCATTCTTGACAAATAAGCAGTTCTTGATGCTTCAAAACAGATATGAACGACTACCAATAGGGTATGTTTATATCGATTTAATGCGTAAGGTTTCTATTAGTCTTTCTAAATGTAATACAATTTTTTAATTCATGTTCCTAGATAAGCTACCCTGTTTTTATAAAGCTCTGGAATCTTGAAGCACAGCTTATCTTCCTCATCAGCTTATACCCATTTTATTAATCAATAGATGACCACTTTTTTAATTGACTAGTCGAATTTAAAATATTGTATGATTTTAAATTTGTATACTATCAAGCTGACGATAAAAAGGAAACACAGATATTTTTATTATTTCGCAAGGCCAAGTAAAAGTTTTTATTATGAAGTTCAGGTACAAACAACATAAAGATTTTCATACTGTATAGTTTTAAAAGTAGTATTTTGAAACGTCCACGGAAGAGTGTTCTCTAATGGATTTTTAAATTGACGGTGTTCCTTTTTAAGCTTGATCTCCGGCAAAATTTTTCAAAGTCTCTTAACTTTTATGATGCTCTCGGGAATGTAATTAAATGAATTCGAAGTTATTACTATTTACGCCACAGATTTTCCATTCAAAACTTAATGTGACTAAGTTTTCATTACTTAATTACTTTTTGAAGATGCTTTAGGGAATATGAATAATAAAGTTTTTGAAAAAATCTCTAAATGATGAAAACAGTGCAGTTTCTAGAAATAACAAATATTACTTCTTTCGCATTCACCTTTTAAAGCACAGATTATTCTTAACACGATAATCTTTTAATTAGTTAATTGCTTCTTGAAGATGCTTTAGGGAATACAACTTCGAATGGAAATCTTTTTAAAAAAATCTCGAAATTGATGCAAGACTGAAATTTTATATGAAACAACAGAGTTTAATAGTTATCGTAGCTAGAAGGTAAAATGTAAAATACTGCAAACATCATTCCGCATTATGCATATGGTTTTAAAGCGTGAACTAACACTCATTTCTTTCTGAAAAGGCTCCAGAAAGTCTTACAGTCATCCGCAGGAATACTTCTGCCCGGTAGGGCATCTTGTTCTTTTTGCAATGCAATCATACGCTCATGAATAGCATTCTTTTTTGACAGGTTTTTTTCCTTCATTTTTTTTCACACTTTTTCATCAATTGTTTCTATTCTTCATCATCGGAAAGATCTTTTTCGTGACTTCTGCTCGTACTTGATGCCGTACTGCATCGTGAAACCGGTCTTGTACTGCTGTTGTTATTATCTTCAGTACTTGTGTTGACGTCTGCACCAACTTGGGTAAGGTGAGGTAATTTTCGATGTCACGCGTTTTTGTCTACCACGTGGTCTAGATGTTTTAAATTCTCTACAGTGGATAAGAGACAGTTTTGTAGGTGTGTTATCTTTTAAGCGGACAAGATGACCAAACCAACTAAATTGTCTTTTTTCTATTGTCTTTGACCACGGTCTAACTTTTGTCATTTCGTACAGATCTTTATTTGAAATGATCTGTGGCCATCTGCTGTTTAGACAGGCTGTTCTAATAAGCTTTCTGTCGAAGGCATCTATCGACTTTTTAGTTGTTTCATTTATTGTCCACAGCTCACTATTATACAAGAAAATGCTACCAACATAGCAATCAAAACACCTTAATTTGAGATCAAGTGAAATGGTATGGCTATTGAATATCTTATCGAGGTTGTTTATGCATGAGATTGCTAGTCCTTTTCTTCTCGTGATTTCTTTCTTCGTATCAAGCAAAGAGCCGAGCAACTTGCACGATTTCCATCCATTATTTCCGTTTTTTTGGATTCTATAAAATTCAGTTTTATCCTGGTTGATCTTTAGATTATACGCAGCTTGAGCATGCAGGTTATATTTCAAAAGGAGTTACAATTAAGATTTTGCGGTCACACAATTTATTCTTTGTAACTATGGTTACTAAGCTTAAGCTTCTAGTGTGACCGCCCCCAAAAGTTAAGCAATAAACGTTTTATAATAATACCTTCGTACGGATCCGTTCATTCGTCAAACGTTCAACGATTAATGAAAATGGATTTCTTAACAACGAAAAGGCGGTCACGTATTAAAACAAATGATCGTTGGATTGCATTTGCAATAGTATCTGCAATGATCTGACTGCCTCTATATGACCACGATTTAGAAGATTTTGACCGTTAAAAACGACCCGAAACATTCACTCTCTACACTGAAAACTGGATGCGCAGCGCGTATTAAGATATAGATTAAAAGTAATAAAATATCGCGCTATACTAATCCGTGTGCGTGTGCAACACATTTAACTTAGTGAGTGTTGTGTTTTTTTAAAATTTCCGGTCAAAATCTTCTTAATCGTGGTCATATAGCGGTAGTTAGTCCATTCGCCAATGGGCTTATATGCCCAAATAAAATGGCCGAAATGAAACCGCTTCCTACTGCATCAAAATGAGGGAACGGTGGTTTTACAAAAGGATCTTATATATGGGGAAGCCCCGGCGCTGATCGTTTTTATTGGCTAATAAAGGAAAACTCTTGAAATGCGCTAATTTGATTGGCTTAAAAATTCATAGCAACGGAATTCGTTGATAAGGTTCTTCATTTCTGCTGCTCTTTTGAAGAAGAAACGAGAAAGTTCTAAACTTTTATTGTTATACTTTTACTGTTATTGTATTGCTATTGTATTGTATTGTAGAACATGCTTAAGTGAGTTATCAAGTATTAGTATACAGACGTGCAGTACAAAGTGCAGTGAAAGTTGTTAAAAAATGGCTGCATAAAAGATGATGGAATCAAAATGATGTTTATTTTGTTACTTGCCATTTTTATTCACGACAAACTTTTGATGGGAATTTTGGTGGGTTTATACGTATTTTAGGTATATAAAAGGCTTATTATTAACGGAAGATTTACATCACACATTCAACATAAAAACAGTGTTTTTGTTCTTAAGTGTATAAACGAATATTAAAGAGAGTAGGAGAAAGGATATTTTAGTGTGTGTTTGCAGTAGAAAATCTTCTGGAAAATAGAGAAAGTTTTGCCAAACAAAGAAAGAAGTTCTATGTCTTTTAGTGTATAAAAATGGTACCAGAATTTCAGAAAAAAGTGTTTTAAGTATATGCTTTTATACAGCAGTAAAGTGTGCTGGAAAGTGAACCAAAGTTTAGTCTATTTAGTTAGAAGAAAATCAGTATGCTGGATAAATAAAGTATAAAATCGATGTTTATTGTTGTGTTTCGAATTAGGAAGAGATTTGAACTGAAATTGAAAATGGTTCTACAGATGTGAATGTTTCCATTTTGTTAAAAATTTTCTGTCATATTACATTTGTGTTTTTAATTATTATATATTTTTTAGATTAATGTGTTCTCAAAGTTTCTTTCAGTTTGTTTTGTTTTTCTTTTGATATCGTCATAGTATGATTAAGTTTTTTGTATGTTTTTTGAATTTTTCCATTTGTTAAAAAAGAAATGAAATTATGATGTTGAGAGGGTTAGAGAAGAATAAATCACGTATTTAAGAAGTTCATTAGTTATTACTGTACAATGAAACTGTGCTACAAAAAAGAAACATTATTGGATGTATTTTTCTTAAGTTTATTTTATCATATTATGCATTATTTTGTGTTATGATAATCGTTTACATACTATGCCTGGGTATATAAGTTTGGCATTATGTTTTTATTTGTTACTTTTTATCTTCTGGGTAAGTTTTTGTTTTTTGTTATTGATTTTAGGATAAATGCGTACTTGAATTTCATTTTTTTTCTTTCTTTTTTTTTTGTTGTTTATTTCATTATTCTTATATAGCATGATTAGGTTTTCGGTATTACAATTCAAGTATTAATTTTTTAGGTAATAATAAAAAAAGCATAAAGAAATGAAACTCATGGTTTTAATCATGACGTTGATGGTTTTGGGAAGAACAGACTAATATCATTTCAAAAATTCATTAATGATTGCAGTCCAGTAGTAACTTTGGAACAAAAGAAAAAGTTGGAAGGTATCAATTTGTTTTGAATTAACATTTTGTAATGTTTGGTTTTGTATGTCTGGGTAAACAGTGCTGTGTTATATATTGTCATTTTTTTTTACATTAAAGTTACTTGTCTTCTGCGTATAAATATATATTTTGAGCCATGTTTCGGCAGCTAGTCTACTTATACTAATTCGCAATCGTGTGCAACACATTTAACTTAGAGAGTGTTTGTTTTTCTGTTTTTTACCGGTCAAATGTTTGTAAAAAGTTCCAATTAAGGTTCACACAACTTAGCAAAAAAAAAAAAAAAAAGACATAAAAAGCTTGGTCAGATGTGTCACAATCCAAAAATTTAAATTTAAAAATTTAAATATAACCTGCATGCTCAAGCTGCGTATAATCTAAAGATCAACCAGGATAAAACTGAATTTTATACAGTGAACTCTCTATAACTCGAATCCCTTTAACTCGAATCTCCCTTTAACTCGAACGATTTCGTTGGCACGGTGGGAATTTCCTAATAAACTCTCATAAAAAACTCCCTATTACTCGAATCTCTATAACTCGAAACTCTCTTTAACTCGAACAAATTCTGTGGTCCCTTGATGTATTTCCTCTCTATAACTCGAATGTCGCAGCATGTATCTAGAAGTTTTTATGATACAAGTAGGATTTTTTTCGATTGTTTTGACTCCGTAAATGTAAATGGAGTCTTAACTAATTCGAATGTTTCAAATTTACATGGTGGGGGTCTTAAATGATTCGAATGTCATTCGAACAAACATTCAAACAAAACGTAAACACGATTCTTTGGTATTGAACAGTTGGAGTTTTACAATCATGGCGTCTGTTGCTGGGACAAAACGGAAAGCAGAAAACAAGTCCTGCAAGCTGAAATATAAAGCTTTAAAGGAGTTAGAGGAAGGAACCTCGCTAAAAGATGTCGCTGCCCAATTTGGAGTTCCTAGCAGCACACTTTCAACTTGGAAAAAAAACAAGGAGAAAATATTCAAACAATATAACAGTGGGCAGTTGTCAAAACGTGTTAAACCAGAAAAATACGAGCAAGTAAACAAAGCCGTCTACAAATGGTTGGTGTTGTTGCGAAGTGAAAATATTCCTATTAGTGGACCGATGCTTAAGGAGAAAGCCCTGGAGTTCGCTAAAGAGTTGGGTATTGAATCGTTTCAAGCGTCAGATGGATGGCTTACAAGATGGAAAGACAGGTGTGTCAACTTTTTATTTTCATTTTGTTTTATACAAAAACAAAATAATGTACATATCATGTAAATAACATGTAACATGTATAATGTTTTACAAAAGTTTTGCTAGCTTTTCTTGTAAAATATCAATAAACTTTTTTTCGGCGAGAAAAAATAGTTTACATGGAACTTTCATCCCGAGGCCATCACCAGCATTTATGGCCTTTCCAGTGACGGTTATTGTACACCCATGACTTTTGTCAGCTTTTAGAAAATAAAAAACAGTTTTTGCAAACTTTCCAGATCTTCCAAGCGGGAGATGACCAATAACTTCTCCATCGTCTTTTTTAACAGCTACTGCGTATTTGTCCATTATATTTGTCGACTCCATGAAACTTTGAAATTCATCTCCCACTGAGGGGGTCCAATTATTTTTATAAACGTGGTAACCCATGACAAAAGCATTAATTTCATATTGAATAAGTCTGACAATTGGAATGTCCTCACAAGAAAGAATGTTTCCTAACTTTGCTTCGACTGCCATCATTCTTTCCATTTCATTCATCTCTTATTTTTTTCACAACACAAAATTTTGCATACGAAAATCGAATGTTTTCCAATTCGAATTTTTAAGTTGTATTTACACGAGAAAGAAAATGTAAGATGTCTTCAAACTTTCATTCTTCTTATTTTTTCAGGTACGGTATATCGTTTAAAAGTATCGCTGGGGAATCGAAATCGGTAACTGAAGAGATGACAGCGCCATGGACGGAGACAACATTGCCAACTATCCTCTCCCGATACGCATTGGAAAATATTTTCAATGCGGATGAATTTGGCTTATTTTACCAGTGTTTGCCTAACAAAACCCTACATCTAAAAGGAAAAAAATGTTCTGGGGGGAAACTCAGTAAAGTCCGACTCACTGGTTTGGCTGCTGGAAACGCCTACGGAGAGAGATTACCCATGTTTGTGATTGGGAAATCCGTCAAACCTCGTTGTTTTAAGGGAGTTAAAACCTTGCCTTGCCGATACCGTGCACAGAACAAAAGTTGGATGTCAGGAGAACTCTTTGAGGAATGGGTACGTGAGCTCGATCGTAAATTTGCCGTCTTTAAACGTAAGATCGCCTTGATTATCGACAATTGCACAGCCCATCCGCATGTTCAAAATCTGAAATGGATAGAATTGATATTCCTACCTCCAAACACCACATCACACACACAACCAATGGACCAAGGTATCATTCGAGCCTTGAAAGCAAAGTATCGTTCACATGCCGTTCGTAAGCTCATCAATGCTTTGGAAAAGAATGAGCCTATCCCAAAATTCTCCATTCTATCAGCAATGTACATGTTGAAGAAAGCCTGGGACAAGGTTTCCAATCAGACATTCACCAACTGCTTCAAAAAATCTGGAATCTCGCAGAAGGATGCTGAAAAATCCATTAATGAAGAGGATGATCCATTTAAAGGGTTAGGAGATGAAGATGTAGAAGAAGACGTTATTCAGACTCTGAATGCTGATTTATCGGTTCTTAAAGAAAGGTTTGCTGACCAAATCGACACCGACATCACAACCGACGATTATGTAGATTTCGATATCGAGGTAACCACATCGCATGGAAGACTAACAACTGCTGATATAATTGCCGAAGTAACAGGAACTCAACAACAAAACGAAGCGGACGAAGAAAATAACGACGAAGAGAATGAAGATACAGTAACTAAACCAACGAATACAGAAGTGCGGAGAGCTATCAGTGTTCTTGAAGATTTCAGCCTCTTTTCAAATTTCGGGGAGGCAATGATGAAATCACTTAAGGACTTGAATCAAATTGTCGAGAAAGATGTCCTTAATGCACAACAGCAAACTGTAATTTCTGATTTCTTTTCCCAAGGATAAATTGTCGAGATATAATATTTGGTATTTATTTTTTAATTCTTTCCTCCCCAATCCATATAAGGAAAAAATCAAGCTTAATTGGCCATTTGTATAAAAGTTTCAACAAAAACTTGGAAAAACTCCCAACTCTCTATTACTCGAAACTCTCTATAACTCGAACGGTTTCCAATTCCCCGTGGGCATTCGAGTTATAGAGAGTTCACTGTATTTGTTTCTGTTTTAAATCTTCTGAATGTAAGAAGTGAATTAATGCCTGAAAAGAAAGACACAACGCATACTGAACATGGGTGGCGAGCGACGCCGCCTGGGCAGCTAGTCTACTTATACTAATTCGCAATCGTGTGCAACACATTTAACTTAGAGAGTGTTTGTTTTTCTGTTTTTTACCGGTCAAAATCTTATTAATCGTGGTCATATAGCGGCAGTCCGACCACGCAAGACACATTAACGATTAGTATAATAGCACGTGGCATCATTTGATGTCAGATGTTTTATGATCACGAGGAATCATTGCATTGCGTCCTCAATCGAACGCGACGTTTTTGGGGAAATATCTCGAGAACCAATAGGGATAACTGACGTTTTATAGGGTCCGCGATACGGGTGATAGGGTGACGCAAAATTTGGGCCTAAATTTAATTTGGTACTGCGGCTATGACGTCATCAAAACCTTTGATCGACCATATCTCCGCAACGGTTGGTCGTAGCGAAACGATCCCATACATTTTTTTGCTCAGTTTTTCAAGCTCTACAACATGGGCACAGTCTCTTTTTGAGATTCGGTGATTTAATTTTTTGTCACCTGTTTTCGTCACATTATTTTCGAAATTAAAGCCGTAAAAAACTTTTACGCTTGATACTAGTCTATCGCGCTATACTAATCCGCGTGCGTGTGTAACACATTTAACTTAGAGAGTGATGGTTTTTTTCAAAATTTACGGTCAAAATCTTCTTAATCGTGGTCATATAGCGGTAGTTAGTCCATTCGCCAATGGGCTTATATGCCCAAATAAAAAGGCCGAAATGAAACCGTTTCCTACTGCATCAAAATGAGGGAACGGTGGTTTTACAAAAGGATCTTATATATGGGGAAGCCCCGGCGCTGATCGTTTTTATTGGCTAATAAAGGAAAACTCTTGAAATGCGCTATTTTGATTGGCTGAAAAATTCATAGCAACAGAGTCCGTTGATAAGGTTCTTCATTTCTGCTGCTCTTTTGAAGAAGAAACGGGAAAGTTTTATATATATTTAAAACTTTTATTGTTATACTTTTACTGTTATTGTATTGTATTGTAGATCATGTGTAAGTGAGTATCAAGTATTACTATTCAGACGTGCAGTGCAAAGTGCAAAGTGCAGTGAAAGCTGTTTAAAAATGGCTGCAGAAAAGATGATGTTTATTTTGTTACATTCACGACGATCTTTTGATGGGAAGTTTGGTGGGTTTATTTACGTAATTTAGGTATATTAAAGACATTATTAACGGGAGATTTACATAAAAAACGACATAATAACAGTGCTGGGAAACTTAGAAGCCAGTGTTTTTGTCTTTGAGTGTTGTAAAAATGGCAGACAAATTTCAGTAACGAAGAAATAGAGAGTAGGAGCAAGGACATTTTATGTGTTTGCAGTAGAAAAGTGTGCTGGCTAAAAGTGTTATAAAAAGTGATATTAATATTTGTTTACAGGTATGAATATAGAAAGTAAACAGTTTAGAAGTGTTTGAAAATGGCTGCAGAAGATGATCAATGTGTTGTTGTTTACAAACATGATGATGATGTGAATTGGTTTTGAAAGGTATCCTCTTATGTTTGAAGTTAAACCAAAGTTAAAATATCATATATCTATTTAGTTATAACACAGTTAGTATGCTGAATAAATAAAGAATGCAGGGTTGTTTAGTTGTGTTTTGAATTACCCAGCAGAGGAGATTTTACCCTGTTTTTAAAAATGGTTCCACAGAATGTTTTCAGTTGTTAAAAATTCTTTAGCTATACAAATTTCTGTCTTTATGTTCGTGTTTTTAATTATTATTTTTAAGGTAAATTTGTTCTCGCACTGCATGAAATTTAATGTTATCTGAATGAGATTTTATCAGGATAACCTTAAGATAAGGTCACGTTATCTGCATGTTTCTGAAGTTACCTGAGCCAGAAAACGCTTGAAGTTATCTGAAGTTATCATTCAGAATAGTGCATGTTTTCCGTTTCAGATTTTATTGTAGAAACTTCATATTCTTCCGGACAGTTAACGTAGAAACGTGACATTTTCTGGTTCAGTGAATTCGTAAAATATGAAATTCCACGCGACAGAAAATTAGTGCGAACCTGATATTATTTGCACTTAAAAAGTCGATAACGTGATGTTTTACGCGCAATAAATGAATGATTACCTTCGCATATCTGCGAACCATTTACACCTTTCTACTCTGAGTGGGGAGTCGATTACATATATTAGTTGGCAATTATCATGAGACGTAAGGGAAAACTTGCACTTTGAGTTCTTTTAAATATTTTTCTTTAAACAGTAGGTTAGTTAGCACATTCGTTATTTACAGGGATAAGGATAAAATAATACTACCAATAAATTAGTTCAATAAGTTACAAAATGTACATAAGCAAATTAGTGTCAGACAATGTGTTCCTTCCCAAAATGTTTTAAACGTCTCACAAAAGTTATCTGAAGTAGTTCTAAAAACAGGGTGAAAAGAGGTTACAGAAGAGGCACTTATCCACAAAAAGCAAAAAGGACAAATGTTTGTAAAAAGTTCCAATTAAGGTTCACACAACTTAGCAAAAAAAAAAAAAAGACATAAAAAGCTTGGTCAGATGTGTCACAATCCAAAAATTTACTACGCGTCACTAACAAACATATATCCATATGGAAGAGCTTTTGGTGCTTTGCGTTTGCACGGAGTACCAACAGTTCTTTTAACTAACTGTTCCTTGGAACGCTTGGAACAAGTTTTGGTGTATGCTGAATCAACTTTATCAAGTAACTTTTGATATTTCCTTGTTCTCCAACTGGGCTTTTTTACTTCAAAATATCGCTCTCCATCATCATTTTCCTTCTCCTCCTCTGACGACATCATCTCAGGTATCAACGCTTTCGTCATGTTTCTTTTGTTCTCTTCACTGAGCCCTTCAACTTTCTGGAGTGCCTTTGTCCTCCGCTCTGCTTTCTATAAAAAATGAACATCAATTAACCCTGAATTATCACATTACCATAATAAATTTTGTCGAAAGGCAGCCAATAGGAGGGTTAAGACTCTCGAGTTCTAGTTCTAGGATCTCGCATCAAATGAAAATCAAATTCAGTTCCTTACAGTCAGAGAATTATAAGCTGAAAGATGAACTTACATGAACACGTCTTTGGTTTCTTGCAACCATCTTCATAGATTCCGGATGATTTTTCTTTTTCCGTTGCTGAGTACGCTGACTCTCATAATACGTTTTAATAGCAGCTAAAAAAGATGAAAATGCACATAAAAATGTAAACAATTTTCTTATACCGTATTCATGATTTAGCATCTAAAAATCAAGTCATTTTCCCACTAAAGAGCAAGCAGGACTATTTCAACAATTGAGGGAAATGGTAACAAATCTGTTAATTTCCTTTAAAAATAAACTTTAATTCTTTAGTTTACCATTTATCACTTGATCACGATCAGGTAGATTTGGGTGGAGACCAACGACAAAGTTTCTAATATAATTTGTGGTCTTCAGGTTTTCTTCATGAAAGGCACTAAAATTAAATTCAATGATAAATTGAAAAAGCCATAGGGAATGCTTACACATAAACATTAGACAAACATTGCTAAAACATGGGATCTTACCTCAGACCATTATCAATTTTCCATTTTGGAATATTTTGTTTATAGCCTTCTTTGTAACTCAATTTCACGTGATACTAGAATATAATATGACAAAATTAACAAGAATGTGATAACTAGTTCCAGTTCCGATAATGGGCAAATAGATGAATTTCCAAGTGATGTAATATTTATAAACTAACAGTAGTGTTTTTGCTTGATTTCAACATAAATACTACATAGATCAAGTCACTTTCTTGTGAATATGCGCACAATAAGATGTGTTAAGATAATCACAGTATTGTGATTTTAAAACAGAGGTGTGAAACAATTATTCAGCATAAATAGAGTCTTTTGAAAGTTTTGCCGGAGATCAAGCTTAAAAAGAAACGTGTTTAGTTTAAAAGACCATTAGAGAACACTCTTTCGTAGGTATTTTTAAAAAGCTTTTGTTAGTTTGCGCAGTGGGAGTTTTTAAACCAATGACTGTTTAGATGATTTTTGTATGAACCAATGAAAATTTAGAAACAAATATGCGTAGGTTTGGACAGTAAGATGAAAAAAAAAACAGAAAAACACGGCCGATCGTAAAGTATTTCTTGCTTACGCAAAGAAATCCAATTAATACCCATTAACACTCAAAAATATATGCGGCAAAAATATATATTCTATTCTATTCTATTCTCAAAATCTAGGTTGACTTAATTTACACAGAGCTTTAAGTGGTAATTAACATCAGAAACTCATCTATACCCATGAATAAGTCAAAGGTTTTTTGCATATTGGAGACGAAAACTGAAATACAATTTACCCTAACATCATTTGGAACATCGATGATCTTCTTCTTACTTGATGGTTCCATTTGTTTTTCTTCCAATTTGTCCATTCTTTCCATCAATTTCTTATTTTGATCCAAGACGGTTGCTACCATTTTCTTTAATTCAACGAGATCTGTGACATTCAAAAACAAAATGAGATGTTATTAAAATGGCAAGAACTTGAGATGTGTTCGAGGTGGTTTAAAATTAATTTAAAGGAATGTCTTACCACTTTCAATGCTTTTTCCAGCTGGAGTGCTACACACAACACTCGAGAATGACGCTTGGTTTTCTGCATTAAGCGAACTGCTAGAAGATTCGTGTTGTGATGATGACGCTATAGAGTTAGTAAAATTTAAACTTCTTTTTGTTTTATTTTCTTCCATTTTCTTAGTGGCAACAAAATCTTCATCTGATGACGAGGATGATACGTCACTTTCCAAAAAGCTTATGTTATGAGACATTGTTCGACCAATCTTCACGAAGTCAAGTTGGAAAAAGAACAACCACGTGCATGCGAAGAAATTTAAAATTAAGCGCGGGAGAATGAGAACGAAAGCGTTGTTAGTGTCCAGTTTTCCCACACATGGCACGAGATAGATGAAAGAAGAAAGATGGTAGCAATGTGTAGTGTTTGAGTGATATAAGTGATATAGTTTTGTCAACATCATGAGTCAAAGATTAAAATGTGATATCTGTGGTAACTCTTATTCCAGTCAGTATTTGCCACGCCATGTGTGTAATGTAAACATTGAGAATAATAGAGGAGCAGACAATTCAACGGAAGGTAGTGTGTCAGATTTTGAAATTGAAGTCGATATACAACATCATCATCATGAAGAAACAAATGATACACCTGATGAAGGGGAAAACATGACAGAGGAAGAGGTTTCTGATGACATTTTTAACGAGTTGTTCAGAGAAGGATCTTTATTAGATGATGAACTTTCAGAGAATCCTGCGGAAGACTGTCAAGCTTTGCAACTTGTCAGATGGATTTGTCTTCTACTGGCATACTGGCAATATGTGTTTAACATCACTGATAACTCTTTAGAGTTCATTTTAAAAATTATTTCTGCATTTTTGAAAGCTTTGAGTAAAGACTCAGATCTGCTATTAGCAACCTTGGCCAAACTATTTCCTTCTTCACTTTATCTATTTCACCAGTTTCTTTCAATGAGAAAAACATTCTTTAGGAAATATGTGGTCTGTCTTCAGTGCCATAATCTTTATGATATCAATCAGTGTACTACAAAATATAGAGGCGAAGAGGTATCAAGAAAATGTACTTTTGTTAAATATCCACATCATCCATCTAAACAATTTAGAAAAGATCGTGGACAGTTACTCATGAAAACTGTTAAAACTAACTCTAGTTCAATTTTGTATCCTTACGCAACTTACTGTTATCGGTCTATAAAGGATTCTTTACAGCTACTGATAAATCGAGAAGGATTTGAAGAGCAGTGTGAGAAATGGAGATCGTTGGGTAGTATGCCAGGTGTTCTTAGTGACATTTATGATGGTGAGATATGGAAAAATTTTCAGCGGGATGGAAAATGGTATTTTAGTGAACCTCGAAACTACGCAGTTATGCTGAATGTGGACTGGTTCCAGCCATACAAACATTTGAGTAGCTTTTCTGTCGGAGGGATATATCTGGTTTTACTAAATTTGCCAAGGAGTGAACGTTTCAAACGGAAAAATGTGATTCTTGTGGGAATTATACCAAACATGAAAAAAGAGCCACCCACCAATTCTTTTATCAAACCACTGGTAGATGAGCTTAATGAAGCCTGGGGAAATGGATTTGCCATCAAGTCACCTTTGACTAAGAAAGTTGAAGTTTTCCGTCTGGCCTTGATATGTGTTGGTTGTGACATTCCTGCATGTAGAAAATTATGTGGATTTTTAAGTATGATGAATTTTAATGTTTGTTCTGAAAATTGCTTTTCTTTTGCAAGTACTTCCTGAGAAATGCTCTTGTAAAAGTTTCTATGGAAGCCGATAAGGGTCAGTCGGAAAAAAAAATCTGCTGGCTAAAAAAAAAAATTTACCTGCGGAAAAAATATTTTCTGTCGCGGAAAAAGTTTTAAAGCAGCAAAAGTTTTTTTTCTGAGAGAAATAATTTTTTTTCTGTGAAAATGTTTTTGGAGGAGAAAAAAAATGTCGTGGCGTAAAATATTTTCTCTCATGTCATTTAACAGCGCTTCAAGCGAGACCTTTCACATTGTTTGTAAACATGTATTGCTTTCGATGTGGAAGTGAACTGAAAAGTGATGATGTTTTTTGTGGTTGTTGCGGAACAAAACAACGATACAATGAAGAAATACCAATGGATTTGAAATCTGAAGAAGAGATCATAAAGCATTATCATTCAAAGGGATACCAATATAACATTATTCTACAATTTCTAAGCAAGTATCACTCCATAAATCTAAGTCTGTCAAGTTTCAAAGTTTCGAGTTGAGAAAGACAGATGTCCCTGTCAATGAAGATCGAGTCAGAGAAATAATAAGAAGAGAATTACAGGGCCCTGGATCTTTACTTGGCTATCGTAGAATGCAGTGTAAACTTCGATGTACTTACCAAATAAATATCTCCAGAGATAAAGTTATGGCCATTTTAAGAGACCTGGATCCAGAAGGAACAAAAAGAAGAAAATCAAGACGATTAAAGAGACGTGTTTATTTCTGTTCTGCTCCTGACGCAGTTTGGCATATTGACGGGTATGATAAACTAAAACCGTATGGTCTACCTATTCATGGTTGCATAGACGGATTTTCAAGAAAAATTCTTTGGCTTAATGTTTGTAGAAGTAACAATAATCCTTACATTCCAGTTAAGTACTTTATGGAACAAGTGAAAGATACTCTAAAAGCTCCATTTAACGTACGAACCGACTGTGGGACAGAAAACGGCATTTTAGCTGCTTTGCAATGTACTCTGACAAACAACGAAAAAGGTCATACATACGGAAAGTCAGTAATTAACCAAAGAATTGAAAATTGGTGGAGTCACCAACGACGTGGCTACACTGATTGGATAATCTCATATTTCAAAGATATGGTTGACGAAGGATTCATTATGATTGGAAATGAAGCGCATAAAGAATGCATCTGGTTCGTTTATTCGGCACTGTTACAATCAGACTTGGATAAGGTCAAATGTGAATGGAACGATCATTATTTAAGAAAGTCGAACAACAGCGGTGTGTCTGGAGTACCCAATCAATTGTATTTTTTGCCACAAACTAAAGGTTTCGAGAACAAAGGCATTACTGTTTATGATCAGGAACTTAAACACTTGGAAAATGAAATAGAACTGAAAAATGCAGAAGAGGGAAGAAATTTAGAGAATGAAGATTTGTTAGATTACTTCAATTACATTGTAGACGAGTTAACCCTGGAATATCCACCGAGAGATTGGATTCAGGCAAAGATTATGTACACTAGGATTATGAATCAGTTTTAACATCTTTTGAAATCTTTAATGGTAGAAATTTTTGGACGTACTAATTTTCACACAGAAGCCCGAAAATGCGTGAAAATTAGTATCAAAATTACGCGCAACCGTTCCTGCGTGAAAATTAATAAGGTAATGGGAATGTTTATGTCACACATACTTTCTTTGTTTACTTTTTCATGATATTTGAATAGATACTAAAACGCCCAACAAACTATGGGATTTATCCACCACATACATGAAAGATTTTTTTTTAAAAAAACAAGTATACATGAAAAATGTCTAAACAAAATAAAACGTAAAAAATGAAGAAAGAAACTGTGAAGGTCCCACAATGAACTTAGAAATTGTTGCAGATGCCATTAAGAAACAAACATAAGTGCATCCTTGGTATAATACCACTCATTATGTGTAGATATTGGTCACTTCATCTAACTTTTTTAAGTTTTAAGACAAAACTTCTTGCCCATACCAACCAGTTCAAATAACAAAACTAACAACTGGACTGATTATCATTGAAATAAAAAGTAAAACAACAAAATTTATAACAAAAAAATATCAATGCTTCTAGATCAGTGACTATCAAATGTCTTTGAAATCTTTGGCCTTCCTGAAACGCCATTCTAATGAATCTGTCAGAAGGCAGACATACAGGTCGATTTTTGAGTAAGGTTTCCCTAAATAATGCTTGTATTCTCCAATTGTAAACTTCTTATTAGAACCTGGGATATTTTCTACAATACGAAAGTCTGGATAAACAAGTGTGTAACTATCCAAGCTACAAAAGTATTGATCATTTTCCGAAATTTTTTGGAGTGCAGCTTTCAAGACATCCATCGTTAACCATAAAATTTTCACAAACAAGCACTGGCAGTTTACTCCCACGTTTCTTTGATAGATGTTCGTTCTTACTCCTACATTTATTTTAACTTCACTCTTCCATCTTTGTCTCCAATCCTGATCTTTTCTGTTGCATATTAACATTTACATTAATTTCAGTACTACTAGTGGTCTTCTTTCCCTCCTTAATAAATCCTGATCTTTTATGTTACACATGAGCTCTAAAGGTTTTAAGATTGTGCAAAACCTTTTCTTTTTCTTCTTCTTCTTTTACGTTTAATTCCTTCTTTTCAATCCCGCAGGTTGTACAGAATATGTCTAATAACCTGACAGCAACTCCACATTTTCCACAGAAAGCCATGTTTTTACAGTTTGCAGCTAGGCTGGCATTTATTTTGATAAAAAAAGGCGCCATCCATAAAAATATTTTTTTCGATCAGAAAAATAATTTTTCGTAGGAACATTAAAGTTTTTTTTTTCAATTATCAATTTTCGAAGTTTCCTTAAAAATTTTTTTCGCGGCAAAAATAATTATTTTTCCAAAAAAAAATGTTTTTCGGCAGGTAAATTTTTTTTCCCCAGAAGATTTTTTTTCTCTGACTGACCCTTATCGGCTTCCATAAGTTTCTCTAACATTACTTTAAGTGCACAAATTTGCGTGAGCAGAAAGTTTCGCGCGAGTCAAAACTCGCAAAATTTTGGGCATAAACTTTCGCGAATTAGACACAAAACTTTTTTTCGCGGGCATAAACTTTTGCGAATGAACAATCTTGGAAAATTTAGCGAAGAATAAACTTTCGCGAGTTGAGAAAATATGAAATCTTAGAGGTAGGGTTTTTCCAAGAAAAACAATTGTTTTTTCACACTATTAGTAAATGTCTTTAATGAGAAATTGAAATCTTGCATTTTGAATTTGGTTATCTAAGCACTTTGGTTTCGAAAAAAAAACACGTATAAAAATACGTAATTCTTTCTTTTCTTTTTTTTTTTCACGTGCATAAACTTTTGCGAATTGAGGGAAATCACGTTTTTCGCGAGCATAAACTTTTGCGAAATGCTTAGTTAAGAATTTTTGAACGTATAAATTTTTGAAGGTATAAACTTTCGCGAAAAAGGCAAAAAATCGCGAAAGTTTCTGCTCGCGAAAGTTTGTACACTTAAAGTATTTTTATTCTAATATGTTGCAATGATTTTATTTTCAAGGTCACGCTGCATGTCGTGGATGTTCGAGATGTAATAAAACATTTCCTGGACCAATAGGAAATCGGAATTATGCTGGGTTTCATGATGTTGACCTTTGGGAAGAGAGAACAACTGAACAGCATAGGCAGCAAATGTGCGAAATCCTGGATTTTAACACTGCCCATGAGAAGGAAACATTAGAATCCCTTTATGGAACTAGGTTTTCAGTATTAGCCGAACTTCCTTATTTTGATACAGTGCGGATGTCCATAATTGACCCAATGCATAACTTATTCTTGGGTACCACAAAAAAGATTTTAAAGATATGGAAAGATTTGGGATATCTCAATAAATCAAGTCTTGAGAAAATGCAAGAAAAAAGTGATGCATTTCTTGTTCCCTGTGATGTTGGAAAAATTTCAAGAAAAATTTCTAGCAGCTTTGACGGGTTTACTGCTGATGAATATAAGAATTGGACTCTCCTATTCTCGATTTACTGCTTGGAAGATGTTATCCCTTCACAGGATCTGGAATGTTTCAGAAAATTCGTACTAGCTTGTCAGTATCTGTGCCGTCGTGTCATTTCAAAAAATGACATTATTGTTGCTCATGAGTTGTTAAAAAACTTTTGCGTATCTTTCGAAAACTTGTATGGTCAAGGTTCAGTAACACCAAATATGCATCTCCACTGCCATCTTAAGAAATGCATTCTTGATTTTGGGCCTATTTATTCCTTCTGGCTGTTCAGCTTTGAAAGGTAAAACTTATTTTAATAAATATGTTTTTATTATTTATTTTCTTCTTATGTGTTATTTTGATGAAATATTTACGATATTGTTGAAAGCCACAAGTGCTGCTAAGTAAAGGAATCAGCTAAGAAATCCATACTGCGATGAATTTCAACGCTGGTGTTTTATGTTTGAGTTATTTTGTAGGTACAATGGTATTCTTGGTCTTCTTCCTAATAACAGAAGAAATATTGAGCTGACAATCATGAAAAGATTCTGTCGAGATAATGTTGTCCTCAATCTGGATAAGCCAAGCCTTCAAGAAGATATGTTGATCAACATATTCCAACTACTAGAGAATGCAAACAGTCAGAGAGGAACACTTAATGATATGGAGTGTGTCAACTTAGCAACAGTCTGCAAATTGTCTTCCAGGTATTCAGCTTTTTGTTACAATCCAATAAACAAATAGAAACAATACCAAAATAGCCCTCCTTCAATTGATCCCTGATTGGTTGTAAACGACTCAGTTATTCTTGCAGATCTTTTGTGTTCTATTTTTCTAATTTTTTTTTCAGACTTTGTGACTCCTCCACACAGATTTGGTATGATGCAAAGTACATCACTTCTTTAAGTAAGGAAGTGATAAGTACATTTTCAACTTTTGAACTTTTTAATTTGAAGAACACATACAAACATTTGTATCCTCTAATTAACTTCGATAATGTTATTGTTCCGGCTTCATTTCATAAAGTAACTGAAATTAGTGTTGCTGGTGATGTTATTGGATCTAGTGCATCTCGTAACAGTCGATCCTCTTACATAATGGCGTACTGGGCTGGTGCTGACGGAGAAATTAGAAGTTATGACAACATGGGTTTATCACCACAGCCAGGGCAAGTTGATTTTTTCATAAAGCATTGCTTCATGATTGATGGGCTTCATCACGAACACTGGTTTGCATACTGCAATTGGTTTTTGCCAGTGCCAAATAAAGTGAAACATAAATTTGGAAAGCCTACTGAAGTTTGGTATAGAAGTTTGTTTGAACCAGCAGGTGCTGCTTCTTTTATACCGGTAGCTCGAATTTTGGCGAAATTTGTCCATGTGAACATATGCCATCAGAGTCGAGATCTCATGGTCATTATACCAAGACTTAAACAGTCGTGTTATTAAACGATAATATTGAGAAATTTAATGTTATGATTTTGTGTTTGAGGTATAGGAGATATTATGTAGAGTTATATAAGCAGTCATAATGTTGTGAAAACCTACAAATTTCTCCACTGCTTTGCTTAAGACAGTTGAAGAATACAACGGTACAATAAACATAAATAACACATGTTTTCTTTTTGTTTAACAGTGTTAACAAATGAAATATCATTTTTCATATAATTTGAAAGTTGGATAGGCCATTTAATGGTTGAGCTGCCATTCTAAAAACAATTCCATTGACGCTAAAGTTTCTTCCAGTTGATAAACTTGGATCTTCACTTTCCTTTATTCTTTTCTTTATTATTTTAAAAATTTTGTATGAACTTTGTAGGAAATTTTGTAACAATATCACTAATTTTTCCAGTTCATATTTCTTGTAAAGGTATCCAGCGTTCTGTTAATAAAATTTCTGACATATTTTCACTATCAGTGTCATCCTGTGTCCTGGAATCTATTTAAACTTTGGACTGTAATTTCTTTTGATGAAATCAGAGTTTCATGTCACGAACAAGCGAGTTTATTTGGGCTATGTTTCAACAGCTACGGCATAGCCCAAATAAACTCTCTTGTTCGTGACATAAACTCTAATTTATTCAATTTCATTGAACAGATGAGCAGAAATATCTAATTTCTATTATGATTTTTTAGACTTAATAATATATAAGTGAAATATGGATATTGAAGAAATAGTTAAAGAAGTACTGTCTACATTACCACAATTGAAGAACAAAAACAGGGTCAAAAGGCTAAAAAGGCGATTGTCAAAATCATTGAGGGTAACCATTATATGTTCTATAAGTAAAAATGTCACTCTTCTAAACGAGAAACTTTAACTACATTCAGTTTTTCTGTTGACTGATAAACCAAAGGTCAATGTAATTAGTTCAAGTATGTTAGTAATTATTGCTTATTCTTTTTTCAGAGAGAACTGACTGAGTTAATGAAAACAATGAGTCTAAATGATGCCAGAAAACATGTTATAATAAAAAAACGTGGCGAACTAGAAAAGGTAAAGTTTTCCTTTCATTGTGTGGAGTAATAACTAATGTTTGTTGTCATTCGCGCAAAGTCTAAATGTAAGCAAAGAAAGGGTAGAGAGAACTTGTGGGGACTTCAGACTTCAAGTATGAAAATATGAAATTTGCAAAGCACTCATTTTTATAATTGAAATTATAAATTTGCTTCACTTGTGGTAATTTTGTTGTTGTTTTTTTTCTTTTTGTAGCTTGTACAAGTTGAAAATGAAACCTTCAACAAAGATTTGGTAGATGGAGGTTGCTGCTCGAATATAGACGTATGTATTCTAAGTGCAAAATTTTGACTGCTTTTATATAGACCTTATCTGTTGCTTTAAAGATATCATTTGTTAATTTAGTTTGAGCAAGCAGAAAGCGAAAATTTAATTCAAGATTTTGTAGATGGAAATTGCTGCTCGAATAAAAACGTATGTTGTTATTTTCCTGTGCCTCCTCAATTTTACTCCACTCCTTAATGGAAATCATCATTGATTCAATTTCACTGGCTTAGTTAAATGGACTTTAATGTTTTTAGGCGAATGAAGTTGACCCGGAATACAATGAGGAACAAGATTTGAATAGAGAAAATGTGAGAGCCTTTATTTTTTAAAAGGTATTTCTCATTGATTTTTATTCTAATGATGCTTGTTTAAGACCATTCTGGTTTCTTTCCTTTACTGTGGAAAGTCGTCAAGCAATATTCTATCAAAATGAAAGAATTAGAAAAACGAAACGCGGAATTGCTCATTGCAAATAATCTTATGGAGAGTAGAAGTAAAGAGTTATCGCGATTAAAACTTTCTCAGCACTTCAAACCTCAGACTGTTATCATGTGTGATGCTGCAAACTTTCCCGACTTTTTTGGCTTTGTTGATGAAACACTGCTAACAGAAGTAGTGCCGATGTTGGAAATGCCGAAAGATTTAAAGCATTTAGGCAAATTGTACGACGAAGGAATTTTTCGGATCGACAAGTATGTTGTATCTGGTGAAATTGTTTTATCTAAGATAGTGCGCTCTGATGGTGAAAGTCTCCGAAAGTTCGATCAAAACTTAACTATCTAGGTTAACTTAACTAACTAGGTTACGAATCCAAAATTTTAGGGCTGATTGGAAAACATGAGAATGTCATTGAACAAATTGGAATTTCGTTCTTCTCCGATGATGTCCCAGTTTTAATTTTTAAAGGATACCCTGAAGTTTCTTTTGGTGATTTTGCCAAGCGTTATAATTGCCATATTACGGTTCAATTTGCAGAGCGGTTTATAAAAGAATTGAGAAGCGGCGTGGTTCATATTCATCGCCAAGATATACTCCATAATTTCTTGCATGGAAGGTCAATTTACGTTGGTCAAAGCAACGGATATTGTAAGCCTGTCACTGGGGATTTTTCGTACGCTTGTCGTTCCGAATGTGCCAAACTATTGACCCCAGCACAACAAGATCGATTTAGAGAGTTCAATCACTTACCCATTGAAGTACTCAAATCAAAAATTCCACCATCGATTCAATCAGATGTTTATTCTTTTGGTTGTATTCTTTCCTTGATACAAAAGCACATGATATGTGGTGACAAAGAGGTTTTGTGCAACCTTACAAAACTTATACAAAAATGTTTGGCGAGTACAGATAATTTATATGTATTTGTTAGAGGATGGGGACAGTCATTTTCACAAAAATGAGTATAAATGAACAAAACAGGATTAGAAAAACTGTATAATCATCTATATACTAATCACGAGTGTGCATCCGCTTTTTTCACGCTTTCACTCTCTAAAATTTCGGGTCGTTTTTGCGGTCACTTATTCATAATGGAGTGTCAGACCACGGCGGTTAATATTTTTCTACGATTAGTATAGGGGAAAACATTGCATTGCATTTAATCGTTTCAAATGTTTTGATTATTCGCGAGATCAAGAAACAATAGACAACAACGAAAGTATTGCGCGAAAATTTATTAATGTTTTTAGGGTAAGTACGCTTTAGAACTTTTTTGTTTGTTTGTTTTGTTTTTTCTTATAGTATTAATAGGGTTTCTGCATCATTACTTTTCAAATAATACGTGATTGAAGAAATGAATATCATGGTTTTTAATCATGACGGTCTGGGTTCGTAAAGAAAATCGCAATTGTTTTTAATTCACATTTCGACACTTTTACGACTTTCGCGTTTGGCTTTTATTTACATTGGGGTGTGGATTCCATAAACAGTTACAGCGATTTTAATCTTTTTGTTGTTTACCTGTACGCACAATTTATTTTTACTACTGCATATATCGTATCGTGAAAGATTTATTATGAATATTTTGATGTGTTTCAGATCTTCTGATTAAAACGTTTTTCTGTTCATAACTCCAGTGTTGAACTAAATATGCTTTAGCCGGAATACCTAGAGATTTTTAATTAAAAGAGTGAAGAGTGTTTTTTTTCTGTATTGACGTTAGATATTTTTAATCATGGGGAACCATTGCATTGCATCTTCAATTTATACATATTTTAAAAAGTGAAAAAAGTGGACGCACAGCGCGTATTTTTATTTTTGATGAATTAAAACCCGTGTTCTACACACTGTTCTACACGGGATACTACATTCTAAACATTCTACATTCCAAACAATTGAAGAACTTTATCATACTAAAATTCATTATACTAAGCCTTTCTCTCTGTTCAGCTCACATCGATTAAAACCTGTAAAAAATTTTTACATGGGTTACTAGTTGTATTTTATTTTTAAAGAGTAAAAGAGTTTTAAGCTTCGTTCTGACAATTACGTCCAGCGAACCTTCGTGTTTCAGGCTATATTGTCAAGACATGGCAATTATGCCCAGCGAACCTCAGGGTTTCAGGCTAAATTGTCAAGACATGGCAACTACGCCCAGCGAACCTTCGGGTTTCAGGCTAAATTGCCAAGACATGGCAAATACGCCCAGCGAACCTTCGGGTTTCAGGCTACATTGTCAAGACATGGCAAATACGCCCAGCGAACCTTCGGGTTTCAGGCTAAATTGTCAAGACATGGTAAATACGCCCAGCGAACCTTCGGGTTTCAGGCTAAATTGTCAAGACATGGCAAATACGCCCAGCGAACCTTAAAGTTTCAGGCTATATTGACTACCGAGGGACAACTTTTGGTTTCTATTTTGCTTTGTATCTCGGTACATTGTTAAGTAAAAAGTCCGTATAGACTGAATATAGAACGTACTCCTTATTTTAATTGTTCTTTCCTGCTGAATCTTGCTCCTCTACACTCTGCACAGAAAAGTTCCAAAAGAAAACCTTCACATAAGATTAGTATATTTCTCATAGTCCCAACGCTGACGACTTTAACCAGTGATTTTTTATGTCTCTTCGCTTGTATTGGCCAACAATTTTTCATTAATGATCGAAAATACTACTACTTAATTTTTTGAAGTTTGCTACACGCGACAACGTAAAAATGTGATGCTATTGAAAATTAATGTCATTACCTCATATTTGCCTCAAGTAAACCTGACCACCTTACATATTCCATGTCAGATAACACGTTAACCAGACATTATCTTAAGGTTAACATCAACACGTCGGGTTAACACCTTCTCCAAAAAAGAAAAACGTCAGGTTTACTATATAGCGGATTTCAGATAACATTATATTTCGTGCAGTGTCGAACATTTTTTTAGTTTGAATTTTTTCTTTCAATATCTACATAATAATACGATTAGGTTTTCTGTAATATCAATATGCATTCGAAATCTTTTTTTCTTTTAGAAAAGCAAAATAAAAAATACATTAACAATAGATAAATGAAAGTCATGGTTTGATATCATGATGTCGATGGTTGGTCAATAACAGATTATCCATTTAAAAAATTCTGAAAAAAAGACACACCGTTAGAAGGAATAGATTTGTTTTCAATTCGCATATTTGTAATGTTATTCAATGTTTGCTTTTGTATGGCTGGGTATATAGTTCTGTGTTATGTATTGCTGTGTTTTACGCTTAAGTTATGATATACTTCTTTTATTCTGCATATACAATATTATATACTTTACTTCTTTGTTATATATTACTATTTGTTTATGTGTTATATCTTCTGCATGTAAAAGCATGATTTTGGACTGTAGTAGGGTATTTTAATTGTTTTGTTTTTTATTTCAATATTGTTATAGCATGATTAGGCTTTCCATATTATTATTTGAAATGTTATTTTTTAGGCAATAATAAAAAAGCATAAACCATTAAAGAAATGAAACTTGGTTTTAATCATGATGTTGATGGTTTTGGGAAGAACAGACTATAATCATTTCAAAAATGCATTAATGATTGCAGTCCAGTAACAAGCACATGCGAAACAGTTGGAAGGTATCAATTTGTTTTTATATTTAACATTTTGTAATGTTATTCAATGTTTGCTTTTGTATGTCTGGGTAAACAGATCTGTGTTATATATATATTGCCATTTTTTTTTTTACATTGAAGTTACTTCTCTTTTGCGTATAAATATATCTTCTGGGCCATATTTGCTATTTGTTTCTGTTCTAAAAATCTTCTGAATGTAAGAAAGGAATTAAAAAATTAATGCCTGTAAAAAACTTCTACACAAGTCAAATTCTGCGACACAACACAAGCTGAACATGGGTGGCGAGCGACGCCGCCCTGGCGTCTAGTCTACTTATACTAATTCGCAATCGTGTGCAACACATTTAACTTAGAGAGTGTTTCGTTTTTGTTCTTTTAATGGTCAAAATCTTCTTAATCGTGGTCATCTGTGTCAATATGTAGGAAAAACCGTTTAAAAAAAGTTAAATATTTCACTCCCTAAATTAGAAGTGGTATGCACAGCGGCGATTATGATAACTTTTTATTTCTATAAATGTTCGACACGGGTTTGAGCGATGCGTCGTTTTGAGAAATGCAACAGTAAAAAGTTTTTACACGGGATACTAGTCTATATATTAATAGCCGATTCTCTGTTTGTTTGTTTGTTTGTAAGTCACGCAAAATGGTAGATTGAGTTGTGAGCGAAAGTATTTCTTTTTTGTGTGCGACGTGAGTTCGAAGCAAATACATTGCAACCCCAATCGAACGCGACTTTTTTGGCTGATGAACAAATAGGAATAACGTTTTGCTTTTATTATTATTGTTAGTTTTATATTCCACGTTGACTTGGCTTTGAAAACAATACATCAACTAAATACAAAGAAACTAACTGATTAAACATTTTGGACAAAAAACAGCAGTGGCAGAACGTGGTTGCATGTTCGGTTTGCCAGTGTATCCTATAACGTATCCTTGGCCTGACTGTCTGAGACGGCGGATGAACTTTTATTTTTGAGCAATTAAAATGTTTAAAAACCGATAGGTAAAAAAAGAGTATCATAAAACAAAATGTTTTTTTTTTGCTTTTCTTTTAATAATTTAATTTCTTCTTTTAATTGTTAAGCGTTCTGATCGAACGTTTTTTTATTCTCTTTATTCATTTAGCACGTGCCTTTTTTTCTCTCCTCCGTGTGAACTTTTTAAGAAGAGAAACCATTTTCCCCTTACGTTTGATAGCACCCATGTTAGAGCGCGTAACTTTTTTAAAAGAAAAGCTAATAAAAAGTTTTTTTCTCTCTACGTTTTGAGTGTATTGTTGTACTGATCAATGATTGTTTTAAAAAAATAAATAACACATCATGAAATTTGGGGTTTTTTGGAACCATTGTTTAAACTGATATTTGAGATTTGATTTCGAATCTGCTTCTAGGGATAACTGACGTTTTTTGGGGTCCGCTATACAGGTGATGGGGTGACGAAAAGTTTGGGTCTAATTTTTTTGGGAGGGGTCTGTGACGTCATCAAAATCTTTGAAAAATGATATCTTTGTAACGGTTGATCGTAGCGGAACGATCCAATACATTTTTTTGATCAGTTTTTCGAGCTCTACAACATGGTAACACTTTCGGTTGCCAATTCCTTAATTTTATTTTTCGTGAAGTCAACGCATGCTGAACATGGGCGGCGAGCGACGCCGCCTTGGCGGCTAGTATATACTAATTCGCGTGCGTGTGCAACACATTTAACTTAGATAGTGTTTGTTTTTTTGTTTTTTAATGGTCAAATCCTTCTTAATCGTGGTCATATAGCGGCAGTTCGACCACGCAAGACACATTCACGATTAGTATAATAGCACGTGACATTTGACGTCAGATGTTTTTATGATCACGGGGGAATCATTGCATTGCATCCCCAATCGAACGCGACGTTTTTGGGGAAATATCTCGAGAACCAATAGGGATAACTGACGTTTTTTGGGGTCCGCCATACGGGTGACGGAGTGACGCAACATTTGGGCCTAAATTTTATTTGGTACTGCGGATATGACGTCATCGAAATCTTTGATCAGCGATATCTCAGCAACGGTTGGTCGTAGCGAAACGATCCCATACACTTTTTTGATCAGCTTTTTGAGCTCTACAACATGGGTACATTTTCCAGTCCCGATTCCGTAATTGAAATTTTCGTCACGGAGTACGCACACGGGAACGCGTCGTATTTCTGCAGATTCTTTTCGAAATTAAAGTCGTAAAAAACTTTTACGCAAGATACTAGTCTATATATACTAATTCGCGTGCGTGTGCAACACATTTAACTTAGAGAGTGTTTTGTTTTTGTTTTTTTAATGGTCAAAATCTTCTTAATCGTGGTCATATAGCGGCAGTTCGACCACGCAAGACACATTCACATTCCGCGATTAGTATATGCTCCTCCGTTTTGTTATTTTTGGTTTGCGCAGTGGAAATCAGCCGAAAAACGTCTTTGGAGGAGTGCGAGCAATGCAATCTTCTTCGTTCGAAATTTGTCAATGATCATTTCGTGAGCAAGAAACTTCGCAAAGAAGACGTGTTTCTTTTTGTATACGAATATTTTAATTTAAATTTGATTGCTTTAGGCAGCAATTCGACGGAAAAACTGACGAACAAACACAGGTTTGTATGCACGAAGGTATTGTTATTATTATAAAACGTTTTATTATCGGGTAGCACGTGTAAGTGAGTTAGTTCTTTGTTTACTATGAAAAATCATATTTAGATATACAGAAGAAGTGCATGGAAGTTTTTAAAAATTAGCTGCAGAAAGATCGAACGAACAAAAGGTATTATTATAAAATTTTTGATTAATAAAAGAACAAGTTAGGTACATGTATTTGTATTTAAATGTATTTAAATGTTTGTTTACGTTTTAGTTATCAAATATCGCTATACAGAAGAAAGTGTAGTTACGAAATGCAGAACAAAATGATGTTTTTTACACAGTAAGGAATGGTTTTAATTTAGTTTTGAAAGATTAAATACTATAGCTTTGAATAGATATCTTATTATATGAGTTCTTTCGTTTGGTTTATACGCTACTGGATGAAAAACGAAGACGAGAATAATTTATTTTGGTAACGCGCGCTATTATTATTTTTATAGTTAGCAAAGAAGATTTGATTTGATTTATTTATTTACAGAGCAATTAAAAATGGTCCCACAGCTATGACTGTTTTCCTTTCTCATGGCTGTGGAAGTAGGGAACGTGTTATGCTGTCAAATTGTTTCTATTGACGATGTTTGATGCTTTGTCTGCATGCCTTTCTGCCAGCCATTTATGCCTTTTGTTTTGGTTTGCTTAAATATGGTTGTGCAGCGATGGTGTAGTGGTTAGTACCTTTGAGTGCGACCGCTGCGACTCGTGTTCGACTCCAGTCATGTCGTATCTCAATACACCACTCCGATGCGCTTTAAAAGCAGCGTGTCAGCCCATTAGGAGCCATCGACTGACTGCACACTGGCCTTCGGGCAAGTTAGAGCAATGCTATACGTATCTCTGGCGGTAAGTCAACTAATAGTTGCAAGTCGGGGGGCGGAAGAACCAACCATTACGGATGGAAGCCCAAGGACTGAAAACTCCCGTTACTAAATATGGTTGCAGTAGTAGTAAGTATTGTAGCTGTTCTTTACTGAAATCTTTTTCTTTTAGGTAAGAAAAGAATAAGTGTAGCTATTTATAAACGAAATTTATAAATGTATAAATGAAACACATGGTATGTTGAGAAGGTTATTTAAGAGAAGAATGGATTATGTATTTCATTGCGATTGTACTACAAAAAAGAAGCATTGCTGGGGTATATTTTTCTTCAGTTTATATTTGTTTACGGCATTCATTATTTTGTGTTATGTTAATTGCTACATACATAATTGCTAGGTATATAAGTTTAGCATTATGTTTTTATTTGTTGCTTTTAATATCTTCTGGGTATTCAATTATGGTTTTGGTCAAAGTAGGGCATTTTGTTGTTTCAATTATTTTTATTAATTTGATGTTTGGTTGTGTATGCCAGGTAAAAGTCTTTATTCTGTTCAGCTCCAGTGTTGAGTGAACCGGTATTGACTCACAGTATCGGTTAACTTTATAGACCATATTTTGTTTTTAATTGTTATCTTTAGGATAAATGCGTACTTGAATTTTCTTTTTGTTTTTTCTTTCTTTTTGTTTTATTTTTTATTTCAATATTGTTATAGCATGATTAGGTTTTCGGTATTACAATTCAAGTATCAATTTTTTAGGTAATAATAAAAAAAGCATAAAGAAATGAAACTCATGGTTTTAATCATGGCGTTGATGGTTTTGGGAAGAACAGACTACATATCATTTCAAATATTCATTAATGGTTGCAGTCGATTAGTAACTTTGGAACAAAAGAAAAAGTTGGAAGGTATCAATTTGTTTTGAATCAACATTTTGTAATGTTTGGTTTCGTATTTCTGGGTAAACAGTTCTGTGTTATATATTGCCATTTTTTTACATTAAAGTTACCTCTCTTCTGCGTATAAATATATTATTCTGAGCCATGTTGCTATTTGTTTCTGTTTTTAATCTTCTGAATGTAAGAAATGAATTAAAAAATTAATGCCTGTAGAAACTTTTACACGAGTTAAATTTTGCAACACAACGCATACTGAACATGGGTGGCGAGCGACGCCGCCTGGGATGTTTTTGAGTTGCGATTCTATGATTTATTTTTTTGTCACGGGGTACGTACACGGGAATGGTGGATTTGACCTAATGTTTTCAAAGTTAAGTTCGGTAAAAAGTTTTTACCCGGGATACATACTAATCCGCGTTGTGCATACCACTTTTATTTTAGAGAGCGTTGTGTTCTTTTATAATTTACGGTCAAAATCTTCTTAATCGTGGTCATTTTTTCGTTAGACCATTGATAATTGACGATTAGTATAATAGCACGCGGCGTGACGTCAGTTATTTTCATCGCATCACGGGGGAATCATTGCATTGCATCCCCAATCGAACGCGACGTTTTTGGGGAAATATCTCGAGAACCAATAGCGATAACTGACGTTTTTTAGGGTCGGCAACACGGATGATGGGGTAACGCAACATTTGGGCCTAAATTTTATTTGGTACTGCGGCTATGACGTCATCAAAATCTTTGATTGATGATATCTCTCCAACGGTTGGTCGTAGCGAAACGGTCCCATACATTTTTTTGATCAGTATTTTGAGCTCTACAACATGGGTACGGTCTCTTTTCAAGATTTGGTACTTTAATTTTTCGTCACCTATTTTCGAGACAACATTTTCGAAATTAAAGTCGTAAAAAACTTTTACGCGAGATACTAGTCTATCTTATTATATTAATTCGCAATTGTGTGTCACACTTTTATTTTAGAGAGTGATATATTTGTTTTTTTTGCACGGTCAAAACCTTCTTATTTTTTCCCTTTTCGTCGTAAAACCACGCAGCGGCGACAGACACTTTTTTTGATTTTCTGCGATTAGTATATGCTCCTCCGTTTTGTTATTTTTGGTTTGCGCAGTGGAAATCAGCCGAAAAACGTCTTTGGAGGAGTGCGAGCAATGCAATTTCTTCGTTCGAAATTTGTCAACGATCATTTCGTGAGCAAGAAACTTCGCGAAGAAGACGTGTTTCTTTTTGTATACGAATATTTCAATTTAAATTTGATTGTTTTAGGCAGCAAATCGACGAAAGAACTGACGAAGAAACACAGGTTTGTATGCACGAAGGTACTGTTATTATTATAAAACGTTTTATTATCGTGTTTATTGCTAAACTTTTACTCTTATTAATAAAACAACACGGGTAGCAAGTGAGTTAGTTATTTGTTTACAATGAAAAATCATATTTAGATATACAGAAGAAGTGCAGTGAAGTTTTTAAAAGATAAGCTGCAGAAAGATCGAACGATTAATAAAAGAACAGGCAGCAGCATGTGTGTAAGTGATTAGTTAGCAGGTAGCACACATGCGTAGGTGAGTTTTTGAACAGATGTTTGTTTTTTTTATATATATAGGTTTTTTCAGATGAAAACCAAACGAAGAACGAGTGGAAGAAAGTCGTGCTGATTTTACGAATTTCTTTTTATAGTTATCAAATAGTTATGGGAAGTAGTGTAGATGAAGTTGAAGAAAGGATGATGTTTATGTACATTGGTGAAAATGGTTTTACTTTTTTTCGGTGGAAAATTGTTTGGAAAAGATATAAAGTAATATACGTAAGTACATGAGTCAAACGGATTTAATAAATACAGCGTTAAAAGAGAATAAAAACAGAGTTAAAACGATCAGATCATAAAGGTGCAGGTCCTACACGAGCAGTTACTGATTTGTTTTGGTAACGAACTGTTCCTTATTTTATTTATTTCAAAATGGCTCCACAGAAGTTACGAAGATAGCATTTTTATGTCTTTCACTGTATAAAAATGGTAGTGAAATTGCAGTAGAAAACAAATAGAAAGTGTATGTTTACAATAGGAAAGTATGCTGGAAAGTTAATCGAGTGTTATTAATTTGTTTACAGGTATGAAATATAGAAAGTAAAAGAGTTTAGAAGTGTTTGATAATGGCTACAACAGAACATGATCAATATTGTTGTTTACTATCATGATGATGTGAATTGGTATTGAAAGGTAAAGTTAAAATAGTATCTATTTAGTTAAAACACAGTTAGTATTAGTGGATAAATAAAGGATAAGAAGGATGTTGTCTGTTGTGTTTTGAATTTTCCAGCGCAGAGGAGGAGCTTTGAACTGGAAATAAAAAATGGCTCCACGAATGTTTTCATATGTTAAAAATTTTTCACTAATTCTGTCATTACGTTTGTGTTTTTAATTATTATTTTTAAGGTTAATATATTTTCAAAGTTTCTTTTACTTTGTTTTGTTTTTCTTTAGATTTCGTCATAGCATGATTAGGTTTTTTGTATATGTTTTTTGAATGTTTTCATCTGTTAAGTAGAAATGAAGCACATGATGGGTTATAATGTTGAGAGGGTTACTTAAGAGAAGAATGGATTATGTAATTTAATGACTGTGCAATGAAACTATCCTACAAAAAATAAGCGTTGTTGGCTGTATTTTTCTTAAGTTTATATTTTATCGCGTTTATGCATATTTTGTGTTATGGTAATCGTTTACGTACTATGCCTAGGTATATAACTTTGGCTGTATGATTTTATTTGTCACTTTTTATCTTCTGTGTAAATTTTTGTTCTTAGTTATTGTTTTTAGGATAAATGCGTACTTGAATTTCTTTTTTTTTTTTGTTTCTTTTTTTTTTATTATTATTTTCGGTATTACAATTGAAATATTATTCTTTTAGGCAATAATAAAAAAAGAACAAAGAAATGAAACTCATGGTTTTAATCATGAAGTTTATGGTTTTGGGAAGAACTAAATATATCATTTCAAAAATTCATTAATGGTTGCAGTCCAGTAGTAACTTTTAAACAAAAGAAAAAGTTGGAAGGTATCATTTTTGTAATATTATTCAATGTTTGGTTTTGTATGTCTGGGTAAACGGTTCTGTGTTTTTTTGCGTTTTTTTACATTAAAGTTACTTCTCTTCTGCGTATGAATATATATTCTGAGCCATGTTGCTATTTGTTTCTGTTTTAAATTTTCTGAATGTAAGAAATGAATTAAAAAATCAAAAAATCTTTTACACAAGTTAAATTCTGCGACACAATGCAAGCTGAACATGGGTGGCGAGCGACGCCGCCTGGGATGTTTTTGAGTTGCGATTCTATGATTTATTTTTTCGTCACGGGGTACGTACACGGGAATGGTGGATTTGACCTAATGTTTTCCAAGTTATGTTCGGTAAAAAGTTTTTACCCGGGACACTAGTATATACTAATTCACAATCGTGTGCAACACATTTAACTTAGAGAGTGTTGTGTTTTTGTTTTTTTAATGGTCAAAATCTTCTTAATCGTGGTCATTTTTTCGTTAGACCATTGACAATTGACGATTAGTATAATAGCACGCGGCGTGACGTCAGTTATTTTTATAGCATCACGAGGGAATCATTGCATTGCAACCACAATCGAACGCGACGTTTTTGGGGAATTATCTCGGGAACCAATAGGGATAACTGACGTTTTTTTGGTTTGGTGGCTCGGGTGTTGGGGTGACGCAACATTTGGGCCTAAATTTTATTTGGTACTGCGGATATGACGTCATTAAAATCTTTGATCGACAATATCTCTGCAACGGTTGGTCGTAGCGAAACGATCCCATACACTTTTTTGATCAGCTTTTCGAGTTCTATAACACGGGAACACTTTCCAGTTACGATTTTGTGATTTAATTTTTCGTCACCTATTTTCGACACATCCTTTTCGAAATTAAAGCCGTAAAAAACTTTTACCCGAGATACTAGTCTATCTATCTTATTATACTAATTCGCATTTGTGCATACCACTTTTATTTTAGAGAGTGACATATTTGTTTTTTTTTCACGGTCAAATCCTTCTTATTTTTTCCCTTTTCGTCGTAAAGCCACGCAGAGGTGACAGACACTTTTTTTAATGTTACGTAATCTAAGTGTGACGTCTAAATTTTTAAACCAATCAAAACGCAAGAAATTATTTTTTCGCCAATTTGATTGGTTGACGATTTCCAAATTCCAAATTCTATGTTATTGAAACTAAACTCTCTACTGATATGGAAGCAATCGACAACTGGTGTAGAGAAAACGATCTGATCTTATTTTGAATATGACTAAAGGGAAAACAGAAGCAATGATGTTTGGAACGAGTAAAATGTTGTCCAAAAATAGAGATCTCAAAATTACGTACAAAAGTCAAACTATTTCAACTTGCTCATCTTATAAGTACCTTGGCATCAATATTGATAGTAGTCTCAATTTGAACTCGTATTTTGATAGTTCGTACAAAAAAGCATCTGGTAGATTGAGACTCTTGTCGAAATTACGTTCAATGTTAACGGTACGCGCTGCTAAGTTAATATACCAATCAATGGTTGTCCTTATCCTGACATATGGTACGTTATCAAACTTGAAAATTACTAACACTAACGAAAAAAGGTTACAATCTTTCCATCAACGAGCAGTGCGCATAATAAATGATAAAGATGTGACCCTACCAACAATTACGAGAATAAAGGAGATGAGAGCATGCACTTTTGTGAGACGGTGTCTGGATAACAATGTATGTGAAGATTTTCAAGATTATTTTCAGCTAGTGAACTCCAACATAAATACTAGGAACAAAAATTGTTTGATAAGATTGCCAGTATTTAAAAAAGAATATTCACGTGGTGCGTTTGCGTACATGGGAGCCAAATTGTATAACAAATTGGCCCTTGATGTACGGAAAACGCCAAATTTTAAAGAATTTGTTAGTCTATTGGAAATGTGATTTTTGATTTGCCTATGTCTTTTATTCAGTTCAAGTCTGGTTATCCAAGCTTATCCACACATGTTTTTACCCTCTTCATTTTGTTTGCTTTTACTGTGTTTTCTTTATACTTTTTTACTAATGTTTTTTATATAAATATGTATTATAATATTTTTAATTCTCAAATATGATATGTATATATTTTTTAACAGGCCCTCCATTGATAGCAGTTTTTATTATAAAATTGAAGGTAGTCAGCCTGTATAAATATGTCATTAATAAATAAAAAAAATAAAAAATAAGTTCGTTAATAACCGATTTTCATTATCGCAGTTGTTTTCATGAAGAAACACAGGTTCGTATACGTGCTGCTTATGAAACTGTTTATTGTTAAACTTTTATTGTTATTGTATTTTAGATTAATAAAAGTAAGTGATTAGTTCTTTGTTTACAATGTAAAAGCATAGTGAGAATACAGAAGAAGTGCAGTGAAGTTTTTAAAAATTGGCTGTGCAGAACGAACGAACAGGTCTGTACGAAAGTATTATTATAAAAGTTTTATTGTTTAATATTTTAGATTAATAAAAGAACAGGTGAGTTATGTATGTATGTATTTAAATGTTTGTTTACGTTTTAGTTATCAAATATCGCTATACAGAAGAAAGTGCAGTGAAGAAATGCAGTTTGATGTTTATTTACACAGTAAGGAATGGTTTTAAGTTTTGAAAGATTAATTGTTTAGCTTTGAGTGGATGTCTCAGTTATTCTGTCGTTTAGTATGTGTATATGCTGCTGGATGAAAAGGAAGACGAGAGAAATTTGTTTTAGTAACGCGCGCTATTATTACATTAAAAATGGTCCTGCAGCTATGAATGTTTTTATTTCTCATGACGCTGTGGAAGTGGGAAATGTGTTATGCTGTCTAATTGTATCTATTGTATCTAATTATATCGATGCTTGATGCTTTTGTCTGCCTGCCAAAAAGTACAAAATCTACTGGAAAATACAGAAAGTTTAGCAGTTTTTCCAAACGAAGAGAGCAGTTTTGTTTTATGTATTTCACTTAAAAAAAAATGGTAGCGAAAGTGTTTTATAAATACCTATGTATGTTTGTGCTGGAAAGTAAATAAAGTATTAGTAATTTTTTTACAGGTATGAATATAGAAGTAAAGAGTTTAGAAGTGTTTGAAAATGTCTACAGAAGATGATCAATGATGTTTACTAACATGTGAATTGGCAGTGAAAGGTATCCTATTTTGTTTGAAGTTCAGCTAAAGTTAAAATAGTATAAATCTATTTAGTTATAACACAGTTGGTATGCTGGATAAATAAGAATAAAGGGTTGTTTAACTGTTGTGAATTAGCCTGAGGAGATATTAACTCAGATTAAAAATGTGGTTGTTTTCAATTTTTTATAAACTCTTTAGATATAAATTCTGTCATTACGTTTGTGTTTTTAATTATTATTCATAAGGTAAATGTGTTCTTGAAGTTAGGTATCTGAATCATTATGCATTCAAAATATTTTTTCGTTTAAATAAGCAAAATAAAACATACAATAATCATAAAGAAATAAAACTCATGGTTTTAATCATGGTGTTGACGGTTTTTGGGAAGAACAGACTATATTATCATTTCAAAAATTCATTAATGATTGCAGGCCAGTAACAAACACAAGCGAAACAGTTGGAAGGTATCAATTTGTTTTTATTTATTATTTTATTATTTCATTCAATGTCTGGGTAAACAGATCTGTTTTAAATATTGCAACTTCTCTTTTGCGTATAAATATATATATTCTGTCATTGCTATTTTATTAAGCTTTTTTGCGATTCAGCTCACATTTGATTAAAACCATTAAAAATTGTTTACCTGGGTTAAAGAATTCTGCGACACAACGCATACTGAACATGGGTGGCGAGCGACGCCGCCTGGGCGGCTAGTCTACTTATACTAATTCGCGTGCGTGTGTAACACATTTAACTTAGAGAGTGTTGGTTTTTTCTCAAATTTACGGTCAAAATCTTCTTAATCGTGGTCATTTTTTCGTTAGACCATTGATAATATTGACGATTAGTATAATAGCACGCGGCGTGACGTCAGTTATTTTTATCGCATCACGGGGGAATCATTGCATTGCAACCCCAATCGAACGCGACGTTTTTGGGGAAATATCTCGAGAACCAATAGGGATAACTGACGTTTTTTAGGGTCGGCAACACGGGTGATGGGGTGACGCAACATTTGGGCCTAAATTTTATTTGGTACTGCGGCTATGACGTCATTAAAATCTTTGACCGAGGATATCTCTGCAACGGTTGGTCGTAGCGAAACGATCCCATACACTTTTTTGATCAGTTTTTCAAGCTCTACAACATGGGTACACTTTCAATTTCCAATTCCGTAATTACAATTTTCGTCACGGGGTACACACACGGGAACGCGTCGTATTTCTGCAGATTCTTTTCGAAATTAAAGTCGTAAAAAACTTTTACGCGAGATACTAGTATATACTAATTCGCAATGTGTGTAACACATTTAACTTAGAGAGTGTTTTGTTTTTGTTTTTTTAATGGTCAAAATCTTCTTAATCGTGGTCATATAGCGGCAGTTCGACCACGCAAGACACATTCACGATTAGTATAATAGCACGTGGCATTTGACGTCAGATGTTTTATGATCACGGGGAATCATTGCATTGCATCCCCAATCGAACGCGACGTTTTTGGGGAAATATCTCGAGAACCAATAGGGATAACTGACGTTTTTTAGGGTCGGCAACGCGGGTGATGGGGTGACGCAACATTTGGGCCTAAATTTTATTTGGTACTGCGGCTATGACGTCATTAAAATCTTTGACCGACCATATCTCCGGAACGGTTGGTCGTACCGAAACGATCCCATTCATTTTTTTGATCAGTTTTTCAAGCTCTACAGCATGGGTACACTTTCCATTTCCAATTCCGTAATTAAAATTTTCGTCACGGGGTACACACACGGGAACGCGTCGTATTTCTGCAGATTTTTTTCGAAATTAAAGTCGTAAAAAACTTTTACGCGAGATACTAGTCTTATTATACTAATTCGCATTTGTGTGTCACACTTTTATTTTAGAGAGTCATATATTTGGTTTTTCTTTCACGGTCAAAACCTTCTTATTTTTTCCCTTTTCGTCGTAAAACCACGCAGCTGCGAGAGCGTTTTTTTACGATTAGTACCCTATTAATGTTGAGTCAGGTTTTTTCTTTCAAAAAGTGGTCCGGATTTAAGCCCATGGGCTAAAAAAAATAAGTACCAAAAATTCTCTAATTTGGATAAGAAAGGATAATATGAACCAAAATATGGGAAATAGATCATCAAATAAATACGAGAAAAGTATGATGGTACTTTTTCATTTTCAAATATTTTACACGACTTCAATATCATAATCGTCCTCTTCTTCGTTCCCCTCGCTTTTGGCAAACGGTGGAAATGTCACAGTAGAAGTGGTTGGCAGCCGACAAAATACAAGAGGAAATGGATTGGAAGTCCCTGGACTATACAAAGTAAAGGGACCATATGTGTCCACAGAAAAAGGGCATTTACTAATTAAGGATTATTTAAGAAGGAAGCTGTGTAAATTTGACTGATTTTTTTTAAAAAAAATGATGCACCTGAGAATGATTTTATTTTTTCTCGAATGCTGAAAATGGCTCCGTATTTACGCCCATGGGCTTGAATCCGGATTTAAGCCCATGGGCGTAAATCTGAGGGGGCCTTAAAAACGGGGTAATAGGGTAAATGGGGAAATCCCGCTGCTGATCGATTTCATTGGCTAATAAAGGAAAACTCTTAAAATGCGCTGTTTCGATTGGCTGACAATTTCCAAAAATTTCGGTCGTTAATAACAGATTTCATTTCTTCGCTGTAAATTTGACGAAGAAACACAGGTTTGTACACATACGAAGGTTTATTATTATAAAAGGTTTATTGTTAAACTTTAACTGCTATTGTATTTTAGATGAATAAAAGAACAGGTGTGCTACGTGCGTAAGTGAGTTAGTTGTATTAATGTTTTTATTGTGCATGTTTGTTTACGATGAAAAAGCAGTGTAGTGAAATGGTTTACGTCAGTGGAAAACAAAGAAGAAATGCGAGTGGAAAAATGTATCCAGCACATTTTCAGGGTTTTACTTATTTCGTTTTAGTTATCAAATAATGTGGCTATACAGAAGAAGTGCAGTAAAGTTTTTAAAAATTGGCTGCAGAACAAACGATGTTTATTTACATGGGTAACGAATCGAATGGTTTTAATTTTAAGTTTGTTTTGAAAATATATCTTATTAATGTGTGAGTGTAAGAGTTAAAGTAATTCAATTGTTTAGGATGTAGAAGCTGAATGAAAACGAAGAGAAGATGAAGCAACGAAGACAAGGGGAGCGCAGTAAAAATTTGTTTTGGTAACGCGCGCCATTAGTTATCAAAGAAGATTTTATTTACAGATCAATTAAAAATGGTTCTCATGACTGTGGAAATGGGGAACGTGTTATGCTGTCTTATCTCATCTCAACCATGTCTGCTTTTTATTAAATTTCCCTGTATATTTTATTGACGATGTTTGGTGCTTTGTCTCTCTGCCTGTCTGTCATTTATATCTTTTGCTTTTGTTTGCTTCAATATGGTTGTTGCAGTAGTGGATTGTAGCTGTTCTTCACTGAAATCTTTTTCTTTTAGGTCAGAAAAGAAAAGGTGTATAACCATTAAAGAAATGAAGCAGATGGTTAAATTATGATGTTGTGAGGGATAGTTAAGAGAACAATGGATTATGTATTTCAAAAATTCATTAATTATTGCTGTGATGTGATATGACTACTAAGGCCACAATCACAAATAATATTTCTTCGCGTCAGCCGACCGAACAACAATCTATGCCAAAATTCCGACAAATTTGAGTCAGTGAGTCGGTAAAAATGTCGGAAAAATGTCAAAAATGATTTGGTCTTAAATATTGTTTCGTTTTGTGTGATATCAAAAATATTACTTTTTGACCGGTAAATCTTCCAAAATCAACGTTTCCTCTACTACTCCGCCGCCATTTGTAAATGCTGATGCCGTAAGCTGGATAGC
The DNA here is from genome assembly GCA_027922465.2 of Turritopsis dohrnii. Lineage (NCBI taxonomy): Eukaryota > Metazoa > Cnidaria > Hydrozoa > Anthoathecata > Oceaniidae > Turritopsis > Turritopsis dohrnii. Next base: position 829,275 of record BQMF02000112.1, on the reverse strand, counting down.
CGTTTCCCGCTCGCGCCTTCTTTAAAAATGGCTGAAGTTGGTGGATCAGGCGAAACTGCCTGGTTTCATTGTGTTATTGCTTTGGGCGAACATATAAAGAAGGTGAATGGCTTTTTTTATTATTGACATTGATGTTGCTTTGAATCCTGTGTACGAAACAGGCAACATAGGCAAAGTTTGTAAATGTTTATTTTTTTTCATTTTAGTGTCAGCATTTGATAAAAAAATGGGTAGAATACGCAAAATCTGGTAACATTTCTGAACTATGGAAAACCTGCTCTAATGGATTCGAGGAATATGATTTACGTAAAGTGTATACATGCCCACAAAGTGTCACCACTAGCCATCATTCAAACTTCACATGTACTCCTCTGAACTTCCCATTAAATTTATTGGTAAACTCAAGCATTTGGTTTCTGGTTGAGAAAAAGAATAGAGATGATGGCCCTAAAGTTGTGAAAGAAATGAAAAATGCTTTCACAATACTGTTAAACAAGAGAATCCAGATTCCATTACAAAATGAAGAAAACAATAAAAGCAAAATGTTTAATGATATTGTAAAGATATCTGATGTTAAGGCTCCAAAAGACAACATCAATGATTATTATACCACGGGAGTTAATACTGCAATCTGATTGGCTTAACACTAGCATAATATTTTTGAATATAAGGTGCATTACAATGGCTTCTCTCTGTATTTTCGAATAAATCGCAAAATTCTGCGAGACGTCATTTTGTAAACAAACGGATGTAAACAAAACAATCTGGCAAAATGTTTAGATTCCATACTGGAATTTCTGATGATTAAAGTGATAATAATCCTGTAGAAAGATTTGCAACTGTTACTGATAAAGAAGTACAGAGTATGTTGGTGAAGAAAAATTCAAAAAATACTGACAGTAATACAAAATTTTCTATCAAGATCTTGGATACCTTCTCCAGAGAAACTTCTACAAACTATGCTGATATGGCTCCTGAACAACTGAAAGGGTTTCTTTCAAAGTTTTATCTCTCCATCAGAACAGAGAAAGGAGAGTTGTATAAGCTGAACTCGATGAAAGCTATACGTAATGGATTACAGAGGCACTTCTTGAAAACAGGAAATATTGACATCATAAACAATGAGCTGTTCCGAGAATCGAATATTTGTTTCGAAAATATGCTTAGAAAGATCAAATCCAGTGGAAAAGGTGAAACGTTACACTATCCTGAGATTGAACCTGAAGATCTACAGAAGCTTTACGCGAGTTTTGATACCAATACCCCAGCAGGCTTGTTTGAAAAGGTATGGTTTGACATCATGTATCAATTAGTAAGAAGAGGAAGAGAAAACTTACGTACAATGACCAAGTCTTCGTTTGGTGTTGGCGTCGATCCGACTGGAAAACGTTATATCCACCAAATAAAATTTGAACTGGACAAAAACCACAATATCAACGATGATGCCTTTGATACGATCGGTGAGGGTAGAATATACGAGACCAAAACTCCATCTTGTCCTGTTGCCACATTCCTCAAGTACATCAATCATTTATCCCTTGACCTGGATGCTCTTTGGCAAAAACCAAAGGATAAAATCACGTCTAGTGTTTGGTACTGCGGAGTTCCAGTAGGAGAAAAAATTCTTGGTGAGATGATGGCAACCTTGTCAAAAAAGTATAATCTTTCTCAGAGATACACTAACCATTCGATAAGAGTAACGAGTCTACAGGTATTAGAGGATGGAAATGTTGAAGGGCGCCACATTATTCGTGTAAGTGGCCATAAAAGTCTGGATTCGGTTAAAAATTACGCAAGACGTCTGTCCAGTTCAAGAAAACGAAGTATATCATCTATTCTCTCCAGTTCCATCGATAAACAAGCAGAATGTTCGACTAACAAACAACAAAAGTTACAAGTCGTTCCCCAAAACACACCACAGATGGTAAAACATGTTTCTCCAGATGACGATGTCCTGAAATCCTTTTTCAATCAGCTACAAATCCAAAATCGTGGTTTTACTCCATTTTTGTCAAACTGTAATGTCACATTCAATGTAAATATTTCAAAATAAATACAATAGTTTGCTTTCGTTTTTGTGAAAGTTTTGTCGTTGTAAATATGCTTGCAAATATTTGATTTATATCACTTTATCACTCATCTGTGTTCTTTATTTCTCTCAGTTGCATCAAATTTTGGCAGTAAACAAAAATCGAACAGAAAAATCGAACGTCTTTCTTTGCTATTTTGAGGCCAAGGGAAAACCCTAACAAGCGAAGTCATTAATTGGGAAACTCCCAAAAGGTTTTTCATGTTAAAACACATAGTGAAAAACACTAGTGCTACTAGTGGTATAATAAAAAAGTTATTTGGACTCGTTCTCATCCACTATGCAAAATATTGGGCTACGTGAAAACAATATTGGACTTTTTTTGATCAGTTTTTCGAGCTCTACAACATGGTAACACTTTCGGTTGCCAATTCCTTAATTTTATTTTTCGTGAAGTCAACGCATGCTGAACATGGGCGGCGAGCGACGCCGCCTTGGCGGCTAGTATATACTAATTCGCGTGCGTGTGCAACACATTTAACTTAGAGAGTGTTTGTTTTTTTGTTTTTTAATGGTCAAATCCTTCTTAATCGTGGTCATATAGCGGCAGTTCGCCCACGCAAGACACATTCACGATTATTATAATAGCACGTGGCGGCATCATTTGACGTCAGTTTTTTATGATCACGGGGAATCATTGCATTGCATCCCCAATCGAACGCGACGTTTTTGGGAAAATATCTCAAGAACCAATAGGGATAACTGACGTTTTTTGGGGTCAGCGATACGGGTGATGGGGTGACGCGTCATTTGGGTCAAAATTTTATTTGGTACTGCGGATATGACGTCATTAAAATCTTTAATTCACGATATCTCTGCAACGGTTGATCGTAGCGAAACGATCCCATACATTTTTTTGCTCAGTTTTTCAAGCTCTACAACCTGGGTACATTTTCCAGTCCCAATTCCGTAATTGAAATTTTGGTCACGGGGTTCGCTTACGGGAATGTGGGATTCTTGCACATCCTTTTCGAAATTAAAGCCGCAAAAAGCTTTTACGCGAGATACTAGTCAATATCTAATCTTCCAAACTCATCATTTCCTCTGCTGACGAAAATAGAACGTTATGCTTCAAATTTCTTAAATTCCTTGTCACAGCATGTTTCTAATGACAGCCATCTAGTAGCAACAAATCTTGTAAAATTTTCCCTTTCACATCCAATAAATTTCACATATCCAGCTAGGATACCTTTCCTTCTGGTGCTTTGCTTGAAAAAATAAAACAAATCAACTTGATGGTCTTCACAATCAAAATAAGTTATGGTTGCATAGCCATTGCTACCTTTACCTGCAGCCAGGTGAGCCAGATGACAATTGCATCCAGCTATAAAAGTTTCTGGGTTTTGAGCTAAAATTCTTGTTTTTAAAGAATTTCTGTTACCCATATTGGTATTGGTGTTGTCCAAACCAACAGACACTACATGGTCCTAATCTAGTCCATCACTCTCCATTTCTTTATTAATTGCATTGAATAAGTTCTCAGCTTTAGAGCAATGTTCTCCAGTCGTTGAATACATAGCACAATCACAATCACTGGAACCATCATTGACCATGGAAAATGGATTTTCCATCATGTAATCCACAAGATTGGATTTAAGAATTGGATACATAGCATTGTTCAGAATACAAGTTGTCTTTGTACGTTTGCATCTGAAATTTCTTGCGATCTTCGAATCAAGAAACATGTGGCGATATAAGGGAGCAAGATGGTCAGCTGTTAAGAATGATATATTATGCTGGACAATAAAATTAGTATGCAGCACCTCAGCTCTTATTTGTTTTTCATCGATGTCATTCGAATTTGAGGATTTGAATTCTAATCGTCTGGTGTTTTGCACTGCATTGGCATTTTTAACGTGTGTTTTTCCAGCACAGTGTTGCTTCTCATCTGCAAAGCCTTGATGGTAGCAGCTCACGCTTTTTTTACACGGAAAACAAAAACTGTATTGATTACCATTAACTGGGCCAATTGGATACAAATCAGCCCATTCTTCCTTGAAACAACACTTATAAACGGCTGCACCTTTTTCAGGCATGCAACTCAAAATTTTCAAAAAACATGACATGAAACATGACAAAATCTTTCGGAAAACATGATTTTCCCAAGCAAAACATGCTAATTTTAACCCTGGACTTACACCTTTTCATGGAATTTATAGCTTTTGTCAACATTTTTCGGTCGATATCAACCCCCCTTTTTTATTAAGGGATTGCAAGATTTCCGATAATCTATTGAAAGGATATTTCAACTTCTAGTAAAATGGTAAAACTATGTGGAACAAAATGTAAGTGAAAATTCAGTTAGATAACACAAGACTTTGAAAAACCAAATTTCTTAAGTAGTATAATACTATATAAATACTATATGTAAAATGTAATATACAGTATTAAAAAATAGAAACAAAATCTAAACAAAAATATCAAACTAAGATGATAAAATAATATACCAAAATCAATAAGTTTAGGAATTTTGAACAAGTTTCGCCCTTTTTTCTTGAAGTTCTTTGATTTCTAATGAGAGCTCCTCTTTTCTTTTTACACCAGTGGCAACCTTCATATTAGCTTGTGTAAGCTTATCGCGATTCAGTACCTTTTTTAAAAGATGTGACTGGATTTCCTCGCTTCCTTCTTTAATGATTGTCTCAGCCATCTTAACACCGTTTTGCAGTACGCAAATATCTCTGTCAACATCCGCAAGCTTGTCTTGTTTTTCGGCTTCCTTCTTCTTGTTCACAGCATCTTCCAATAACTTGCGTTCGAGTTTTTCCTTCTCAGCTTTATAAATCTCGTATTGCGCATGTGAGTTTTTGCATTTAGAGATCAGATCTGTTGTAACTTCAAACTTTCTAAGACCACCATTTCGCACAAGGTAATCCTTTACATTTCGTAATGCACTTAAGGTGTCCTCGTCTATCTTGTTTCCATGTATTTCCAGATGCTGCTTGGTGATTGAAAATCCTCTTTCGGGATCAGCGTTTCCGTGAGAAAGTGTAAGGATAAGATTTACAAACGTAACCAGTCTCCGATATTTGGGTTTTCCTTCTAAGTCGACTATACCACCCACATTTCTCCAATAATGATCTATGCGAACAAACTTTGAATCGTCGTCGTTATGCGTTGCTGTCACATCCAAAAGACCGTATGCGTACTTCCAGTAAGAATACACCTCTCTCTTTTTCTCTTGAGGTTTGGCTTCATAAAAGGACGAGGGGATCTTATCTATTTGATAGAGTTTGAACTCCTCAGTTACCGCATCAATGAGACTGTCGGTAGATTCATCATCCTTAATGTTGAAGATTTTCTTTAAGGCATCAGGCTTCATGGTTCTGCAAACATTGTAGCAAAGCCTTTTGATTGCTGTTATTCCTTTTTTTCCACCATGATTTTGATGCCCAAGGTATTGGGCATCGCGGACTACCTGCTCATCAATTGGCAAATTACTTAGGAGGTAATCTGCTGATTCAGCCATGGCTTCCTTCATATTTTGCCTCAACCTTTTCTTTTCCAACTCATCCATCTTTGATTTCTTGAACTGAATTTCGGTCTGAGCCCCAAAATTACACAACACCTTATGGTTTGATTGTAGTTTCACATCTATCTCCTTTAGATTTTTCACTGGTTTCATCACATAGCATTCATCACCTTTTTTGTCTTGAAAAACTTCAGGGTTCAGGAATTTATCGAGAACGGTATTCACCAGTTGCATGCATTTCAAATGAAGAAGGTGAATTAAAGGTGCATTCGTCTCGAAAGTTTTGATGAACTTGCGAAAATCCTGGGCGAATGAAACAACACAAGCAATGACAACTGGAATCTTCTTATTTTGCAAATAAGCTTTGATACGAGCATACCTTGCTGTTGAAGAAACACCTTTTGATCCGGTGAATCCAGGTAGTGTTGGTAGTTTCCGAAGAAAATACTCAGAAAGATTTTCCCATTGCTCCATTAACTTGACCAGCACTCTCCAAACTCATCCAACGAGTAGAGCAATGTTTCTCCATCATTCTGGCAGTAATGCCAGTAATCTGATGACAAGCAGTGTACTGCTCTCTTCTGGCAGCTGAATATTTAAAAAAAAAGTGAAAATCGATGGACATTTCATCTAGATCGACAACGGTATTTTTTAAAGCCTTAACAACTTTGCCAAATGCATTGTTTACAATGTGTAGAGGACAGGTGCCTACTTCAATAATAGACAATTCCTCCTTGAGTTTGGTTTTGAACGATAGGTTAACATTTGGTCCATCCATACCCAAACCTAACATGTAATTAGGTTCTAAAGAAGCTTCTTTCATAAAATCATGGAAGTGAATCAACATATCATCTGCAGTGCATCTTCCAACATATAAGGAGCCGCAGTACACAGATGATATTTCCTTATGTTTCGGGCTGAAGTATGTAGCATAACCGTCATATTGTTTCTTGACTTGGCTGTTAGTCGTTTCATCAAAACGAAATGTAAAAGGTTGGTTTTGAAGGTCTTTCTGTACCAACTCCTTGATATGTGGAGAAATACCGAACTGTATGACATATTTCACTTTCCCTCTGCCCTGACAATAATTTTTGGCAATACTAGAGTCAGGAAACATTCGCCGGTATAAATCATTATCATTTTCACAAGAGTTAAAAGAGATGTTGTTCTCAACCACATTCAAAGCACGTACAATCACAGCATTCCATGCTTGTTGCTCGCTTGTAAGAACCACTTTAGTATTTCCCTTTTTCATGAAAAAATCATTACTACTTGTACTTTGGGCAAAAGTAGCTTGAGAATTCGAATCGCGCAACCTCTTCAAATGTTTTTCAACTTTCTCATGTCTTTGAATGACACCAACGCCAGCCTCTATATTCAATGAAAAATTGCATACTGTGCAGAGAGCTAAGTAAACGTTAGTCTTATTCGGAATGAGCCATGGACGATTTACTTGCCAAGATGCCTGAAACTTTGTTTTACCCATTTTTCATTTTACATTTTACTTAGTAATATCTAAACGAGCAAAAGAGATTCACTAATGAAAAAATAATAACGAAGTGAATACCTGTAAAATAGAAGAGTGCAGGAATACAATTGAAATAACCTTGCGCAAAAATTAGCTGACAATGGTACAAAATTGGATAATAAATGTTTTAGGTGATTGTACAAGAAATAAAGTCCATTCATACAGAGCATAAAATATTCACAAACAAAAGTAAACAAAATACTACATCTGTTTTTATATCTGTTTTGATAACAATTCGAATTGGTATTCGACATTCGAACATGAGAAAGATCTAAAAAATGTTCGAAACAATATCATATATATAATTCTTTCTCAGTTTTCCCTGAATTGACTAAAATGATGGCAGAAGATCACAATCAAAAAATATTTTTGGTAGACGCTCACAAAAACATGATTTTCCAGGCAATAACATGCTAAAAACATTAAATCATTCAAAACATAGGAAAAACATGAAAAACATGAAAAACATGCTGAGTTGCATGCCTGCTTTTTGTTTTTTTGGAACGGGTTCAGCACGCTCCGTGTTCGTCGCCATCTTTACGTAAACAAAGTCTGTTAATTTTACAGAACCAAATGACATAAACAAGACCTGTTTCCTGATCGGGAGACTTTCGGGAAATAAATAGGTAAATTCATTCCGATAAAAAAAAGCACAGAAAATGTCTGGACAAGAGGCCATGAAGTATTCTTTTTTCAAAAAAGAAAGAATATTGATGTTTATACAATTATCCGTGAGATATTAGAGTATTCATATTTTCCGACGTGAGACAGGTTATGCCACGAAAATCTGTGAGTCTCACGCCCAATCCGTGAGACTTGGCAACTATGATTCTGGTTCAAGTAAACGATATTGTACTTGGAATGGTACAACGTTTTTTCTTGACAGGATCACTGCTTGAAGATGTTTATATTTAGATTGGTATTATTCATCATGAACCAGAATTGTTTGAACTCTGCATTGGTTGTCCCAGCAATGTTCTTCATCCAAGTCATACTGTTGATGTTGTAAAACATAACATTGTTATGATGCATGAAGTGGAATCTAGTGAAAACACAATGGATATAGTTGACAATAGATTGCTGAAAGCACAGGTTCTCCTTTTATGCCCTATTTGCCGATCTAGTTTACCATCAGATGAAATAGAAGATCATGCATCAGAATGTGCTGAACAGAAATTTCCAGACATTCTTGTACAATCAGATAGCGACTATAGTGATATTGACTTGGATCATTCGGTAGATGAGACAAAGGCAGTAATACCTAGTAAAAGTAATTCTGAGACAGTAAACTACTAGTATCTCGCATAAAAGTTTTCTACGGATTTTATTTCGAATACATTGTGACGAAAACAGGTGACGAAAAATCGAATCACCGAATCTCGAAAAACACGGTGCCCATGTTGTAGAGCTTGAAAAAAGTATATGGGATTATTTCGCTACGACCAACCGTTGCAGAGATATCAGCGATCAAAGATTCTGATGATGTCATAGCCGCAGTACCAAATAAAATTTAGGGCCAAATGTTGCGTCACCCATCACCCGTATCGACCCTTATAAACGTCAGTTATTCCTATTGGTTCCCAAGATATTTCCCCAAAAACGTCGCGTTCGATTGGGGATGCAATGCAATGGTTCCCCGTGATCATAAAACATCTGACGAAAATAATTAAACAGCGATAACATTGAAATACTTAACATTTGCTCCTGGGGTAATGCTTAACGCTTGGAGACATTAAACACAACCAAAAAAAAAATGATAAAGAATTTGAATCATTGAAACGCTTAAAATAACCTATTTAGCGAAATCATGTTTTTTACATGCAGAACACAAACAAATAGCAATAACAGAATATATATATTTATATGCAAAAGAGAAGTTGCAATATTTAAAACAGATCTGTTTACCCAGACATTGAATGAAATAAAATAAAATAAAAACAAATTGATACCTTCCAACTGTTTCGCTTGTGCTTTGTTACTGGCCTGCAATTATTAATGAATTTTTGAAATGATAATATAGTCTGTTCTTCCCAAAACCAAAACATCATGATTAAAACCATGACTTTTATTTCTTTATGATTATTGTATGTTTTATTTTGCTTATCTAAAAGAAAAAATATCTTGAATGCATAATGATTCAGATACCTAATCGTATTATGACAAACAAACAAACAACAAAAAGGAACTTGAGAACATACTTAAAAACAATATATAATTGAAGACACAAACTTAATAATTAACATAGAAAAAAACCTAAACATACTATGACGATATTGAAAGAAAGCAAAACAAAGAAGAACACATTTACCTTATGAATAATAATTAAAAACACAAATGTAATGACAGAATTTATATCTAAAGAGTTTATAAAAATTGAAAACAACCACATTTTTAATCTGAGTTAATATTGCCTCTAGCTAATTCACAACAGTTAAAGAACTCTTTATTCTTATTTATCCAGCATACCAACTGTGTTATAACTAAATAGATTTATACTATTTTAACTTTAGCTGAACTTCAAACAAAATAGGATACCTTTCACTGCCAATTCACATGTTAGTAAACAGCATTGATCATCTTCTGTAGACATTTTCAAACACTTCTAAACTCTTTACTTCTATATTCAAACCTGTAAACAAATTACTAATACTTTATTTACTTTCCAGCAGAAACATACATAGGTATTTATAAAACACTTTTGCTACCATTTTTTTTAAGTGAAATACATAAAACTGCTCTCTTCATTTGGAAAAACTGCTAAATTTTCTGTATTTTCCAGTAGATTTTGTACTTTTTGGCAGGCAGACAAAAGCATCAAGCATCGATATAATTAGATGCAATAGATACAATTAGACAACATAACACATTCCCCACTTCCACAGCATCATGAGAAATAAAAACATTCATAGCTGCAGGACCATTTTTAATGTAATAATAGCGCGCGTTACTAAAACAAATTTCTCTCGTCTTCCTTTTCATCCAGCAGCATATACACATACTAAACGACAGAATAACTGAGACATCCACTCAAAGCTAAACAATTAATCTTTCAAAACTTAAAACCATTCCTTACTGTGTAAATAAACATCAAACTGCATTTCTTCACTGCACTTTCTTCTGTATAGCGATATTTGATAACTAAAACGTAAACAAACATTTAAATACATACATACATAACTCACCTGTTCTTTTATTAATCTAAAATATTAAACAATAAAACTTTTATAATAATACTTTCGTACAGACCTGTTCGTTCGTTCTGCACAGCCAATTTTTAAAAACTTCACTGCACTTCTTCTGTATTCTCACTATGCTTTTACATTGTAAACAAAGAACTAATCACTTACTTTTATTAATCTAAAATACAATAACAATAAAAGTTTAACAATAAACAGTTTCATAAGCAGCACGTATACGAACCTGTGTTTCTTCGTGATATTTGATAACTAAAACGTAAACAAACATTTAAATACATACATACATAACTCACCTGTTCTTTTATTAATCTAAAATATTAAAGCTTCATTCACATACACGTATTTTTTTGACGTAAGGCCGAAATTTCATTCATTCTCTTACCTTACGTAATTTTTTTACGTGAACATTACGTGAGCATGTGAACATCATTCACGTAATGACGTTAAGTCTTACGTATGACGTTAACTCTTACGTCGTGTTTTCTCACGAACAAAAATTTTTGTTCGTGAGAAACTCGACGTAAGGGCAACGTGAAGAAAAAGAAGAAAAAATTACGTCACGGCGTTCGATTTCACGTTCGAATTATTAATTGCGTTCTTTTGAAATCAAAACTCGCTAGTTTTATATTTTTATTTTCGACATGGCTGTCAATGAAGAATAACTTTCTGTCATTGTGCAAAAGTACAGTGTTCTTTTTGACAAAAGTCACAAGGAATTTCACAGAAAAGATGTGAAGAAAAACGCATGGGATGCTGTTGCAGGAGACATCAATTTGGAGAATGGTAAAAACAAATAATGTTTTTTACTATATTCATCTTTTCTGTCTTAAAAAAGCCCTAATATTTCTAATCTATTTAGGTGATGAAGCAGAGAAAGCCTTTATTAGACTGAGGGACAAATACGTCCGCGCAAAAAAAAGCTTCAAAGAGTCGAATAAATCCGGTACGTCAGCTAAAGCAGTTAGAAAAGCCCGAGAAAAGCTTGATAGCCTTGCATTTATGCAATGGCTGGACGACTTTATCAGACCAAGACAATCAACACACAACGACACCTTCGACCCATCTTTCGATAATGAAGCATCTATTGGTGATCTGTCCCAGTCATTTGTAGCAAGGCAAGACAGCAGTGATTTTGAAAATTCAAACCCTGTAATAAGTAAAAACTTTACTGCCTACAAAACGAAAAGATGCTCAAGCCATGCCAAAAGAAGCAACCAAAAAAAAGAAAGAATTTTCTGACATCGAAAAGGAGGAAATTGATATATTGCTCTCAATAGCTGCTGCAACATCGAATGATACAAATCCAAAAGATCAAGACGAGTATGACTGCTATGGTCAATACATTGCAAATAAAATGCGAAAGCTTTCAAAAGTTCTTGATGAGGATGAAATGGAAGTTTTGGAGTTTAACGTCAACGCAGTATTCTTAAATGCAAGAAAAAAAAGACACCATCTACCAGCTTACCAACAACAACAACAGGAACAGCAACAAAATTTAACATCTTACATGGACATGTTAAGATCGTAACTGTCATAATAAGTCGTATATAGCGTTTTTATATAAGAAATATAAAAATACTGTAATCGTATATTGTTCGTCAAATTGTTTATTCATTCCCAGTTCGACGAATATAGTCCCATTGCCATGAAACAGATCCTTGTGAGGAAAGATAATTTGCCAGGGCTTCTCTTGTTTCCAATGCTGTGTTAGTGTATTTCGAGTTGTGAACTGGTTTCACATTTTGCAAAGCATTTCCATCGATTAAACCCCTTCATTGTCCTGAAATAATATTACCATGTTTATCTTCGCTATCAACAAAACCTTGTGGTGTATAACGAGCGTTGTCTATCTGCCTTAGATAGTTATGCAGTGCAACTGCTGCTAAAATGATCTTTTCCACTTTTTCAGGTTTTGCTTCAATTGGTTTTTGAAAAACTCTCCAACGAGCAACTAAGATTCCAAAGGTGTTTTCGATAACTCTACGCGCACGCGATAACCTGTAGTTAAATATTTTTCGATCTTCATTTGTTAATGCCTTCCCTGAATATATCTCATTTATGATACCGTGAATAGTAGATCTACCCATTTTGAATAAAAACCCAAGGGAGTGCAGGCTGTCACCAGTGGCAAGAAAGCGAAGTGTTACTGCTAAACGTTCTTCCGCAGATATAGGTTCTCGTATGCAGTGCTTCTTTGTAATGTTTGGCCGAAGCAAGGAAACCAAGTGTTCGAATCTTTCTGGAGACATACGGACAAACCTAAGTAAAATTGAATATCAATTAATCTTTCATTATATTTAGGAGCAATCACAATTGCTTTGACTGATGTTACCTGAAAAATTCTCTTCGATCATATAGTTTTGTTGGTATGAAGGTTGATACAAAAGCCCCAGAAGTTTTCCGATCAATATTGAAAACTCTTATCCATGTTCTTCTTTTTGGTTTCCTCATTTTGTTCCTTCTACGACGACGTCTTTTTAAAATAAGAAGCGCAACAGTTAAAAGTCGACGCTTGTTAATGACTGCCATGTTGAAAATTTTTTGTGAAAATAGATTTCAAATTTCTCATAACTAAAAATCATACGTACATGTGAACATAACGTTACGTAAGAAAATTTCTTCACGTTTTCTTCACGTACCTTACGTCCATTTTTGACGTGAAGGTTAACGTTAAAAAACTACGTGTATGTGAATGAAGCTTAAACAATAAAAGTTTTATGATAATACTACTTTGTATAGACCTGTTCGTTCGTTCTGCACAGCCAATTTTTAAAAACTTCACTGCACTTCTTCTGTATTCTCAATATGCTTTCACATTGTAAACAAACAACTATTCACTTACACTGTTACTGTTCTTTTATTAATCTAAAATAAAATCTAAAATACAACAACAATAAAAGTTAAACAATAAACAGTTTAATAAACAGCATGTATACAAACCCGTGTTTCTTCATCAAAACAGCAAACGATAATGAAAATCGGTTATTAACGAACTTATTTTTTGGAAATCAGCAACCAATCAAATTGGCGAAAAAAGAATTTCTTGCGTTTTGATTGGTTTAAAAAATTAAACGTCACTCTTGATTACGTAACATTAAAAAAAGTGTTTCTCGCCTCTGCATGGTTTTACGACGAAAAGGGAAAAAATAAGAAGGATTTGACCGTGACAAAAAAACCAAATATATCACTGTCTAAAATAAAAGTGGGATGCACAACACGAATTAGTATATATAGATGAAAATGTCAAGAAGTTGTTGCAAGAATCCTTAGCCAATTGTAACTTAATTACAACCAGGGCAATCAGAATCAAAGCCAGAAGAGGATTTGCATTTCATGACTTCACTGAGAGAATAAATTGTGCTTGGATTCGAAAACAGTTAGGATGTCGCTTTTCGATTCAGTTCCATGGAGAAACAGGTGTTGATCAAGGCGGTTTACTGAGGGAGTTCTTTTCAGGTTTGTCTCTAAATTAATGTTGATGAATGTTACCTTTGGGAAAAAAATTAAGGTGAAACAGATTTTCTTTAACATATTACTATCATCAATTTCATTTTTATTTCTTCATCTTTATACCTTATGAAAAATTTAACACATGCCCCATAAGCACTTTCTGAGGCATCAGGAAATCCATGTATTTTGATTGAAGCAATATCTTTCTTATTAGGGCTTCCATAGAACCTTTCAAATTCTAACTCATCAATTCCATCTAAATTGTTTGTCAAACTTGTTTTTCTATTTCCCATTCTATTTGAAGTTTTTCAGGTAATTTCTCATAACACAGTTTTTTGTAAAAACACTTTGTAGTGTACTAAAATGGGATTAATGAAACCCAATATGCCGTAAATTGATGAAATAATTTGTAATGTTTTCAACTTTCATTTTCATTTTCATTACCATCGTCTAAATTGGCATAAATCTTAATAGAATTACTGAAATATGATCTGTAATAATGAAAAATACTATACAAGATGTGAAACTCACAAGACATGATGTACTCTTCAAACACAGGATTGCCCCCTCTATCGCAAACAATCTCTTGACAATTTCTGTTGTGTTTTGTAATAGTAACAAAAGAACATAAGTAAATTATAATCGCAGCACCTTCTTAAAACCAAAGAGTACAGGTAACCTTTATCATCATCATCTTCACCGAACTCGTCACTGTAAGGCCACCATACCAACCTTTCGGTGAGCTCAGGTAGAGTTTCCAAAAGAGCCATTAGAACTTCCATAATGCCATCTTCCTCGCTGTAAACATTTATTGGACAATTAAACCATTCCATTAATTCACGTTCATCAGAACCGCCCATGCTGCCACCTGGAAAATCTTGCAAAGACAAAGTATATGTAAGACTGTTACAGAATATGAATTGAAAAATTATGCAATTTGTTCCCAGCTTACTTAATCATTTTTAGCAAATCATTGACTAAACAACAAGGCGAGGAGTCTGTCTTAGTGTCCAAATAGCTAATATTGACTTCCTCATCCAAGACACATTTCTGAACCAACGGCTTTGATATGCCAATATCCATAGAATTGACACAGTCTATGAATTACAACAAAGACTGTGACTTCAATAAACAATAAGGAGGCTGGTGTGATCGCAACTATCGCTGCTTTGTGTTGCCAACGAGACATTCAAAACATTTCTTCATAATCTACGGAGCCTGCGATTTGGCAGTGCAGCCTGTGAATACATTTTCTAATTAGCAGATTTCTTGCTTTTTCTCTTCATGTTGTTGCTTTTTAGACCTATTTGAGACCTCCTCCAATAAAAACGAGCTTATGATTTCTTCATCCTTCGGCTCAATGAAAAGAAAATGAGGATTAACCAAAAGAGGAGACAAATGTTTTTGATTTTCATAAGTAAATGTTAAATAATTGATAAATAGTTTCTTTGAAAAGATAAAGTAGAGCATCTCCAAGTTTGATTTTTTTTCAAAGCTACTTTTTTCGCATGTTCTCGAAATTAAATTCACGTGAAATTTTATCCACTTAAGGTAATTGATGTGATGGCTACAAAACGAAAAACTCCATTCAGATCAATAGCCCACTAAACAATAGACTAATTATTCATGGGGTTTAAAGATACAAGAAAGCATATTGCATGACAATTTTCATTTTAAAAGTTTCAAAATAACTGTAAATCCAGGTGGAGGTGCAGGGTTATTTAATAGAGATGATACTGATTATATCTAACAAGAATTTAGATAGAAATTAGATTGCGGAACCCCAAACCTGTACTTTTTGAAACTATCTATAAGCCCCTGAATATCTGTCAAAATATTTTAAGTCATTGTAACAGAAAACAGAAATAACAGAAAATCCGCGTGACTCGTCAACACTAATCTATATCCTAATATGTGCTTTCACTCTCTAACATTTCGGGTCATTTTTGCGGTCACTTATTCATAACAGTGTGTCAGACCACGGTTAATATTTTTCTATGATTAGTATAAGGAAAAGATACCTTAACATTGAGTTTATTTTGATCGTTTCGTATTCGTTTTCAATGTTTTGATTGATCAAGAAACAATAGACAACAACGAAAGTATTGCATGAGGATTTATTAACGTTTTTAGGGTAAGTTTTCTTTTGAACTTTTTTGTTGTTTTAATTTGATTTTCTTAGAGTATGGTTTCTGCATTATTACTTTTCCTTTAGAGATGACAGATAAAAATAATATATAAACGACCAAAGAAATAAATATCATGGTTTTAAATCATGACGTTCTGGGTTTGTGGAGGTATAAAATTGTTCATTCAACTTACGCGTTTGGCTTTTATCTACGTTGGATTAGTGATTTTAATCTCTCTGTTGTTTTCCTATTTTCTACTGTTTTACCACTGTATTTATCGTATCGTGAAAGATGTATTATGAATATTTTGATGTGTTTCAGATCTTCCAATTAAGAAGTTTTTCTGCTCATAACTCAGTGTTGATAGTGAACTAAAATGCTTTAGCCAAAATACCTACAGATTTTTAATTAAAAAGGTGAAAAGTGTTGTTTTTACCATATTGACGTTAGAGTTTTTTATCACAGGGAACCATTGCATTGCATCTTCAATCGATACAATTTATTTTACAAAGTGAAAAAGCAGATGTACAGCACGTATTTTTATTTTTGATGGGTTTCAAATCTTCCAAGTAAAACGACTGTTCTGTGCTCCTATATTTAAAGTTTAAAGTATTATGGAAAGTAGACCTTGACATTGACCTCCCCCAAACAAAGATAATTCCCAGCCATCTCTTTTTTGATATTATAGCTAATGAAAAATAAATGTTATCTATTTCTATCTATTTTTATTTGTATATACACCCAGGCACTGAATTAGGTGTTTCCCTACTTTCGATCTTATTAAATTTCTTGCATCCGCAAAAATTAATTCCGGTACGAAGTGCGAAACCTGTTTCAGATGCAGATACAAATACCCTACTCATTCAAATTTCCCATAGCCCTGAAATTTATTAGTTTGAATTACAAAATTTCTTGAAATCCATGAATTTTAGATGGATAGATTTTACATTTAGATGTTTCTTTGTTTATTTTAGGTATTTCAGAATGTCACCAGACCATTTTCGACACCTTCTGGGACTGGTAGCCCCCTTAATTCAAAAAAAGATACGAACTTCCGAAAAGCAATAACAGCCGAGGAAAGATTGGCATTGACATTGCGTTTTTTATCGTCAGGGGATTCCCAACAATCATTATGCTTTTCATTTAGAATTGGAAAAGCAACTTATGCCGAATCATTGCCGAAACTTGTGAAGCTATTTACGAGGTTTTGAAAGAAGATTACCTATCACCTCCACAAAGTAACGAAGACTGGTTGAAAATCTCACAAGAGTTTGAGGACACTTGGAAAATGCCTCACGTAATTGGATGCATCGACGGCAAGCACATTCAAGTAGAATGCCCAAAACTTACCGGCACACAATATTATAATTACAAAGGTTTTTTTAGTGTTGTGCTTATGATTCCTTACAGTGTGACGTCTCAGACATCAGGTGTGCGCAGCATCGTTTGATGTCTCAAAAAATGTTGGTATAGCGTGGTTTTGCTTTAAAATCTTATTCCATCCAGGAATAAGAAAAAAGATGGAATAGTGTGGAATAAGACAGAAAAAAATTGGTGTAGATTTTTTTATTAGACGTTTCCACTGCGGTATAAGGTGGAATAACCGTCTATTCCATTTTGGTTATACCAGCTTACACCATCTTATGCCGCAGTGGAAACCGACCTTAATAAACTAGTAACCCGCGTAAAATTTTTTACAGGTTTTAATCGATGTGAGCTGAACAGAGAGAAAGTCTTAGTATAATGAATTTTAGTATGATAAAGTTTAAATGTTTAGAATGTAGTATCCCGGTTTGAACAGCGTGTAGAACACGGGTTTTAATTCATCAAAAATAAAAATATGCGCTGTGTGTCCACTTTTTTCTCTTTTTACATAAATTGTATAAATTGAAGATGCAATGCAATGGTTCCCATGATTAAAAATATCTAACGTCAATACAGAAAAACTCTTCACTCATTTAATTAAAAATCTCTAGGTATTCCGGCTAAAGCATATTTGGTTCAACACTGGAGTTATGAACAGAAAAACTTTTTAATCAGAAAATCTGAAACACATCAAAATATTCATAATAAATCTTTCACGATACGATATATGCAGTAGTAAAAATAAATTATGCGTACAGGTAAACAACAAAAACATTAAAATCGCTGTAACTGTTCATGGAATCTACACCCCCACATTATTTTTGCGGATTTGATTGAAATCCTCAAAAAAGAGTTCCGTTCAAATTTCTTTCGCACAAAATTTCTTACCTTAAGGTATTAAAAAATTAATGAATATTCGTGATCAAATTCATCAGAAAGCTCGGAAAACTAACAAAACATCTGTCTGGGATGCACATAAATGCAAACGTAATTACATTAAAATAGAAAATTCAACAAACTTAAATAGACATCAGATAGACCAGAACAGTTTTGGAGTAACAACTATGACAATTACCCGCAGTATTCAAAATCCTTGCAAAATGTGTACATCAGCAGTTCCTTAGTTACTTTGAAAAAAATATTCGATTGGGGTTAAAATGTATTTGTTTTGCACACACAAAAAATAAATAATTCTCTCAAAACTCAATCTATCATTTTTCGTGAAAAACAAACAGACCGAGAGTCGGCTATTAATATATAGACTAGATGTCGCCAACGATCAACATACATTTCAGTCAAAACATTTCTGGCCGGTTTTTATTTGACCGTGAAAAAAACCCCAAACATATCACTCTCTAAAATAAAAGTGGGATGCACTATCGCGAATTAGTAAAATAAGATAAGAAGAACAAACAAGTTGGATTGAAGATTATTTACAATAAAACAAGCTACAATAAACGGTTATGTCCATCAAATATATAAACCCTTGCCATCTGTCTGGTACTTAGTATATGAATAGATAGTGAGGAAACATTTCATTCTTTTGGCCACTAATTTCTGGCTGATTCATTAAAATTCAAATAAAAAGATAACATATAAAACAACACCTGACAGCAATGCTGCAACTAACGTTATGTCGGAAGATTATAACAAAAAATTAACAAAACATCAAATGCAACTTTCCAGGTAACATAATTTAAACTGTGAGAGACGATTGTTTAAAAGTTGTCAGCAAGTTTTTAATTGCAGCTGATTGATAGTTGCTCTCTTCGTTTATTTAATTCAAGCTCTTCTCAGCAATGCTTAATACAGAATGATCCGGAGTGATACCAGTGCCCTTTTCGTCCTTGTTTTTCTTCAAAATAAATTGCTGTAAGAGTTTCTTCAGTTTATCACATAGAGAACGCTGATCAACTTTGAAACAAATTATTTATACTGAATGAAGTGAGGACAATACTTTTCTGTCCATACATTTTGCAGGAACCATCCTTGTACTAATGCAGATCATGCAAGAGCACTTCCTGACACAGTTTCAGTTCATTCTCCTCAGTTCACACCATTTTTCTATATATAAAATATAAACATAACATTTTGAAAAGAGTTTCCAACATGAAATTCACTTTGAGGCCATAGAAAAGACTGCTTTAGACTTTCATGATATAACCTTTTGATTTAACAGGTACGGTTAAGTAAATTGATCGCAGCGAAACTAAAACATGCACGAAAGAAAAGCTTCTTTTTAAACAATTTTGAATTTTGAATTATTTTTAAGATTTTGAATTATTTTCAAAATTCATATATATGGAAAATTCACAAAAATTTAAAATAAACAGACAAAAATATTGAAAATCATAAAAAAAGAATAACTTCAAGATTAAAAACTGTTGTGTGTGGGATTTATGACAGAATCAAGAAAAACATTTTACCTTTTTGACTTTTGCTGCTGGTGCTGCATCAAATCATAGAAATACGAAAAGAGATAGAATTACATATCTTAATTTATGCATGTTTTTCTATTGTTCTTTTAAACAATGATTTTACATCTGCATGTACTCAATCTGATGTTTTGCCGTGCGGACTAATGGCGACAATTCATGCAAAAGTTCCGGCAATTTCAAGCCAAAAACAGCTGTTCCATTGCTTAAACCTATATGGATAAGATACCTCCATATAAGGGCATATTTTGAGAAAATTTTGCAAAAAAACGCTTCTTCTTTTGATTTGTAGTGCCAGAGATATCAAAGGAAGTTGCCGGAAGCCATTTTGTGAAGTGAAGTTTATTTGAAATGGCTTGTTTCGATATTTGTAGGCTCGTTTGCTTAACGTTTGAAATATTATGTGTAGAGGAGATGTGTGGGAGTGAATTGTAAAGTTTCAAGGCTTCTTTTCAAAGATTGCCAGTAAAAGGTCTCTTTTTGTGTTGATGTTTTTATGACAGCCATGTCTAATATTGTTGTGTTTTCGGTGCAGCCGTTATCTTCACGAGAAACTTATAACGGTGATGAAAAGATTTACGTTTGCGGTGGCCAAAAAGTATTTGAACTTGTGGGATGTTTTCTTCCAGCTGTAAAAAAACTATGGAGTATCATGTAAAAAAACCTTCCAGTTTATGCAGGATTTGTGGAGGAGTTGTGAAAAGATCTAAAAGTTATGTCAATCCAAAATTATATATTGACTACAGTGATATTTTGAAAAATGTTTATAGAATTATGTTGCAAAATAATGAAAAAGAGGTGAGTGTCTTTTTTTTATGTCTATGTTGTGGTTTTTAATTTTTTTGGCTCAAAATATGGATGTTTATAGGTACCTGAGGACATTTTCTGGAAGATTTTTACAGTGTTTTTGTTCATTATGTTCTTTTTATTTTTTTTTTCTTATAGGTGCATCCACAGATACTGTTCATAAAATGTAAATTAACTTTGGACAGAATTAATAAAGGCTCACAGCCTAAAGCAACTACTTGTTATTTCTTTAAACCTGATGATGACACCTGTGAAATTTGTCGAAGAAAAGCACCTATTTCTGTTAAAGGAGCTGACAGTTTTTTCAGCTGTTGGCTTGAAGAAATATAACTCCTCATCCAAGGCTTTGATTTATTTTAAAGATGTGTTTGATATTATTGATGGTGTGCGTGTCCTGCTTACATTCATCATGGAAGTTAGTTGCATTTGGAAGAAATGTAATCGAAAATTCATGCCTGAGGGGCTGATTACATGATCCCGGTTAGACGGGATGAAATTTCATCCCGCCTTGCCGAGATGAATTTCAACTCGGTGTTACATGCAAAATTTTCATCCCGTTTAGGCGGGACGGGACAAAACTAACCCTTTGTGTTTTGAAGTTTTGACAAACTACGCATGCTCAAACCTCAAACTTGTCCCGGTTGACCGGGACGAAGCGATTACATGGGAAGATTTGATAGCCGAGATCTCGGATAGGCGGGATGAAAATTTTATCATGTAATCGTGACGGGAAATTTATGAAGATTTGACCAGGAAGCCAAGACCTCGGCAAGGCGGGATGAAATTTCATCCTGGCTAACCGGGATCATGTAATCAGCCCCTGACTGATTTACCAAATATTGTTGATAATGACAACCTTGAACTATTTGCAAATAACTTAAGTCAGCTGAATTTGTGTATTGGAATCTAGGGTTTTCCAGAAGTTTTGGAACGTCAAGTAGACTTTCGAAAGCCTTTTTATCAGTTGATGGTAGTCAGGGTGCATTTGCAGAGACCAAGACAGATGCCGTGTTAAAAAAAGAAAATTCCTCTATAATAAGACATGTGAATTGCAAATTTCTGATTGATACCGATGGCATATGTCATGCTTGTTAAGGTTATAAACATTAATCTGAAAACATCAATCAAAGCAGCATGAAAGAACACTCCCATGTCAACATCTGTTATTTGACAATAGCAGAGACGGAAAAACATATTGAAAACCTTGCAGCAGGGAGGAGAACTGGTATGCTATAAAAATTGAAAAAATGATGGAGAAGGACAGTGTCATTGTTGAAACCACGCAGAGCTCACTGTTTAAAGCAATAATCAATGACAAAATGCCACCTTTTTAAGAAGGCACTCCTCAATGGCTTCTTTGGCAGAAGCAATTGGAACAGTCAACAAAAAGCAGTAAAGCTATGAGATGGCATCCATTGATTATACGATGGTGTTTAAGCATATAGATCTCCAGCTGCATACCGCCATCTTACAAGTAAGAGGAATAAATTCATTGTTCTTCCATTGTTTTAATGTGAACACATTAAAGCAATACATTAAGTTTACTGAACCAGTGTCAAAATTCAATGCTGATGTAATTGAAAGGCTCCCTGATGATTCCCAAATATTAAAACTGAAAGAATACCAGAAAAATGTGTCATTGTGTTTCGATGAAATTAAAATCAAATCTGGACTGATGTTTAAAAGGTCAAATGGCAAGTTAGTTGGCTTCACAGAAATGGGGGGTTTAAACGAAGAAATAATGGAATTTCAACAGCGGTGTCAGGATTCTGAAGCTGAACGTTCTTTTGCAAGCTATGTCGACGTTTTTTATGGTTCGTGGTATTTGTACCTCACTATGTTATCCTTTTGGCTACCATGCATCATTGGGTTTTACTGCTGACCAATTATTTCCTTTGGTTTGGGAAGCAACTCGTGTGCTGGAAGGAATTGGCTTTGAAGTTAGAGTCTGGGTGTGTGATGGTGCCTCTCCCAATTAAAGAATTTTATGATTAATGCCTTGGGAATGAAGAACAATTGGACCTGGAATCTCTTTGCTCCTGAAATGAAGATCTTCTTCATGTCAGATGTACCATATCTTCTGAAAACCACACGTAATAACCTGGAAAATTCTCATGGAAACCATAACTCAAAAAACCTTCATGTAAGTTGCTAATTTTAGTAATAACCCAATTTGAAATTGGATTGATGCAGGTTATTATGAAGTGTTTTTACAATGGTCCTTTTATCTTACAATTGTTTCAGGTTAATGGGCAGGATATCAGTTGGATGCATACAGTATCAGTTTACAAATGGGACCTAGGAGTCAATAGAATTTGTTTGGGATTACGAAAATAGCAAAAACTCCGGGAAGAGCACATAAAGCTTACACCACGAAACCGTATGAGAGTGAAGTTAGCTGCACAAGTAAATAAGATTTCCTCCTTTTGCTAACTGTAGAAAGAGAGTATGTGTGTCATAACACATTTTATGAAAATTAATATTTTCAACTCTATTTGTTTAAAGTCAACCCAAGTGTTATACATCATTAAAATTTGCTACCAGCTGTATATTCATATCAGCTCTACTGTGCATACCTTCTTATTGTTACTATTCTCAGAGTGGTGTGTTTGTTTTTCGATAAGAAGTCTGTGGCAGAGGCAATGTTTAGTCAGAATTTGTATTATACACCATCATCTAATGATTTTGTGTAGTGTTGACCATACAAAGTGCTCGACTAACAAGTAGGAGTCTATTATACGTTTTGTTGGTTTAGAGAAAAAAAACTAAACTTTTTACAGAACTTTAACCCTTTGGCGGTCTAGGGGGGTCAAATTGACCCCCCCTGCTATTCCGGACGATTTTGAACTGAAATCGCGGGCTTTCCAGCTGAAATTTCGTATGTACAGTTTCAAAGTATCAGACAATCGATTAAAGCCGTTTATGATTGGTTAAAGTTTGTTGTTGTGCTATTTCAAGACTTTAGAAAATTGAAAATTTTGAAAATAAACAAATTCAAAGATGGCTTCCAACCAAGCAGTTAGGTTGACTACAGAGCAAGTTTTAGAAGCTATTCTCAACTCAGATGAGGATCAATCTGATCTTGAATCTCTCTCAGATAATTTTAGCAGTGATGATAGCTGTTTGGGAGATGTTATAGATGAAGAGGGCAATGAAATAGACCTAAGTTCACTGCCAACCTTCGGTCAACACTGTCTTCCGGACCCATGTAATAGAGATAGCTTATTGATTGGCAATGTAAGTACATATTTGTCTTGTGTAGTCTTTTATAACCCAACTACATTAGTAATTAAACAATTCTTCTCAATTTGTTCTAATAATGCATCAGTCAGTTTCTGCTCCTTGTGTGAATGTTTCAAATTTTTATTGCAGAATTCTGGAAATGAAACCATTCTCTTACATTTTACCTAGGTTGATATTGATGATGAATGTGAAGCTGAAAGTGATTCTGAGACCCAGGATGATAATGCAGAAGAACATGTTATTGCTTCCTCCTCCATTCCTGATTCCCAGTGCGATGTAGCTGGTCCAAGTACCCATGGTAAAGAAAAAGCAACCAAAAGCTACCCAAAACGAAAACGTAAACAAACCATCCCGATCATTGACTCAGACTTCGATGTGACTGATAATGAGTCCATACCAACACCAAGACACTATACAAGCCCTTGTGCTTCAAAACAAAGCCCTGCAAAACTTGGAAGCAAAACAAGGCCATCATCCAAACCAACTAAAAATGGCAAATCGAAAGTCAAAAATGTAACAAAAACGACGATAAAAAAAATAACAAGAAAAAAAAATGTAACCACTGAAACAACGAAACCAAACAAGAATGATGAAGCTAACAGACTTTGGAAGAATGTAGATGAAACATTCCTGCATCCAAATGCCAATACCCATTTTGTTGAGTATGTAGGTCTGAAAAGACCAGCATATCAAGCTGACTCACCATTGGAGTGTTTACGTTTATTTTTGACCGCGGAGGTACTCAATCAAATTGTCACAGAAACAAATCGGTATCGTGCCCAGCAGAATGCTGCAAAACCATCACCGTTGCCATGGCATGATTTGACAGTAGAGGAGCTCTTGGCATTCTTTGCTATCATTCTAGCAATGGGGTTGATAAAATTACCAGAACTTGAGCTATACTGGCGTCGCAATTCAATTTTCGAAATGCATTGGTTCGGTTCTATTCTTACCATCCAGTGATTCAAACAAATTCTTAGATATCTTCACTTGAGTAATAACGAGGCTGACTTACCCCCTGGTGATCCACACTGTGATAAATTGTTCAAACTTGGAATGTTGCCATCAATTTTATCACAAAGTTTTTTTGCGATGAATGCTCCGGCAAGACAACTTTCAATTGACGAGCAAATGATTGGAACTAAAGCCAGAATCTCATTCATCCAATACATGCCTAAGAAACCCAAAAAGTTTGGCATCAAAATTTGGGCTCTTTGTGAATCTCACAGTGGGTATTGCCTACAGTTTCAAATTTACACGGGAATGTCTGCGGACGCTGTTGAACATGGTTTAGCATACCGGGTTGTGTTTGATCTTCTAAAAAACTATCTCAATAAAAATTATGTTGTTTATTTTGATAATTTTTACACCTCGTTCAAGCTTATGGATGATCTTGACAAGAAGCAGACATATCGATGTGGCACACTGAGAAAAGGCCGTGCTCAGCTCCTTTCTGAATTTGAAAACGCGAAACTTGATGTTGGAGACGCCATTTACCGAAAGCGTAATAACACTGTTGCCGTTCATTGGAAAGACAAAAGAGATGTTTTCTGTCTCTCCACATTCCATGCTCCTGGGGAAACACTGGTCGACAGGTATGCTGGTGAGGTGACAAAACCAAATATTGTTTGCGAATACAATAAGTATATGGGCGGTGTTGATAAATTAGATCAATTTTTATCCTACTACACATTGTGCAGAAAATCGTCAAAATGGTGGAAAAAGGTTTTCTTCCGTCTTTTAGAATTGTGTGTCGTGAATGCTTTCTGTATTTATAATGCTAAACATCCCAAGTTCAAAGAGTCAAGGAGATCTCATCAAAAATTTAGAGAAGCCCTAATTTATGAGCTAATCCAACCTACTGATCAACAAGAGAGATCAAGAAGAAGCAAACAGCAACGCTACAATCCCAGAGAACAGACCGGTCAAGCACAAAACTGTTTCAAGCACAAGGCTGAAAGGGAAACATTACAGCTCTGAGACTGAAAGACGAAAAAATGTACTGTATGTGCTTATCAAATCAACCAAAAAACTGGAAAAAGACGTGACACTAAAACACGTAATTTCTGCGAAAAATGTAATGTTCATGTATGCAAGAAATGCTTCAAGAAATTTCACACTACTGTAAATCTCAAAAAAAAATGACAGTAGAAACGTTGATAACTAAGATTGGTTTATTTTCTTGTTGATATATTATATACTAGCCGCCAAGGCGGCGTCGCTCGCCGCCCATGTTCAGCCTGCGTTGTATCACCACTTGCTACAAATTATTGCACTTAAAACCAGCGAAAAGACTTCCTTTGCTGCTGGCTTTATCGCTTGATAAAGCTCGTTTGCACGTGAAGAGAAATACATTCCTGGTGTTTCAAATCTTGCATGTTCTTCACTCATCCGTTCATTGTCACGGTCGCATTTAAAATGTCAGCAGACTTTCTTGCTTTACACAATGCATTCCAAACGTGAACTTCACATGGTTTTTATTTACAATTTTGAACCAATCAAATATCAGTTTAACAATACACTCAAAACGCAGAGAGAAAAAACTTTTCAACTTATTAATAGCTTTTGTTTTACGCGCTCTAACATGGGTGCTATCAGAAGTATGTGAAAAAATGGTTTTTCTTCTTAAAAAGATCACACGGGAGGAGAAAAAAAAATGCACGTGCTAAATGAATGAATTGAATAAAAAACGTTCGATCAGATTAAAATAGATTAAAAGAAATCGATTAAAAGAAATTAAGACAACTATTAAGACAAAAGCAAAAAAAAAAAAAAATTATATATTTTGTTTCATGATTCTCTTTTTTTTACCTATCAGTTTTTAAACATTTTGATTGCTCGATAAAAAGTTCACCTGTCTCAGACAGTCAGGGAAGCGTTAGGATACACTGGCAAACATGCTGCCACGTTCTGCCACTGCTGCTTCTTGTCCAAAATGTTTTATCAGTTAGTTTCTTTGTATTTAGTTGACGCATTGTTTTCAAAGCCAAGTCAACGGTGGTCCTTGGAATATAAAACTAACAATAATAATAAAAACAAAACGTTATTTCTATTGTTTCACCAGCCAAAAAAAGTTCCGTTCGATTGGGGTTGCAATGTATTTGTTTCGAACTCACGTCGCACACAAAAAAAGAAATAATTTCGCTCACAACTCAATCTACCATTTTGCGTCACTTACAAACAAACAAACAAACAGACAGAGAATCGGCTATTAATATATAGATTTTATGTGTTTAGGTGGTTATGATAGGGTTTTTTTGGTAAAAATTTCTAAAGAATTTATGTTCCAGTCAGAATTTTCACATTATTTTCTTATTTTTTCTAGGAAAATCGGTTGCCATGGCAACAAAATGTATAAAAAAACCTATTTTTAGTAGTTCTGGTAATTGCATTTCAGAAACATAAAGTGATTACAAAGTTTTACCAGTTATTGCCAAATAACAAAGCGGATACCTCTCTCAAACCAAAAATCACGCGAAAACTGGTCAATTTTTTTATTTTACGTTTTTGAGAGTTACTTGAAAACGACAAAAGATTTTTCATCTCTTTTTTTTGTATTTGTCTTCAACATATTGTAGATAACAAAAAAGTATGTTTTGATGGGCTATATGGAGTAAATTGTTACAATATTTCTTAGAATATCTGAAATTTTCCTAAAAAATCTACCATTTTACATTATTTAATGGCTAACACTAGTTTCCATGGCAACAACAAAAAAATTTCATTTATGTCATTTGATAGATATTTTTATTAGCTTTCAGAATATATATAGTTTTATAGGGTTATCTTTTCCATGTCAAGATTTATATTACTTTAAATTACTATGTGTACAAAATTTCTGAAAAAGTCCAAAATCGAAAAGACCGCCAAAGGGTTAAGTTACATGTTCTACAATCATCAGCTGTAAATAAACAGTTTCAAAAACTCATATACATATACAAGTATAAAAATGGGTAATCAGATATATAAGTGATTACGTACATTGATCTATATATTAATAGCCGATTCTCTGTTTGTCTGTTTGTTTGTCTGTCACGCAAAATGGTAGATTGAGTTGTGAGCGAAATTATTTCTTTTTTTGTGTGCGACGTGAGTTCGAAGAAAATACATTGCAACCCCAATCGAACGTGACTTTTTTTGGCTGATGAACTAATAGGAATAACGTTTTGTTTTTATTATTATTGTTAGTTTTATATTCCACGTTGACTTGGCTTTGAAAACAATACATCAACTAAATACAAAGAAACTAACTGATTAAACATTTTGGACAAAAAGCAGCAGTGGCAGAACGTGGCAGCATGTGCGCTTTACCAGTGTATCCTAACGTATCCTTGCCTTACTGCCTGGACGGGTGAACATTTTTTCGAGCAATCAAAATGTTTAAAAACCGATAGGTAAAAAAAGAGTATCATGAAACAAAATGTTTTTTTGCTTTTCTTTTAATAATTTAATTTCTTTTTATAAAGCTCTTCTGATCGAACGTTTTTTTATTTTCTTTATTCATTTAGCACGTGCCTTTTTTCTCTCCTCCCGTGTGAACTTTTTAAGAAGAGAAACCATTTTCCCCCTGTTTGATAGCACCCATGTTAGAGCGCGTAACTTTTTTAAAACAAAAGCTAATAAAAAGTTTTTTTCTCTCTACGTTTTGAGTGTATTGTTGTACTGATCAACGATTGTTTTAAAAAACAAATAACACATCATGAAATTTTGGTTTTTTTGGAACCATTGTTTAAACTGATATTTGATATTTGATTTCGAATCTGCCTCTAGGGCTAACTGACGTTATCTGGGGTCCGCGATACAGGCGATGGGGTGACGAAAAATTTGGGTCTAATTTTTTTGGGAGGGGTCTGTGACGTCATATAAATCTTTGAAGAATGATATCTCTGTAACGGTTGATCGTAGCGGAACGATCCCATACATTTTTTTGATCAGGTTTTCGAGCTCTACAACATGGTAACACTTTCGGTTGCCAATTCCTTAATTTTATTTTTCGTGAAGTCAACGCATGCTGAACATGGGCGGCGAGCGACGCCGCCTTGGCGGCTAGTAATATATTAATACACCGATTATGAGACAAAGGCTTGAAGGTTATGAAGGTCGTAAAAATCATTCAATCATTTGAGTTATAATTGGCAAGAAGGTATTTCTTCAAATGACAAAATTTGGAGACAGTTTCGAATCTTTTGTTTAAAAGTTCGTCTTAGTTTTGGCAGGAGAAGATTTCCAGTTTCTCTTGTAGGCGTGGCCGGCAGGACTTCGTCATGTTTGAGTAAGCTTTAACGTGTTTCACTATAGACCTGTTAAGGGATGGCACGATATGTTGATCTTTAAGGCTCCAGATATATGTCAATAGTGTTGTGCTGTTCTTGTACTTTTTGTTGTTGAATGATTGGTTATGGCTATTAAAAGGTTGTTTGAACTTTCTTTCAGTCAGTCCAATATACACTCTTTTCACTTGATCATCAGCTGTAACTTCACATTTGTATATGACTGAAGAGGTCCTGCAATTTCCTTTCAAGGGGCACTTCCATTTGTCTCGGCAGTTGCAACAAGGAACTTGTACATCTGATGGTGAAGATATATTCTTGTTGTAGCTCACTTTAACATTATTTTTGTTCAAATATTTCCGAAGATTGTTTTCTTTGGTGAAGTGTTTCGGTAGGAGCTTTAGAAATGATCTTGCAACATCTGTGGCAACATTTTTGCTGCAAGGTGGATTGAACCATATAATATTACGCTTCCTACGTCTGACATATTGGGTTTCAGCTTTTTTTGAAAACTTCATATTTATATATTTATATTTATACCCATCATCTATTCAGTTTCTGGAATTATTTGACCGTGCATTCGACTGTTTAAACATTATGCGTAAAACATATGATAAGCCAGACTGAAAACCATATTCAGATATCAACGATCCTCGATTTGAAGTAAGAGTTTTTATCATATCATTCTCCCTTGAAAATTAGAAATTGTTATATTTTATCAGTAATATTTTTGTCAGTGTATCATGGGCATTTCCCTCTGCTGTTTATGTGAATTTGCTTTTTCATTGATGTTTGAAATAACACATGACTATGAAAAGCAAAGTGGTATTAAACTTATATGTTAATGGCAGCTCACCTATGTCTATTCTTGTACTAGTTCTTACAAAGTGTGTCGCAGTATTTGGACGATTGGCAAGCATCAGTCGAACCCACTGTTGGGTTAACACAAGATGAAAAAAATAAACTCTGTTTGTGTTGTCAGACAGGTTTTGGCTGGCATATGACAAGTATTTAGCTTTTATTTTACTCAAGGCAATTTAATATTAGTATAATGATTTCACTTTTTGTGTATACAATCATTCACAAAAATTATTGAGACACCCTTATTTAAACTGAAAAACCTCAAAATCATATGTCAAGGCACCCCCTCCCCCACAATTCAATGTTGCAGAGGTTTTCCACACAAGTCAGGGAGGCATGTGGATGGCTTTAAACAAATACAACATTGAATTGTGGGGGAGGAGGAGGCTGTCTCATAATTTTTGTGGGGGATTGTCTGAATTTTCAAAAAATTTTTTGAGGGACTGTCATACAAGCATGTGCTTGTTCCAATTAATATGGCCTTTGTCTTGATATACTAAAACACAACAG
This sequence comes from Turritopsis dohrnii, assembly GCA_027922465.2. Taxonomy (NCBI): domain Eukaryota; kingdom Metazoa; phylum Cnidaria; class Hydrozoa; order Anthoathecata; family Oceaniidae; genus Turritopsis; species Turritopsis dohrnii. Next base: position 798,919 of record BQMF02000112.1, on the reverse strand, counting down.
AAAAGACACATTTGGTCGGTGGTGGCCTATGGTATAATGTAACACAACATAAAACTATTTACAAACAAAATGCCACTTAATACATGCTCTATAACCTTTGTTTATACTAAAAACATATAATATTTCCATAAATAAAGCTTTATAAATGTAACAGAAGAGTTCCACATGGTTAGCTAATTAGAAACGGCTCTCTTACAACAGTTCAGGCTGCCATCTTTATTCTACATTTTCGTGTGTGTTTACATCAAATCAATTCATCAATTTGTTTGAAACTATCCGGTGTTAATGGTCTTCGGTTAAGACCAGTATTCAAAACAAACACAATATTGTTGTACATTTTTCGGACAAATATAACCACTACATCTCCGCATACAGATATGTCTGCAAGCAGGACAAAGCAGTGGCGCATAGTGTAGGCCACCCAGATCTCTCGGTTCACCGAGGATAAAAACTTGCACAAATGCATATCGTGCTTCTCGAAAGCGGAAAGGTCAACAAGGAACTTCCACGTCAACAAGCTCGGTTGGCAGTAAGAGACCTTCAAACTTGGAGGTTTCAGACTTTACAAACATCAGATTAAGAATTGCACCGCACTTTTTGCGAAAGCGGAGGAACGAAAACAGAACGGTGAATGTGACCTTGCCTCCTTTCTGTTTTCGAGATCAGAAAAGTGCATAGACGAGTTAATCCGTAAATCTTGGCTGCTCAAGTCGGCATCACAACATATTTCAAGTCGCAAAGTGTTGCGAATGGAAGTGATACGTAAAGCTGTGAGTCAGCCTTGTGTTGTGGAACAGTGTGAGTGGCTTAGTTGTGCCCTAAAAGTGCTCCAGTTAAATGGCATACAGCCGGAGAAGTTTGCGGAACACGTGCGTGAGCTCCTGACCTTAGGCCGAGGGAAATTCAGGAACTTGATGATAGTTGGCCGATCCAACTGTGCCAAGACGTTCATGTTAAAACCGTTGAAATCTATTTTCGGAGACAGGCTATTTGAAAACCCCTCGAATGACAAGTACGCTTGGGTGGGAGCAGACGACTCACACATCATACTTTTGCAGGACTTTAGGTACAGTCGCGATGTAATTGCCTGGAAGGATTTGCTCCTGTTATTGGAAGGCGAAACTGTGAAGTTGCCCGCACCCAAGAACCACTTTGCATCTGACATGGTCATAGATTCGGATGTGGCCATATTTGCTACCAGTAAGTCGCCAATTGTTTACAGAGGTACATTCAATACCACAGATGACCGCGAGACAGAAATGATGGATAGTCGCTGGAAAATCGTGAAGTTCAAACACGTGTTTGAAGAAAACAGCAGGAAAGACATAACACCGTGTGCGCGTTGTTTTGCGGAACTAATACTAAAGTAAAGACTACGTTTCTTTTTCAAAAGCTTTGTTTGCGCTGACATTACAGCACATGTTCTTCAAAACATTTATAAACAGTATCTATGAATCGTTGAAGTACGATGGCTGAACTGGGGGTTTTCTTGAAACGCGTTACCACGCCTTACCCATGCGTTACCATCATGTTTGTGAAGGCTACAAGGGAAAAACGACGCGTTACCACGCGTTACCATCTATATAAAAAAATATATATATACATATATATAATAAATATATATATATACTAGTATCCCGGGTAAAAACTTTTTACCGAACTTAACTTCGAAAAGGATGGGTCAAAATCGCCTTTTCCGCGAACGTTCCCCGTGATGAAAATTTCAATTCAGGAATTGGAAACGGAAAATGTAACCATGTTGTAGAGATCGAAAAACTGATCAAAAAATTGTATGGGACCGTTTCGCTACGACCAACCATTAGAGAGATATCACTGACCAAAGATTTCGATGACGTCATATCCGCAGTACTAAATAAAATTTAGGCCCAAATGATGCGTCACCCCATCACCCGTATCGCTGACACCAAAAAACGTCAGTTATCCCTATTGGTTCTTGAGATATTTCCCCAAAAACGTCGTGTTCGATTGGGGATGCAATGCAATGATTCCCCGTGATCATAAAAACTGACGTCAAATGATGCCACGTGCTTTTGGAATGATCGTGAAAAAAGTGTCTCCCGCCTCTACGTGGTTTTACGCGCACATAAGAGGACGATGACCGTAAAAATTAAACAAATATATCACTCTCTAAAATAAAAGTGGTATGTACAACGCGGATTATTATAATAAGATAGCCGCCCAGGCGGCGTCGCTCGCCACCCATGTTCAGTATGTGTTGTGTCACAGAATTTAACTCATGTAAAAGTTTCTTTTCAGGCATTAATTTTTTAATTCATTTCTTACATTCAGAAGATTTAAAACAGAAACAAATAGCAATATGGCTCAGAAGATATATCTATATGCAGAAGAGAAGTAAAAAAATTTTGTGTAAAAAAATGGCAATATATAAAACAGAACCGTTTACCCAGACATACAAAACCAAACATTGAATAACATTACAAAATGTGAATTGAAAACAAATTGATACCTTCCAACTGTGTTTCTTTTGTGCAGAAGTTACATTATACAGCAACCATTAATGAATTTTTTGAAATGATATGTAGTCTGTTCTTCCCAAAACCATCAACGTCATGATTAAAACCATGAGTTTCATTTCTTTATGCTTTTTTTATTATTACCTAAAAGAATAATATTTGAATTGCAATACCGAAAACCTAATAATGCTATAAGAAACAACAATAAACAACAACAACAACAACAAAAAAAATGAAATTCAAGTACGCATTTATCCTAAAAACAATAACTAAGAACAAAAATTTACCCAGAAGACAAAGTCACAAATAAAATCATAATGCCAAAGTTATATACCCAGGCACGTAAACGATTACCATAACACAAAATAATGCATAAACATACTCGTAATATGACGAAATCAACAGAAAAACAAAAGAAACTAAAAGAAACTTTGAAAACATATTTACGTTAAAAATAATAGTTAAAAACACAAACGTAATGACAGAATTAGTATAGCTAAAGAATTTTTAACTTATGAAAACATTCACATATGTGGAGCCATTTTTTATTTCCAGTTCAAAGCTCCTCTCTGGAAAATTCAAAACACAATAGTAAACATCCCTCTTATCCTTTATTTATCCACTAATACTAACTGTGTTTTAACTAAATAGATACTATTTTAACTTTACCTCTCAATACCAATTCACATCATCATATCATGTTAGTAAACAATATTGATCATGATCTGTAGCCATTATCATCAAACACTTCTGAACTCTTTACTTTCTATATTTCATACCTGTAAACAAATTAATTACACTCGATTTACCTCCCAGCATACTTTCCTGAAATTCCACTACCATTTTTATACACTGAAAGGCATAAATAAAGAAAAAGACAGACAGTGGCGGCAAGCTCTCCTTTCATGTTGTTTTCTAAACTTCATAACTGTGGAGCCATTTTGAAATAAATAAATAAAAGAACAGTCAGTTCGTTACCAAAACAAATCAGTAACTGCTCGAGGGTATGCAACTTTTTGATCGTTTTAACTCTGTTTTTACTATCTCTTAACGCTGTATTTATTAAATGCGTTTGATTCATGTACTTACGTATATTACTTTGTATCTTTTTCCTAAATTAGACAAATGAAATGCAGTTTAATTGGAATAATATTTACCCTAATCCTAAGTAATCAAGTGAGATTCGGTACCGTCAGAAATCCTACTTCAAAGACTACAATTGAAGCCCAGAAAAGAACCCAAATATGTGTGCTGATAAGTATAGGGAGGTGGGAGGGCACTTGATTACTTAGGATTAGGGTAAATATTATTCCAATTAAACTGCATTTCATTTGTCTAATTTAGGAATAATATTCTACCCATAATCCTAAGTATCAAATGAGACTTCAAAGCCTTTTCTGAGGCTTCAATTCCAAGCAATGTACCCTAAGGTAACGAAACCTAATCATGCCGGTAATATGGAATTTTAAGTCATTTCAAGTTTTAGACCTGTATATAGAGGATATTCTAAATAATTTCTACAATAAGTTACATTACAGGTTCATAATTGTCCAGTATCAGACCGCCCAAGTTTTTCCTTATAGGCAATTTATAATGCCTTTGAAAAGTGGACTCTGACGTCCACCCTGCCGCTTTCTGCAAGTCCTTTATAGACAGTCCAAGGTTGTTCGCTTTACTCGTCGATGACTTCCTCAGAGAATGCGTCGTGAAAACTGCCACATCGATTCCGGCCATCTCTAAAAATAATTTTATGTATCTTGCTATGGTTTGCACCCCAACTGGTTTATGGGGGTAAGTATATGACAGAACCAGTTGTTTGGGCTGCCCTTCTAAATTTTCCCTTATTAGTTCTGTTCTCTTAATGTATTCTTGAATGCATTGAACAACACATAGTTTATCATTGTAGGGATAAGCCTTGTATTCGAGGGGTGCCTGGTGTTTCCCTGGGCGAGAATTCTTCATGAGCTCTGGAATGTAGAACGTATAAACTCCATTAGCAAGGTGGCAAAAATCCACCTTTAGCGCCCCTATGGTTTGTCCACGCTGGCCACTTAACAGGCACATCAAAGTAACCAGTTTTTTAGTTAAAAACTCCAGCAATAATTCTGTGTTTGTTGGCAGTTTGCTGATGAATTGCAGCACAATATTAGGGTCATAAATCACTGTATGCTTGGGTAGAGAAGGGCGCTGCCTAAACATGCCCTTCAGAACTTTAGAGACCAAAGGGTCTTTCCCAAAGGATTGTCCATTCATGGAAGGAAGAATTGCTGATAATGCTGACCGAGCTGCAAATATGTAACCCATTTCCCTTTTTTCCTCGTTAAACAACATGATGAGGAAGGCCAAAACAGTATTATATGACACATCAACAGGATCTGGGATATCCTTTTTTGTACAGTACTCCATCCGTTTCCTAATGTAGATGTTGTAGCTCTGTTGTGTCTTCTGTGACCAAGAAGCCAGGGCTAAATCTCGTACCTCAACATCGGCATATTTTCGTCCCACTATCGACTGCAGACTAGCGCAGCTCTGAGTTGCAGGGTCTTTTCCATTGGATGTCTTTCCTCTTTTTGCTGTGGTAGTTGTAGCAATTGTGGCCTGGGAGGAAGAATACAATGTGTTATTGACATGTCTAAGAGCTGGTTGTACCATGGCTGGTTAGGCCAGTCAGGTACTACCAGGATGCCTGTTGCCCCCTCTTGCCAAATCTTCTGGATCACTTTTGGGATAATAATAAATGGTGGGAAGGCATAGAATCTAATGTTTCCCCATGATTGAGTAAAAGCATTAACCGCCATACATTCTGGGTCTGGTCTGAAAGAGAAAAATTTTTTCAATTGTGTGTTTATTCTACTGGCAAATAGATCCACCTCCGGTTCAAAGTTTAGTGATTGTTTCAGATGCAAGAATACTTCAGGGTTAAGCATCCATTCTGTCCTGGTTTCAGTTTTCCTGGACTCCTCATCTGCCTCAACATTCTGAATGCCTGGTATATGGGTGGCTGTCAGCCAGTTATTTGTTGACAGTGCCCACTCCCAAATTTTTTGTGACATGTTATCTATAGGGATAGATTTTGTGCTTCCCATCTTGTTGATAGCTGATACTGCAGATGTGTTGTCAAGTCTCAGCAAAATGTGTGTTTTTCGCAAGTGATGGCAAAATGAGAGGAGTCCAAAATAAGCTGCTTTCATTTCCAGTACATTGATATGCTGTTCCCCTGTCTTATCAGACCCTTGCACCTTGTATTCTAGTTCATCCGCAGAAAAATGTCCCCCAGACCGCTGGCCTTCAAAGAATGCCCCCCAACCAAATAGGGAAGCATCAGATGTAATGGTGTATTCAGGACTTCTCCGAAGAATGGGAGCATAACTGTCCAGAACATTGTTTCTCCACCACAGTATTCCCCGTACACATTCTTGTGTTAAACTCATGAGCTGATCATATCTTCCCCGGCTCTTGTTCAAGGCCTGTGTTTTAAGGCGCTCTAATTTCCTGTAATGTAATCTACCCCAAGGAACGCCTAACAGGGAGCTTGATATTTTCCCCAATAACTTTGCAACATCTCTAATAGTGAGTCTGTTCCTGCATTCAAGAATGCTGTCACATAGAGATATCATAGCTTCTTTTTTAGACTGGGTTAGTGCTACTGTCATGTTAATAGTATCAATGACAAAGCCAAGGAATTCCAGTCTTTGGGTGGGCTCAAAGCCAGATTTTTCCGGATGGATAACAAACCCCAGTCCATCCAGCATTGTGATAATAGATATAACATTTTCCCTGCATCCATTTGTTGTGGCACTTAAAGTTATAAGGTCATCAATGTAGTCTGCTACAGCTACTTGATTTTTCCTCAAACTGCTGAGAGAGGGTTTCATGATCTTAGTGAATTTTCTAGGACCTTCGGTATAACCATTGGGGAGGGCTGTGAATTGGTAAAGTTTGCCTTTCCTTTCAAATTTTAAGAACTTTTGGTCATCAGGATGGATAGGTATACTATAATAGGCATCCTTTATGTCCAACTTTGCCATAAACATTCCCGGTCTTACCATACATAGTATGTTAGCTAAGGTTTGCATTTTGAACTTTTTCTTGTCAATTAATTGATTTAGTTTCTTGAGATTGAGGATCATTCGGTATCCACCGTCACCTTTTTCCCTGACAAATACTGGTGATATGATCTCACCAGCTTCATGACAGGTTTCCTTGATCACTCCTTTCTGGAGCAATCTCTCAATTTCTTGGTCCAGGAATTTTCTTCAGCAGCTCCCAATTTATATTGGGGGATTGCAGAGCAAAGGTCACCACTTAATGGAATACGGAGTCCCGATACTGTCTCAAGGACCTCTGGGTCCGTAGTAAGGGTTTGCCAATAATGTAACCTTCCAGAAATACAGCCTGCTTGAAATTTTGTCACTTGGTTCTGCAAGTGCTGCATTAATATTGTCATGTATCTTACCTGTTCAGCATTCAGTTCTTTTCTTCCCCTGCTGCTCCCGTAGGATCTGTATCCGCTCCTGCTTTGCTGGGGTCTGTAGTTCCCCTTTTGGTTGTTCCTGTTGGACCCCTGGCTGGAGGTCCTCTTTGGGGTTTTGTAAGAGGACCCGGAGTTTGACGACTGTTCTGGATATTTTCTCTTGTAAGAGAATGCCTGAGTTTTCTTATCAAGCAAGGATTTCAAGTGATTCTCCTTCTTGATAGAGTCGAGCCTTTCACAAAGGCTCTCACCAAATAGCAGTGAAGACGACTCGTCCACATTTGATGCCAATTTGGTGTACTGTGTTGGCAGATCAACCTTAATCATGTCCCGTCTGATTTTATTAGTCATCTGCATCGCTGCACCAGACAAGGAAACAGAATCCTTCAGGGCAGTCATGACATTATTAATGTCAACATTCTTTTGTTGAATTTCAGGCCATTTTTCAGTAAGATCAGATGCAGCCTTCAGAATCAAAGAAAAGGCTGCAGCATTAATTTTTAGCATTTCCTGAATGGCCGAGTCCACTCTTCTGCGTTCAGCCTGAATTTTTGGCCAGATCTCCTCATTTACCCTCTTAGGGATGAGGTAGGGGCAGTTTGCAGGATTGGCTGCCTTAGCCAACTTCTGTTTCAGCTTCTCTTCCTGCATGGGTTTGTAGCAAAAGATTTTGGCTGCCCCTGCCAGCGATGAAGTAATCTCTGGCCCGTCAGCCGAGAAACCTTCCTGGTGGTCTGCTACTGCAGATTCCCAGTAATTCTGCCCTCCATCATCCGTTTGCTGCTGTTCATTCTCTTTGTCGGCACCATCTGATCGTGAGTTGTTTGACACCGCATCTATCCCTTGTGTTGTCTGCTGCAAAAAAGCATTGGATCCATCAATAGATAAAATATCATCTCCAATGTTTTCTGGTTGAACCGCGGCTGGTGGGTTGCTGCATAATGATGGTGATGGTGTCTGTGGGACCGCAAAGCCATGATCTCCTTGTGAGGGCCGCTGGTGTAACCGAGCTCCAAATTGGGCATTAAGGTTACAGTTGTTGACACTAATGCCACTGTTTTTCAACCGAGCCTCTGACGAGGCATTAAGGTTGCTTTCCATCATCAGCCGAGTCTCATCAGAGACATTAAGGCTGGTGGAGGTATGCTGTTGTTGTACCTGAATCAATGTTTGCATCGAAGCATGCAAAGCTTTCAAACTTTCCTTCAAGTCATTGATTTCTGACTGTTGGTGATTCAATGACACCGAGAAGTTCTCCATACTTGATGGTACGTCGACATCGTTGTTGCTTCCTTCAGCACTCCACATTGGATCATCTACAGTTGTCTCCATTATGGTGTGGATGTCTAGCTAGTCAGATCGCTGAATTGGAGATGTTAAAGTGAGTTGTTGCACTAAAGAGCACAGTTTTTACGAGAGAAATATTGCACACGGGTTCGATATATATATACTTATCGTTCCTGGTAACGTCCTAGAAACCTTCGGCTTCGAATCACGTCCTTCCGCAAGATTGAAGATATCGAAAGAGGATTTCTGACGGTACCGAATCTCATTTGATACTTAGGATTATGGGTAGAATATTATTCAAACGTTTTGCCACCGAAAAAAGTAAAACCATTTTCACCAATCAATGTAAATAAACAACATCCTTTCTGCAGCCATTTTTAAACAACTTCACTTCAACTACACTACTTCACTGCTGCACTCTCATAACTGTTTGATAACTATAAAAAGAAATACGTAAAATCAGCACACGTTTCTATCGCAAAAATAGACTTTCTCCACTCGTTCTTCGTGTTTGGTTTTCCTCTAAAAAAACCTATTATATAAAAAACAAACATCTGTTCCAAAACTCACTTACTGATGTCCACCTGTTCTTCTATTAATCTAAAATACAATAACAGTAAAAGTTTATAATAATGTGTTTTATAATATTATAATAACAATATTTCCGCATCTATACAAACCTGTGTTTCTTCGTGAAGTTCACAACGAAGAAATGAAAATCCGTTATTAACGACCGAAATTTTTGGAATTTGTCAGCCAATCAAATGAGCGCATTTTAAGAGTTTTCCTTTATTAGCCAATGAAATCGATCAGCGGCGGGATTTCCCCATTTACTAATCGCAAAAAAACGCTCTCACCTCTGCGTGGCTTTACGACGAAAAGGGAAAAAATAAGAAGGATTTGACCGTGAGAAAAAAACCAAATATGTCGCTCTCTAAAATAAAAGTGGGATGCACAATCGCGGATTATTATAATAAGATATACTATATTTTTTATATATAATAGTAACGCGTGGTAACGCGTTGTGTTTCCCTTGTAACATTCACAAAAATGATGAAAACATGATGGTAACGTGTGGGTAACACGTGGTAAAGCGTTACCTCAGTACGAGCACGTGCTGGAATGTCCAATGTAAACAAATCGTGGAGAGTAGAAAAGAACGCAATGCACTAAGAACACGGGTTTCCGTGTTTAAATTTAATCTTCGTATCATCATGCGCTTTACGAAGTTTTGTTTTGTTAAACGTCACGTTTCGGTTATGTTGTGCGAGCTTAGTTATTCAGTATTTTATACGCTGGCCTTTACTACTAACGATCATTTTCATTCGCTTATCCATCGACGCTATGGTCTTGTCAATAACTTCCGTAGAAAAGTTCAAAAGCGTATCCTTGACACGTGTGCAGAACGCAGGATACGTCTCGCGAGTGAGGTTGTTCTGAAGCGCAAAGTCCCTTAGTTCTCTCTTGACGTTGTGAAAAACATTCTTGATTGGATTTATATCTGGACTGCGTGGCGGAATTGCCAGTTTTCTTGCGCCAACCTCACTCATGGCGATTTGGGCTTTCCTGCTGTTTTGCGAGGGATCTCCATCTTGAAGGAAGAGCTTTCCCTTAAGCTTGGTTTCCAATAAAATTATTTTTGTTGCGCAACCGTTTTGCAGCACTTTGTTGTGCAACAAGTGTAGGAAATTGTTGCAGAGATAGATTTTATTCTATTTCTGCAACAGGTGTTGTACAACATATCTTTTGTTCTGAAAAACGGTTGCACAACCGTTGTGCAACAAAAATAAATTTATTGGAAACCAAGCTTTAGGATTAGAGCTCCGTTCAAATAAACTGGGAAACTGTTTGCGAACGAAAGTGGCAAACTTCTCGCCAGTTAAATTCCCCTCGTACTGTTCGGCCAAGAGAACTCCCCGGCCGTATCCTATGGCTACGAGAAAGTGGGCGGTCTTTCCTCCCGTACCTGCATGCGAACCTTTGGCTGTTTGATTAAGGCTCAAGCCGTCCCTTGGTTTACGCCAAGCCATTGTTTGGGGAGCCATTGCTTGGTCAAACGGGTTGATTTGTGAGTAAAACCGACCCCGTCTAAGTAAAAAGCCACTCCCTCTGTCCACAAAGTTGGATCAACTAACCTTTGCACTTTTTGAGCAAAGTTCAAACGAAGTTTTGTGTCCTTTCTCTTTAGGATTCCTTTCTTCCTCGAGTGCGTGTACTTGTAACCGGCTTTTCGTAGGACTCTGCGTACAGTTTCGTCGCTTACGTTGGGAGAAATCCCTGCAGATGTTTTGATTCGTTTGGTGGTGAAGTAGCCACACTGGTTGCGTAGCACTTCAACCTGCCGTAATACGTTCCGCCTGTCTCTGTTTGTTAATTTGGTAGACCTACCCTTGTTTTCTTTTCGTCTGTCAATAGTCGATTCGTTCGGCGGCTTTTTCATGTGACGGCATATTGTCGCTTTCGAGTACATGTTGTAGTCTTTCATTGCCAAGATCTGTGACGAGGACAGACCACCATCTTGATGTAAATACCTCCAGTGGACAGACATTTCGTAAATTAAAAGATGGTTAGTTAGTTAGTTATACAGTTTGTACATTATTTACATTATTTACATTGTTTGTTTTCTTTTGTTACCCATGGCAATGCCACAAAAACATCATCTTTGTTGTTTTCTTTATATTGCTGCTTTGTTTGTTTGTATTTAGACTGAAACAAGGAAAGAAAGATATTGTTAATTACAATTGATCATTTGTCCCCAAACATGACACACGTCCATGCACATATGAACACCAAACCTTTGCCCGCCATCTTGGCAGTGCACATGTCAATACCAGAAATCAATGAATTCACATTCCATCCATCATTAATTACAAAAATCAAATAGCTTTTTATAAACAATGAGTAGTAAAATAACATTTGAGACTGGGTTGAGAGTAAGTTTCAGTTGTTTCAGTTTGTAATCCACAATCTCTTTTATTTCATTTTAGTCCATTTGTTTATTGAATTGACCAAATTGCTGCTTCAAGAAGGTGTCAGTTTCATTTTGAGTGAAAAATTCCCCCAGGATCCACTTGAGGAGCACTGACCTTATCTGACCTTACCTATTTGAAGCAACACTACTGGTCGTAACTTTGACATTTGCCCAGCTATAGACGTAATTGATGTTAGATTACCGAACAAAAGACCTCACAAGTGAAGTAAGCAGCGCGGTGTAAAATAAGGAACAATCTAAGAAATTTCATATTGCACTTTACCTTGTGTGGATGAACACGGATTTAACGCAACCTAATTTTAGTGAATGACTGCTTGATTACGGAAAATTGCCGGAAGGTAAAGAAAAGGTTTCGCTAATAATTCAAACACTTCTAAACTCTTTACTTCTATATTCAAACCTGTAAACAAATTACTAATACTTTATTTACTTTCCAGCACAAACATACATAGGTATTTATAAAACACTTTTGCTACCATTTTTTTTAAGTGAAATACATAAAACTGCTCTCTTCGTTTGGAAAAACTGCTAAATTTTCTGTATTTTCCAGTAGATTTTGTACTTTTTGGCAGGCAGACAAAAGCATCAAGCATCGATATAATTAGATGCAATAGATACAATTAGACAACATAACACATTCCCCACTTCCACAGCATCATGAGAAATAAAAACATTCATAGCTGCAGGACCATTTTTAATGTAATAATATCGCGTGTTACCAAAATAAATTTCTCTTGTCTTCCTTTTCATCCAGCAGCATATTCAAATACTAAACGACAGAATAACTGAGACATCCACTCAAAGCTGAAGCAATTAATCTTTCAAAACTAAATTAAAACCATTCGTTACTGTGTAAATAAACACCAAACTGCATTTCTTCACTGCACTTCTTCTGTATTCTCAATATGCTTTCACATTGTAGACAAACAACTAATCACTTACACTGTTACTGTTCTTTTGTTAATCTAAAGTAAAATCTAAAATGCAACAACAATAAAAGTTAAACAATAAACAGTTTAATAAACAGCATGTATACAAACCTGTGTTTCTTCATCAAAATAACAAACAATGAAAATCGTTATTAACGAACTTATTTTTTGGAAATCGTCAACCAATCAATTTGGCGAAAAAATAATTTCTTGCGTTTTGATTGGTTTAAAAATTTAAACGTCACACTTAGATTACGTAACATTAAAAAAAAGTGTCTGTCGCCTCTGCGTGGTTTTACGACGAAAAGGGAAAAAATAAGAAGGTTTTGACCGTGAGAAAAAAACAAATATATCTTATTATACTAATACGCTTTGAGCATCCCACTTTTATTTTAGAGAGTGACATATTTGTTTTTTTTTCACGGTCAAATCCTTCTTATTTTTTCCCTTTTTGTCGTAAAACCACGTAGAAGCGAGAACACTTTTTTTTATGTTACGTAATCTAAGTGTGACGTTTCTTTCGGGAGACCAACACAATGCGCATAAAACTACGTAGAGGCCGAGAGACACTTTTTTAAAGTTACGTAATCAGTATACACGTACACAGGTATACGTAATCGAAGTGTGACGTTTCTTTCAGGAAACCTATACAATGCGCATTTATTTTGATTTATTTTGATTGTTTTGATTGACGTGATGCTTTTGAACCAATCAAAATTGTTTTCCAGAATCGGGCAAACTATAGCAACCAATTCGTTTAGAAAGTAAACACATTAATTTTTAATTTTCCAGTAAGGACGCTTGCGAAACAATATATTGTTTGTATACATTGTTTGTATTATCCAAAGATTTAGAGCGAAAGATCAGGTAAACCATTTGTTTAAAATTTAAAAATAGGCTACTTACTGGATAATGTATGATGATTATTTTTTTAATCAGATCATTTGTTGTTTTTGTGTTGTTGTGGTTGCTGCCCTGTTGATGATCGAGAGACAGGTTTTGTTTATACTTGCAAAATATACGCCAACGAGGTGAGATCTCTTTATTTGTTTTCATAATAATTTAAAAATGGTAAACTTTACGGCGGTTTTTCGTGTTTATCCCCAGTGTTCCTAAGAACTGTTTATCCTTTGTTTATGTTTAAAACCTATTGCTCTTTCTGTCTTCTAACACGTTTTTTATCTGCATTCCAGATTCGTTTTTTCCAGTTTATTTTCAAAAGAAGAAGTTAGTTCTTAGATAGAAAGGTTTGTTGAAGATTATTATCACAGTTTCGACTTTTCTTTTTATTTCGTATTAGTCAGTTTCCTTATGCTTCTGCCTAGATTTGTGCTGTTTATTCACAGTTGGTAGCTATTTCTTTCTCTTTTGTTATTAGTGTTTCTGAACTCTGTGATGTTTAATATAAGAGGCACTAATATTATTCCTGGCTTCCAAGCAGTTTTTAGGAATGGTCAGTTTGTGCTCCAGCCACCTGATCAGCAGCAAATTCGCTCTGTAATTCAGCGTCGACATGCACATGAGGATGTGGCTGAGGCAAGGCGCCAACAGCTTCAGCAAAACATTAATATCCAGCCACCAGATATTCAGGCAGATAATGAACGTCTTAGAATCAATGATACCGAAAGACGTGTTCAGTATCGTCAGGTTGAAGATGAGGGTCAAAGATCAGCCCGGCGAAATGCAAATGTTCGTCACATGAGGGCTAGGCGGGCTAATCAACCCTTGCATCGTGCTGCTCGGCAAAACCAACTGCCTGAGCTACACTATCTTGGTGCCATGGACAAAGTCTGTCAGTTTTGTGGTGCCAAGATGTTTGTTGATGAAACTAATTTTAAGTGTTGTCACAATGGTAAAGTTCATTTAGATAACATTTATTATCCTAATGATCTTAAAGATCTTTTAGTAGGTGATAACAATCAAGCAAAGAACTTTCAAGAAAATATTCGAAAGTTCAACAGTTCCGTTGCTTTTGCTTCTATGGGTGCGAAATTGCTGTACCGCCAGGTCGTGGTCCACCAGTTTTTCGTATAAATGGCCAGGTATGTCACCGAACAGGTAATTTACACCCACCGCCGGGTGTTCCTCCATCATATGGTCAATTATATATTTATGATGGTATGGATGCATTCAACGAGCGAATGGCAAGACCAGAAAATCAAGGTTGCTCCCCTGAAGTCATGCAAACTTTGCAAGATATCATTTTACGGGAGAGTCCTTATGCAGCTGCATATAAACACATGAGTGAGGTAGAAGCAGAGGAACTGCGTCGCGCAAATGAACAAAATCGCCGCCCATCTGAGGTAAGTGGAAATAGATATTTACTGAAGACTGATCTTTCACCTGCTTTTGATAATTTGCTTTTGATTTTCAGGTTAGAATGCACTTGAGAAGTGACGGTGACAGGCGTCGATACAATCTACCTCATCATGATGAAGTAGCTGCTGTTTTTGTTGGTGAAGATGGTGCACCACCATTGGCTCGAGACATTGTTGTTTACCCTTGAGATAGACCATTGCAGGATTTGCCTGTTCATTCACCTAATATCGATCCAATGGTGTATCCTGTATTTTTTCCAAGAGGAGAGTTGGGTTGGAGTTCTGAAATTCCTCATGTAGCAGAATATGCAACAGGCCAGCATTGTCGTACTACCATGTTGCAATATTATACTTATAAGTTTGCTTTTAGAGATGCTTTTAGCCCCGTCTTAAAAGGTAAAAGATTACTTCAACAATTTGCTGTAGATTGTTACTGCAAAGTTGAGTCCGACCGTCTTAATTACATTCGTTGAAATCAGGGTAATTTCCGGGTTGAGCAATATCAAGGGCTCATTGATTATCTTGAAAATGTTGCAGAAAACCGTGGCCTTCAAGCAGGCAGACCGGTGATTCTTCCTTCTTCTTTTCAGGGTGGTCCAAGGGCCATGCAGCAAAATTATCAAGATGCTATGGCCATGGTAACTAAAATGGGCAAACCGGATTTGTTTTGCACATTTACCTGCAATCCAAAATGGAAAGAAATCACAGAAAACTTAGATAATGAGCCTGCACATTATCGTCCTGATTTGATTACACGTGTTTTCAATTTGAAATTAAAAGCACTTTTGGAGTCCATTAATAAAAATGGTGTTTTGGGGAAAGCCATTTCCCATTTGTATGTTATTGAATTTCAGAAACGTTCTTTACCTCATGCTCATATTCTTATCCATTTAGCACAAGAGGATAAACTGCGTAATGCTGATGACATCGACAGCTTAATTTCTGCTGAAATACCAGATCCTGAACAGGAACCTGAACTTCATAATATCATCAAGTCATGTATGATTCATGGTCCCTGTGGGAATGCTAACCCTAATGCAGTTTGTATGGGAGATGATGGCAACTGCACCAAGGATTTTCCAAAACGATTTTGTGAAGCAACCCAAATGAATGCAAATGGGTATCCTCTGTATCGCAGACGTAACAATGGTCGTACAGTGAGGGTTAGAAATGTGGACTTAGATAATCAATGGGTGGTTCCATACTGTCCGTGGTTATCTAAGAAATATAATGCTCACATCAATTTGGAAGCATGTACCACAATCAAAAGTGTAAAGTATCTCTTTAAATACATTTACAAAGGACATGATCGTGCTAATATCGAGATTAATGAACGTTTGCAACATGACGAAATAAAAACGTTTCTGGATGCTCGATATGTCAGTGCGCCCGAAGCATTATGGAGAATATTTGAGTTCTCTATGCATGAAAAATCGCATACTATTAAGCGATTAGCTGTTCATTTACCTGATCGTCATCAAGTTTATTTTAGAGCTGGCGAAGAAGAGGAAGCTGCTGAAGGGGCATTGGATGATAGTCACCTTACAGCATGGTTTAATCTAAATGTAGAAGATCCTGATGCTCGACAGTATCTTTACTCAGATATTCCGTATCATTATGTCTTCCATGGCAAAGAGAAAAAATGGCAAAAACGAAAAAGAACATTAAAGCCTATAGTCGCTCGGTTATATAATGCACGACCGTCAGAAGGAGAACGATTTTTCCTTCGAGTTTTGTTGCTGCATGTTCCAGGCGCTACTTCATTTGAATATCTGTGTACTTTTGATGGAGTGGTTTACGACACATTCCGAGAAGCGTGTACTGCCAGAGCTCTTCTACAAGATGACGAAGAGTGGCACAATACATTGGAAGAAGCATCAACCTTCCAGATGCCTCAACAGCTAAGACAACTGTTTGTCACGATTTTGACACACTGCGAACCCTCCAATCCTCTCGAGTTGTGGAATACATTCAAGGGGCATCTGTGTGAGGACTACGCTAGGACATTGGCTGTTGCTCAAGCAGAACAAAGGGTTTTGGGTTACATTGATAGTATCCTGAAACAATTTGGTATATCGTTAACACAGTTTAATCTTCCAGAGTTGGTTCAGCAGATCCCTGAGGAAGAAATCGATGTGAATGTTTACATTGACAGGGCCCAGCAGGTAAGGCCTCAGCTTAACGAACAGCAGTTAGTTCTTGCAGATGCTATTTTGTCTGCTGTTTCAAATGTGCGCAATGGTTTAGCACAACTTGAAACAGTTTTATCTGGATGGACCAGCTGGCACAGGTAAAACATTTACATATAACTATGTTATTGCGGAGTGTAGCTTTTAAGCGGAACGGAGCTCATTTGGCAAGATCAAATATTGTCATCAAAATACTAACAGAGAGATGCGTTCGGCTGCCGTCAATCGCTGAAATTTCTTACAGGACATACCAAAAATCTCAATTTTCTCGCTTACCTTTAAGTTTTGGAAATTGCGATGTAGATATTAATATGATTGATCAAGCCCAAAAGTGTTCAGTGTATAGCTTTAGGGTAAAATTGTCGATGTGTACGGTAGCGGGAAGGCCAAAGTAGTTGCTTTGTTGAGTTAAGTAGACATTTTTCCCCGGGAATATTCCGAATGCTCTGAAGTTTGTCATGAACTTCTTAAATTTAAATTTAGATCAAAGCTTCTGAAAGTTGTGCATCTTTGCTCACAAACTGTGTATCTATCTGTGAGGAATAAAATAAAAAACTGCTATTTCTTCTCCATTCGTTTTTATTTTTAAGCCATGTTTATTCAAGTTGGTGTTGTATTTTGATCCACTTAACTGTTTTTATTTTCACACACAACACAAAGCAAGACATAAAAGTCCAATGATAATGATAAAATCTAATGTTACTTTTGTCGTCCCACAAAATGTTATTCATAATAATAGGCCCTTTTAGAGATTTATTACCCATTTTGAGTTCTTTATTGCAAGCTTATTATTGTTCATGGGAAATGATTTGCATGTTCCGTATATAAACTTTTTATGCTGACAGGGAATGTGTGTGCAGAAAAAATTGGATTTGATAATTTCTAATAATGTCTAAATCAATGCAATGAGACATCAAAACAGAGTATACGTCAACATGGAATTTGTCTATTTAAAAGAGTATACAATATATATACAATCTTAGTTGCCTTTTGTGATCAAATTGGAATGTTTAACAACAAAAAATGTAGACAATATAATATATATCCATCTATATTGAAAAATATTCTCTGATTTGGAATTCAATATCAATACACTCTATACGTGTGCCTGGGTGAGAGATAACTGAAGGTAAAATAGCTATATATATACAGCTTACGAATTCTTTAATTGAATAAGATAATTAAAAATAAACAACAATGAAGTGTAAAGAAATAAATAAATTTTCTTTTTCTTTAATCACTCATCCCACTCAAGGCCGAAGCCACTACAAGGAGTGGAGCTACATATGTTTTTGTGTATATAATTGTTATAACTTTAGATGTTATATATATACTTGAGTTATTTCTAAAAATATATATAATAATTATGATATAATTACATAATTATTAAATATATATAAATGATTTTGATTACTTTCAGTATCGCGAATGGAAAATTTAGGCTTTTAATAATTTGTTTGTTGGTTTTACTAATTTTAGGTGTATATATAAGGCATTATCAAGAGTATATAATATCAATGAATTAAGACGAATCACTATTATGGTCGTGGAATATCTGCTGTATATACTTGAGACAATGGAACTGCTGAACCAAGACAGGAGTAACAAGTGTGATGTGTCTGGCATTTCCAGTGGTTAGAGACTAATACTATCAGGAAACATTCAAAAATGTTTTTCATCATTCATTTGAAAGAAACATGGACGGATTCAAGAATCAAGAATGTATATAAATTGAATTTTGTTGATTGACATTTAAAGTTGGAGTTAAGTTACCTGAACATTCTGGCAAAGTTTAGAAGATGCCTGTTATGTATTTCTTGTTGGTTTACTTCCTAGTGCTTCTTTATGCTTTTGAGCACGCTGGGTTTTTTAGAATAGGTCATCTTTATTCATGCTCTTTTTGCCACTATGACTGTCAGAAATTTTTTGAATCTGTACTTATGCAGTGCACAAAAGAATAGGAAATGATTGATTCATGAAGCATTTTGTTTTCCTTCTCTTTTCTATCTCCATCCCACATTGACAAAATCAAATACTTGAATACACATTATCAGATTATCAAATTTGACTTTGTTTTGATTTTTTATATTGTGACATTACTTAGTATTATGTTATTCATAACTGAAAATTACTAATGGGCCAATTTCTGATAATATTCATCAAATTACCACATCAAAACGAGGCAAGGGAAGCACAGTTTGGTATTTGGACATTTGAATTAATAAGGTCTTTGAATCGCAATATAACTAAAATGTACATTACATTGATAGGATACATTGATAGGATACAATATCAAGAAAACTAACAAAAATTACATATATTCTTTCAGTGGTGCTATTTCCTTTTCACACCCCCATTCTCCGTCCAGTATGTTTTAGGGTCTGAGTTAAGGGTTAGGGTTTGGGTAATTTTTTATCTCCATAATGAAGAGCCAACACAGTAAAAAAATATGGCAGATACCTTAGGCCGACTTTTTTTGCGTCGAATGAGCATATTTTCGCTAAATTAAAGTTGCGGAAAATTTAACTTTAGCAAAACTTTTATTTTACCTACTGGCAATTCTCCGTAATTAAGGGGTAATTCGCTAAAATCAGGTTGCATTAAATCCATGTTCATCCATTTTCACAAAATTTTACTGACACAAAAAAGTCGGCCTAAGGTAGGTAGATTAAAGGGGGGTGCGAATAGGAAATAGCTCCCTTTCAGTTATGGATATGCGTATTCATGCATTCAACTCTATCGTCGGAATTTGTTGAAGGAATATCCGGCTTTCACGCATTCCATGTTTTCGCTGGCGAACGGGTGATTCCACGCACCCACTCCGCAAACCTTATATATTGATGACTTGTTACAGCATGTAGAGCCAGAGGTTGGAAAGTTGCTACTGCTGCATTCACAGGTATTGCAGCCACTTTATTATCTGGTGGTTGTACATTGCATTCCTTATTTCGTTTGCCTGTTCCTGTTTTAGAAAACAGTGTATGTAACATAACGTCAACATCTAAACATGCAGAATACCTCAAGTATTGACCTGTTTCTGATCGATGAAGCCACAATGGTTTCTACGCACATTTTCCATGCTATCGACAGACTGCTTCGTGACATTTGCGGCAGTGACGCACTTTTCGGTGGAAAGGTACTTTTGTGGGGCGGAGATTTTCGTCAGTGTTTGCCAGTTGTGAAGAAAGCAAAACCAACTGATGTTATTGAAGTTTGCTTGACAAGTTCTGCTATATGGGCATCAATGGTAAAATACTCACTTACCGAGAACATGAGAGCCAGGCCGGAAGAAAAAGAATTCTGTGCTTGGTTATTACAACTTGGTAATGGTGAGCCGCCAACAAAACAAAATGAACCGGCTAAGGCTTCTATCGAAATCCCCGATTGTTGCGTTGTTCCCCACAACACTTCAATTATATCGGTGATGTATGACGGATTGGAACCTGACCAATACGCCTCAACAGCCATTTTAACACCAACAAACGAGCAATCATTGATCATTAACAATGAGGTGTTGGAAAGATTGCAAGGAGATGCAGTTTGTTATTACAGTGCTGATGAAGTGGTATGTGACGATGAAGACGAGCGGCAAAATTATCCGCTTCATTTTCTTAACAGCATAACACCTTCCAGTATGCCTCCACATTGTTTGGAACTTAAAGTTGGGGCTATTATTATGCTCTTGAGGAACCTGAACATCAGGAAGGGACTCTATAATGGCACCCGCTTGATTGTTCGGGAATTATCTCATAATTTCATTAAAGCTGAAGTTTTGACAGGGTCAGCAGTTGGAGAAATCATTTTCATACCTAGGGTTGAACTGTCACCTTCAGATACAGGTATGCCTTTTATATTGAAACGCAGACAATTGCCTATCCGTTTGGCCTACTCTTTCACTATTAAGAAGAGTCAAGGCCAAACATTTGATAAAATTGGTTTGTTTTTGCAGAGGCCGTGCTTTTCTCATGGTCAGTTATATGTGGCATGTTCCAGGGCGAAGGCATTTGATAATGTGAAAATCAAAGTTGCTGCTACTGGGAAACAAGGTTATATCAATGGAAAGATGTATACTCAAAATGTTGTCTTTCCACAAGTATTACAGTAACTTAATTCTGCATATCTTTTGTTTTCATCTATATACTTGGTATGTGCAAAGGATTTGGATTATGAGTTTCAAAGATACCGGAAAAGTAAAAATATCAGTTTCCGGTTGTACATTGATCGTATCATCACTCATTTGGGAGTGATTTGCATTGCAGTTGTTTAAAAGCAGCTTTTCCTCTATAGCGTCATGACTTTTATATTGTAGTATATACTGTCATGAGTTTTCCTATAGTGTCTGTTGCTCAACTGTAGTGATTGATATTATAGTGTTAATTTGTTAATTCAATGTCATTTTCTTTGCTGCAATACTGAATATGGATGTAAAGATATGCTTTTATAGTTACTTAATTATTTTGCCTAAAAAACAGTTTATTTCTGTATATTTGTTTTTTCAGGTGGAGTACAAGTCCCATTGACTTACGTTCACGTCGTGTACTCTGTTACCATGGATTGTGCATGCATTCGTCTCCTGCATCTTAATTTTGTTTGTGGCAGTAACAGCTTTTATGAGAAGTTCTTGCATGCACCATCCATGAACCAAAAGTCAGGGCATTCATCCTTTTACCGTTGTGAAGATTAATTCCAAGTATCTTCTTTTTTTAGTGAACTAAATAAAACTAAAAGTGAACTAAAATATTTAAAATGGCAGAGGCACGCGATGGTAAATATTTCTATGCTTTTTATACTGTTCTTTTGAATGCAAAATTAATTTTTCACTGTTTTATTCCAGGTCCTAATGTAACTGATGAAGCCAGTAAGTACATAGAGCTTTCCTATATATTGGAATTGTTAAATGCAGTATAAATCCATGTGAATATGTATTTGTTTTAGTGCTTCATGATGGGGTTCAAGAAACTGGTAAGTTTTCAAAGTAAAACTGTAAATATAATAAAGAAAAAGAAAAGACGGTCTATTTCTACCTTCTATATTTTAGAGAATGATGAAATAACACCGGAAAGTAAAAGGAATTATTGCTTCAATAGAATACCATTAGTGTCATTAAGAATTTCATGAATAGAATAACAATATTGTACTATAATACTTCCATTCATTTTAGAGGAAAAACAAATACTGGGAGAGGGTAATAAAAAAGATTTTCTTTATGACATTTTTTTGCATCTAATATTTTCATTTATCTATCATTTATTTCATTTATCATTTATTTAAACAGAAGATATGTGTTATTCCTTCTAAGTATTGTGTCACATTTTTTAGAAACAAATGAGGCGAAAGGAGGAACCAGTCGTAAGTAACACAAATCTCTGATAAAACTCAATTGAATTTATCCTTTCAGCTTCAATAGCACATTTTTAATCTATCAATGTGGTAATTCCTATAATTAATGCTTCACTGTCTTTTTTAGAACAAAAGAAGGTTAAAGATACTACCAACCGTAAGTAACACAAATATTTTTGATAAAACTCAATTGAATTTATTCTTGGAAATGTTAATTCTCAGCTTCAATAGCACATTTTTAATCTGTGTATGTGGCAATTCCTATAATTAATGCTTCACTGTCTTTTTTAGAACGAAAGGAGGTTAAAGATACTACCAACCGTAAGTAACACAAGTATTTCTGATAAAACTCAATTGAATTTATCCTTGGAAATAATAGTTCTCAGCTCCAATAGTATAATCTATCTATGTGCTAATTTCTTCAATTGATACCTATTAATTATCTTAGTTAATTATCTTACCGTAATGCTTCGATTAGACGCCCGGGGCGTTTATTTAATTTTTTGAATTTTTAGGGGGCGTCTATTCGAGGGGGGCGTTTAAAAGAGGGGGGCGTCTATTGAATTTTTGTGAAACTCTTCTTTTTCGTAAATATAAACTAAATATAAACATTGAAGAAAAAATATACAAAATTAAACTTCAAGATCATCATCAATAAAAACAAAATATCAACTGTTAGTTTAAAAAAAGGCATCTATCGCAAATTTCCATATTTTTATACAAAATGAAAACATTGAGGCTGAAGCAATGCAATGTAGTAGTTCTGCATGCCTTAATTAGTGTGTCTCTAATAAACACCCCTCTCTAGAGAGGGGCGTCTATTCAAGGGGGGCGTCTAATAGATGGGGGCGTTTATTTAAAAATCTCCTGAAAAGGGGGGGGGGGGCGTCTATTCGAGGGGGGCGTCTATTCGAGGGGGGCGTTTAAAAGAAGGGGGGCGTTTAATCGATGCATTACGGTAATTCATTAGTAATCATTTTTTGTTCTTACATTATAGTGACACGAAAGGATTTCGAAAGTTATCGAAAAACCCACCCAGGACCGCGGTCATCCCGCGCGTTCTGGGTGTGGAAAAAAAATGGGGGCGAGACCACGAAGGGTTCGTCCCCCCACAAAAAAAATTTTAAAAAAATCAAAATAATAAAAAAAAAACATTTGTTCCAAAATATTCGGGTTTAGCTACTAATTTTTTTGTAGAAAATGTTTATTTTAGGTAGTTGAGTTTTTATATGGTATGGAACCACCATACATTGTGCTCAAACTTTTTCATTAAAACTAATCTTCTTCATTTTGGGAAACATGTTTGGCTGGAAGAAAAATGCCATGAATGAGCTATTCACGTGAATGGCTGATTAACACCCATTGCCCATAATGTAGCTAGATTTCTAAAAAAATGCAGTAGGAGAATTTTTTGTTATCTTAAATCCATTCTATTATAAAAGGTGTAGAAATCCTAATTTACTATAGAGCTCCCACTAACAAGAAGTGCATTGGGTGTTTAATTAGTTATTCACGGTCAGTGTATGGTAGTTCCATACCATCGTTATTTATGTTAATATTTGTTGTTTTTAGTTAGAATAAAACTTGTTACATACTTCCTTTGACCTTTATTTCACCATCCTGCAGCCTGTTTTGTGAAGTGACATTACCTATTATAGTTTAAAATGTCTTTGCCATTTTGAGAGATTATAGCTTAAATTTAGTTTAGTTTAGTTCATTGAGGACAAAAATCTACATTGCCCGTATGTTAAAGATAATAAACTATTATATGGAGTATGCTGATGTCAGCAGAAATTGAATAATGGAACGAGCGAACTGTAAATAAATAAATAAATCACATCTTCTTTGCTGACTAATAAAATTGATTAACTGCTGACACACGTTTTTCTCGATCTTATGATAGTTCATTATCTTTAATGAGAAATGATTTGAATGAAATAGATTTTGGGAAAAACGTTCATTATCTTTAACTTATATTTATTCAGATTATTTAGAGTTATAGCATTGAAGTCAACTTGGTGTTGGTAGTTCACCTTTCTTAGCAGTATTCTGTGGATAACGGTATCTGCTGGAGTCTAGGTGGCGTTGTCAAGGTAACTGTGAATGAAAGTTTAGTTCGTTAAATTGAGATATATTGTCAGCTGCACATTTCAGATTTTAAATTCGATCTTATATTTATGTTTTTTTAGATTCTTTTGGATTCTTTGGTTTCTCTTACGAATGATATCATGTCATTTTCAGAAGATCCGATAATTCAAACTACGTTAAAAGATGCAATGCACTCGTTATTCACCGAGAATTATTATTTCCAAGAATAAAAGGATTAAACCAAAAAACGCATTGGAAGACTATTAACGAAGTCGATATACATTTTATTTAAGATAACCTTTATTTGGTTTATTTATTTATTTGTTTATGCTATCTTTGTAATATTGTCAACACTTTTTCATGAGAATTTATGTTTCTGCTGAACATTCTATGACATTTTTTGCTCACCCTTATAGTCAGCATTTCCGAAATTAAAACCCGTACTAAATTTTTACCCGGGTTACCATCCCATACATTTTTATCGGTTTTTGGAGCCAATTTCTTAATTTAATGTTTCGTGAACTGGAAGCATGCTGAACATGGGTGGCGAGTGACGCCGCCTGGGCGGCTAGTCACTCTCTAAAATAAAAGTGGGATGCACAATCGCGGATTATCAAATATAACACAACCACTATTGAAACATAAATTCTATCCAGTTTCATCAAAGAAAGCATAGTCAAGGAAATAGTAAACCCTAGCACAAAGATCCAGGAAGAAAACAAACAAACTAACAAAAGCTGAACATTAAAACATTTCATTAAAATACTGTTTCACTTATAATAAAAATATTGACATTACAATTTTTTTAAAATAAAGTTTTTCTAAGTGCAGGTTCAGCAACCTTTGATAACTGAATGTTAGTTTCTTGTTTATCGTTTTTATTCATTTTTGCTAACTTTCTCTTCAAAACTTGCACATAAGCTGTGACAAAGGAATGAGCTCGAATATCGATCCAATTTTCAATAACTTGTTCTTTTATAATATCACTGAGGTCAGAGTTGGGAAAATTTCTTGCAAGTCCATCCCAGTACTAATCACTCAATGAATTTTTTTTTATTTCCTCATAACTTACTTCCCGTAAGTCTTCACCTTTGTAGTTCAAAATTAATTCCACATTTAAACAAGTACGAACTGCATTTTCAACTGACAAAGAAGAACACGTCATCATTCACTTTGATTAAGCCACTTCAGTCTAACACCTCTAACCACTTCTTTGTATAGTCCAAAAAGGAATATCCTCTTAAATTGGAGTCTCCTTTAACTTTCAGAGTTAAAAACTGAAGTGAAGCTGCAGCTGCAATGTTCTTTGAGTCATTTTCTATAAGCTTTTCATATTTCTTAATCAACGCAAAAACAATATAACCAGTCACATAATAAAGTACCTGCTGTTCATTGTCAGAAAGTTTCAATTCTGGCACATCCTTTTTGCGGAGTGTAGCTTTTTATCGGACGGAGCTCATTTGGCAACATCAAATATTGTCATGAAAATACTAACAACAGAGAGATGCATTTCGGCTGCCGTAACTCGATGAAACTTCCTACAGGGTCATACAAAAAGTGCAATTTGCCTCACTTACATCAGATTTCCTAACTAGAATTCACTCAGATAACACCTTAAATGCGCGAGCAAAAAAATTTTCAAAGTATGGCTTTTAGGCAAATTTTCCCGTTTCTACGGTACATGGACTGCTTACCAAAATGCAAAGTTGTCAATCTTAGTTAGAGTTAAGTAGACATTTTTCCCCTTTCCCCGGGAAGGCTTTGCTTTGAGGTTTGTTTCTGGGAAACCAATACCTTCATGCTATTAATGAAAGTTGTGGATGGGAATATATTCTTTGTTGACCTTTTTGACAATCTCTTATATTCTAGAAGTAAGGCTTCTAAACTTTTCAAAGCACACTAAAATTTATTTGTTGATTGAGCATCAATGTGCTCAACAGCTGTTGTGTTGTGTGCTAGGAAATATCTATACGATCCATACATATTTCTTATCCATTCCTTCTGCTACTACGTTTCAGCCATTTTTATTTAGCCTTTTGTGTTTTTTGAACCACTGGCACAAGAAAAAGTTTATTTCCGCACAACAAACAACATCATTTGCATGCAATGAGACCACTTTTACACCACAAAATTTTGTTAAGTGGTCCTTAGAGATTTTGAATTCTTATTGCTAGTTGGAAATGTATAGCATATTAGGCTTTACCCTATGTCTGGGGTAGTAGGATATACAGAAAAAAATTGACCTTGATTATTTCTAATGTATGGTGGCCGACAACTGCCATTTGGAAAAAACAAAAAAATGATTATCATTTTCTTCTTTTGTTTCAAAAAAAAATTAATTTTAACATTCTTGAAATTATTTTAAAAAGTAAAAATAAAAATACTAAACATCGTTATTTGATCGAAATCAAAAGTTAATAAATGTCAACTTTACATTAAATTTAAATAAAAATCATACTTCGAAAAAATTAAATTCAATTTGTTGATGGCCGAGGGCTGCCAAAATGTAGCTTCCAAGTATAGATTATAATTTAGTAAATTGTAAAGCACATGCAAAGATAAGGATAGCGAACAAACATGGCGAAACCTGAAAGTGATGCGGACAAATGGAACAAATTTGCACAGGGTGTGAAAAATAAACGTGTAAAAAGAAACACAGAAATTGGAAAGAAAGACATAGGAAGCAATATTTTGAAAAATCAGGAGATGGTGGTGCAGTTATTGGAGAGCGAGACATCAGGAAAGGCAAAGAAATACGAGAGAGCTGGCCCCCAAGAACTTGTTGAGTTTCTCTATGATGAAGTGACATGGGAGAATATAGAAGAAGCTTGTAA
The DNA here is from genome assembly GCA_027922465.2 of Turritopsis dohrnii. NCBI lineage: Eukaryota > Metazoa > Cnidaria > Hydrozoa > Anthoathecata > Oceaniidae > Turritopsis > Turritopsis dohrnii. The sequence continues at coordinate 771,973 of BQMF02000112.1, read as the reverse complement.
CAAACATTTTAAACCTAAGCTTTTGCCAGGCATGTTTTGCGATATTTTATCAGGGGAGAGAGGCCAGTCATGTTAAAAAACAAGTCACATACCTAACTTCAAGATTATTCACGTAAGGTTTGTAAAGAAGGAAGTCCTCGACAGTGAATCGTCCAATGTTCCATGCTATGGCAGTAGTTTGCAAAGTGATTTTTTCAGAAGATCTCCATTTTCTGGACCATCAGTTAAGAAAACCCAAACACAATCCATAACTGTCACATCTACAACTGGTTTTCAGCAGTCTCCTATACCTAGTAAAACAGCTAAGAGCATCTCTATTTCAACTATGTTGAGACTTGGCAAAGCAATCATTAAAACAGAGAGACCTGCAGAGACTATAGAAGTATCAGAATTTGATTTGAATAATTTAGAATGGTCTATACCAAAGGCATTGCAGTTTGTTGTAGATGATACCCCATTTGCTCAAGGTGGATTTCGTTCTGTTTTTAAAGCAAGGAGCAATGGGAAAATATTTGTTGTGAAACATTTTTTGCCAGAAACATTGGAAGAAATGGATCGTATGAATGAGAACTTGGAATCTCAAGAAACGCCTGAAATATTACCTCGTAAAGCCGTACAAATGCATGTTCTGGCTAAAAATTTTGTGGGCAGAATGAACAAACAAATAAATTCGTCAAAAGCCTTAATGTTGGTTTACGGCCATCAATTTAATGAGTTTGTTATGATTGAAGAGTCCATCCATGGTAAGTTCGAAAAGTATGTAAACAACGATGGCTCACTTAGCACTGTGAAAGGAGCAAGTGACTTACAGATGAAAGCAGAATGTCTTGCACATTATATCTATGCCAAATCCGAGAAAACACTGATGCTCTTGGATATCCAGGGTTGCGGATACACTTTGTTTGATCCAGAAGTGGCTTCTTTGCATGCAAATGTGAATGAAGGTTCTCTTTTGTTTGGATTAGGGAACTTATCAATAGTTGCAAAAGAAACATTTTTTAAAGGACACTCACGTAATATATTTTGCAAATCTTTAGAATTACATGATTGCTTGTAATCTCATGCAACATGTTTTTGGACTTTAAGACTGTTGTGTGAATATGTCTGAACTCTTAGTATTTTATTCAATGATATCCGCACACAATGTACCTCTCCAATTGCAGCGCAAAGTTATCGGATCGAGTGGGACTCGAACCCACGACCTCTCGCTTGCCGGGCGATTGCTCTAACCACTAAGCTACCGACCCCTTGCGATCACACTAGTTCGTAGCAGACGAGGGGAGCGTTTGAGCTCAATTGGACCTGAATGTCTACGAATCAGTGAAATCTCATTGGATTGATGCTCAGAGGCGATTCGAGTTCCAACCAACTAGTTAACTTTGATGCAACTAGGAAGGTGTATTACATTGGGGAGAGGCCTCAACACGCCCAACAGAGCCCCGGTTTCGGACATAGTCCATCTTCAGTCAGGTAACTGAAACCAATGTGCAGTCTAGATATATATTATTCAATGATATCCGCACACAATGTACCTCTCCAATTGCAGCGCAAAGTTATCGGATCGAGTGGGACTCGAACCCACGACCTCTCGCTTGCCGGGCGATTGCTCTAACCACTAAGCTACCAACCCCTTGCGATCACACTTACCTACAAAGAGGTAGAAAGTGCTCAATACTGCAAGTAGAGCATAATATTAAAATATTAAAATATATTTTTGAAATGTTAAAATATATTTTTAAAATATTAAATTTTTAATATATTTTAATATATTTTATCGCCTGATGCTTGAATTATGTACTCTCAGGTGCCAAAGATTGAAGACTAAAAGTACCTCCTCTGCTCTATAACTGTTAATTCTTGCTGTTAACATGGATAAAGGTTATGAGGAATTGTTTATAGAACATATATGTTCTTGAGGGATCTGAAATTTCAGCTAAAATGATATCCCCATGTTTGACACCTGAGAGTAAGATAGTCATTTTTATTTATACACTTGTTTTCAAAGTCAGATAACTCTGTACATATTCAGTTGCCTTTATTGAGCTAGGATCAGGCAGTATTTGTTCAAATGTCTTTCTCAGATCTTCCCTTAAAAAATCTTCATCTTCATCAAGAACACCTGAAAGTTCAGCAACACATTTGAGGTCATCTTCTGTCACAGTTAAACCTAAAGCAGTGTACAATCTTCATTTTTGAAATATATTTTAAGAAGAAGTCATTGAACAATCTATAGGGTTATGAATTAAAAATATACCACAGTTTTCAAGTCCATAGTGTTTAGGAAATGCATATATATGATTTGGGTATCCATCTGGCATGTAGGTATCTTGTTGACGAATTCTGTGGTTATTCCAAACCATGTCCTTAAATTCATTTAATTCTCTTTGAAGTAGTGGTATCATCACGTAGGCCAACATCATTCTATTGAATAAATAGCTTATGGTTATATGAATACTCTACTTTTAAAGGCATAAAGAAACAGTATCGTAGGTTAGACATTTTGGTTATCTTATATTTGTTGCCTAGTTTTTTATAAGTATAAATACATATAAGGACCTTTAAACGGAAAATTTTCAGTTTAAAGGTCCTAGTTTGATTTATTGTATTCTTACATTCAGAAAAAATGTTCATCTCCTGTTTTTATATTTTCAGTAAAAAATCTGTTGTAAAACTTTTTACCTGTCTTCATGATTGCTGCTATCATAATGACCCTGCTCTTTTAACCAAGACAGACCGGTTTTGAAAAACTTTTCTAACCGTTCGTGTAACTCACGCCACCACCGCTCAATCTAGGGAAGAAAAATGTCTTACTATTAATTAAACTTAAAAAGTATTGGTTTATATTTATATATATCAATATAATACTTGATTAGCTGTAAATGGGCCATAGATGATGGAATCAGTTGGATCATTAAGGTCATTATGTTTACCCCTCAGAAATGCATGCATTGTTGCCATGATACCAGTCTCTGTTCCATGATCCATTCTCAAATTTGCAGGTAAGATTCTGGTTTCATAAAGATACTCTAAATACCACTTTGTAATAACTTCTGGTTTAGAATCAGTGGTCCAAATACGTAACCATAGAATTTTGCGACTGGCTGTATCGATACAACCATACACAGCTAACGGGAAAGTCGAATTCTGATATCCCATAAGCTTATCATGGCCATCGACTGAGAAAACCCAATTAGTTCCCTTCGTGGTAAAATGTCCTTTCCTTTTTGGTTTGTTAGATCCTGGTATTCTGTTTTCAAGTATGGTAGGATTGACATCATACATTAAATCATGTATTCTGTCACGCGGGAGTTTGAGATTATACTTCTGTCTGACTTTATTTTGCATAGCTCTATAACCAAGTAGCTGTCCGGGTCCTTTCATCTCAGTTTTAATAACGTTTCTTGCATCGTCCATAGTCACCCATTTGTCTGTATAGTAGATTTCAAATTCACGTAATCTACGATCTAATGTGCGGATACTCCACTGATAATGAGAGTAATCTCGTTTCATAAAATCTAACATCTCTTTGGGCTGCAATCCTTGTAGCACGTACTTTTCAAGGTTAAGCTCGAAGATCTTCATCCTCTTTCCACGTGCTATTGCAGACGTCAGCCATCTTGATTACCTTGTCTATTAGTTATAACTCAAAACTATGTTTTGGCAGTTGTCGGCCATCAACAAATTCAATTTAGTTTTTTCAAATTATGGTTTTAATTCAATCAAACTTCAAAGTTGATTAATTTTTATTTAAAGTAAAAATAAAAATGCATTAGAATTTACAAAACAAAACAAAACAAAACAACTGTTTTTGAAAAAATAAAAAAAATATTAAATGTAAAAAATAGATGGCAGTTGTCGGCCACCATGTTAATGTAATCCACTCAGCAAAAATCAAAACAGTGTACATCATAATGGAATTTGAAAGGGTAAAATCTCTGTCACTTTGGGTAAATAATCAATCTATTAGGTATATATCTTATTTGCCATAAGTTTTTTTAAAAATAAAAACATGAACATTCTAGTATATTTTCTTAAGCGAAACTTTTCCTAAGTATTTCTTACATCTTCAGATTAAAATACACTGCTGTACATTGTTTTTATTATCAAATTGAACTGCTTACAACAAAAACTGTAAACAACAATTATGTACCTGTAATAGCGGAATATTATTGTCTGATTTGCTATTCAATATATATATATATATATATACAGCAACTACATTGTAACTTTATAACACATTTTTGGCTAATTTCAAAAATTCTTTAAATGAATTAGATAACTGAAAAATAAACATTTTCTTATTAACAATGAGGAGCAAAGAAACGAATCAATAAATTGGTTTTTCTATAACTGTACATCTTTGTGTTACTACTTGAGTTCATTCTAATAATATAACATTATATACATAAAATGATTTTACATAGGAAAAATCACACTAATGACTTAATACTTATCATTTTGTGACATGGGAAATTTTATGTTCTTATTATTATTTATATGTTTGTTTTACTATTTCAGGTGTATATATTGCATAATCAATGTATGAATGAAGAGGAAATGTATAATTGTTGGACATCTCGTACACTTGAAACAATGGAAAGACTGAACCAAAGATAGGAATATATAACTAATGTCAAAGTGAAGTGTTGAGCATTAACAGCCATGTGTTAAGAAAATAATACTCCGGAAACATTCATTCAAAGATATCTTCAATGATAATTCATTTGAAACGAACGACACATTAAAGCATATTTTAAATTGAATTTTCTTTGACTTTTAAAGTTTCAATTAACAGAATGTTGATTGTCATCTCGGGTTAATGTAAACATTTTTGGAAAAAGTTTGGAAGATGCCTGTTGTATTTCTTGTTGGTTTCAACTTCCTGGTCTTCTATATATGATAATATTTGAGTGTGTATATATGCTATTTATGCAGGATACTTTTACAACTGTGAGTGTCAAAACTTTTTGATTTTGTGAAATGAAAGTTGCTATGGGCTAATTGTGTATTTTTCATCAAATTATCACATGAAAACGAGGCAGAGAGTACGGTTTGGTAAAATTTCAACATTTGAAATAATATACGGGAGTATTTTGAATAGCAATATAACTCAAAAGTACATTGTATAGGCTTACATTGCATTAATTTTTTTTTGCTAAGAAAAGTAACATTCTTTTGGTTTGATATGGATGTGCATTCACGCACACAGTTACGAATTTAACTCGCTTGGTTTTGTCTTTTTGTCGAATGAAAATCTGGCTTTCACGCATTCCATATTTTCGCTGGCGAACGGGTGATTACACGCACCCACTCCGCAAACATTATATAGAGGTTTTTACGATTTGGACCAGAATGCATTGCGATTTTAAAAAATTTTGGAAATCCGCCATGTTGGTAGACCTACCCCTTCGTTGATAAAAACAAACACTGGCGTTTAAGCTGCAATTTGTTTTTGTTTTATTATTTCGAATTCAATCTTATTGTCATCATGTCATCTTATTTTTCTTCTTTGCCTGTCACCGCTCGTAAAAGATATGTAAGAAGGGTATTGCATGGTCAAAGGTTGAGTGAGAAACCAGTGTCTTGTTGGATCATTTCCAACAATAATGGAGAGATTTCTTCATGCCACTACACATGTATGGCAGGATTGGGTGAAAGCTGTTCTCATGTAGCCTTTGTAATGTTCTATGTTGAAGCTGTTGTTAGACTACAGGAGAAAAAAACTGTAACTCAAGAGCCTGCATATTGGTTGCTTCCAACATCAAAACGAACAGTCAACTATGCTCCAATTAAAGAGATTGATTTTACTTCATCGTCAAACCAAAAAAAGATAATGGATTCCAAAATCAATCATCCTTATTCGACCACGACATCTGAGACTGCCAATGTAAAAATAAAAAAGGTTGAGCAAGCTCCATCTGAAAAATTTGCTTCATTCTTGTCATCAATTTCATCAGAGAAGCCAGCATTTTTGTCTGTTCATCCTGATTACAGCTCTAATTATATTCCTAAAGCCTTAACAAATAAATATCCACTTGTTCTTACTGAACTGTTTGATGAAACCTTGAAAGGATTACCATACATTGATGTTGTAAATAATTGTTCTGATTTGAAGGAGAAACTTGCTGTTACAAAAGATCAAATCACTTCTGTGGAAAAGGAAACTCGCAAACAATCAAAGTCATGTTCTTGGTTTCAGTTTCGTGCTGGACGAATTACTGCATCTAAACTAAAAGCCACTTTATCCACATTGGTTTCAAATCCATCCAAAAGTTTGATTAAAAGTATATGTTACCCATCTAAATATCAATTTACTTCTAAGTACACTGAATGGGGAAAGATTCATGAGCAGACAGCTATTAAAAAATTCCTTGATGTAGACAGTAAAAACCATGCTAATCTACACGTTATTGATTGTGGTTTGTTCCTGGATTCCAATCATCCATATCTTGGTGCTACACCAGATGGCATCATAAAATGTTCTTGCTGTTCTGACCATTTGTTGGAAATCAAATGTCCCTACACTTTGCGTCATCTCAAGCTAAATGAATTCTCATCTTCTTTTTTCTTGGAGAAATTCTTGGAGAAATCTGGAAATAACATCAGCTTAAAAAAGAACCATCAATATTATTTTCAGGTCCAAGTACAAATGGCCATTACTAATGTGAAATCATGCTTTTTTTGTTTGGACCGAAAAGGACTATTTCTTGGAAAACATACCGTTTGATGAATCATTTTGGCTATCTCACTTGCCGTACAAATGCAGTACCTTCTTTCATTCCGTTATTCTTGTGGAACTTGTCAGCAAACATTTTAGTGAAGCACCACAAGAAGCTGTTTCCACCGACCATGACTATGCTCTCCCTTGCTCAACAAATCAATAATTGTTCCATCATGATTATGCTTATCCTTGCTCTTTGGAAGAGTGAATATCAAGAAAAACGGCTATTTTTATAGCCACAATTATGAAAAAACATTACTTTTGGCTTATTTTTAGTAAAAAAAACTATTATTATTCAAACTTACTATACTTACGTCTTGGTCGTCTAACTGGTAAGACCCTTGTGTTAACCACAAGTAATCCAGGTTCAATCCCTGGTCAGGGCATACATCAACCAACCTGATTTCTGATAGAATATTGCCAAAATAATGTTTTTTTAATATGTGGGCTATGAAAATAGCCATTCTTTTCTTAAGACATCTTTGATCCAATTAACCAGCTACTGTATAGCTTATGCCATTAATGTTTCTTATACATATGTGGCTTTAAAAAAAGCCGTTTGTATAAGTTTCACCAAGGTGATTCATTCATTTCCAACAACTGAGGGGCACAGATTGGTGATAGCACATGCAACTGTGGTGATTTTGTCAAGCATAGGCTCCTCTTGTCCTGGTCTGGTCATAACTAAGCTAATAGGTATGGTACTTTCTAGCATAGTGAACTTCTGCCTGACTACACCAATTACTCGCTCAACATGAATCCGCACATTAGCTATTCCTCTTGTTGTTTCAATTTCTTTTCCACTAAGTTGACGTTTTTCTCTGGTGAATGCTGGTATTTTGACAGTAGCACCAACTGATGCAACAAGTTCATAATTTCAAAACCACGATCAGCAAGCACCACATCACCTGGTAACAAATTTCCGATAAACTTAGATTCTCTCACAAGATGCTTATCACTAACTCTACCACCCCATCCACTAGATAAGAAACTAACTGAACCTTGTGGTGTGATGCCAATGAGATATTTGACGGTATTGTGATGCTTGTAGTTTGACCAGGTTTGTGCCCTTGCATAAAGGTTTGATGGCCTTTCAATGAATACTTTGAAACAATCAATAATTGCAACAACTTTACGACCAAAATTTTCACAAAAAACCATTGGCATTGACTTAACTAAATCATCACGATGTGGCCAAAGTATTGCTCGCTTCAAATTGACATACAGCAAGTCGATAATCTCACCAAAACATCTAGAAATTAATGCAGCAATCACACCAAAACAGTAGGCCAAATCTTGTACCTGTAAATTTAATCTCAGTCTCATTAAAGTGACAATATACTTTTGGAACTTGGTCAAACCAGAATTCTTCCTAAATGGTATGTACTCAGAGATAAGTTCAAATGTCGCCAAAAAAACCTTGAATGTTGTAAAACCTGTATAATACTGAACCTAATCATCATCAAGAAAATCCCTTTCATCCAGCAACCTGTGTCAACAGCTTTGCTAAGTATGTCAACCTTTCTTTGCAAAGAAATATTTTCCATATGTAGCATTTTAAGTTGCTCGACTTGTTTCGTTAACACAACAGAATCTACATTATTACCAGGATTACTCACTACACCATCAACCAAATCACCATCATCAACCACATCACCATCACCATCATCAACATCACCATCACCATCATCAACATCCTCATCATCATCAACAAATACACTTTCGTCTGCAAAACTACACTCTGATAATTTTACAGCTATTTCCATATACCTTTCAAATACCCTCTTCTTTCTACCAATACACCTTTCATACCTGGCAAGACTACTATGACCAACAACACTACTACCACTACTAACAGCACTACTACAGCCACTAGCACTACTACACAGCTGTTTCGCGCACTACAATTTCATTCCATAAAAGTTGTTGTTTGTCAGAAAAAATTTGAAAAATGTCGAATTTTCATGATTTTCAAAAATTCATAACTTTTTTATATTGTAATCTTTTTTTATGAAATAAAAACGATATCAAACCTGAGGCTTTCGTCTTTCATTTGATATATATAACATTCCTTAGGTTGCTTGATTTATTTTATATAATTCCATTTGAAAAAGTTCACTTTTTCAAATTTTCGGAAAATGGCGATCGACCTTCGTTCACTTAACCGAAGATTGCAAAACAAATCCTTGAGCTCTGTGTCTGAAATTTTACCACGTGATAGCTGAAACCCAGGCCTATCGAATGTATTCTACACCCGGTGGGTTTTCGCACTGGAAAGCCACTAATTTCACGATCAAAGACTTCAAATCAACCTGTACATCTGCTGGCGAAAAGATAAAGCAGGGTGTAGCACTTGGGTGTTAATTTAGGCGTTCTGCTAGCGTAATATCATAATTACATCAGCACACGATGATAATTTCCTCTGCAATCGGTTTTCAAAGTGATGGTACTTTCAGGCGTTTTTTAGAAATATTTTTTTGTTTTGATGATCAATTTTAATTGACATTCGAAACTCGCTTGTTCGGTCAGTAAGTGCGCGAACTCCGTCCTGCGCATATGTAAAATGTTTGAGTTAATGAGACAAACGGAATGTAAATAAATGCCTGGAAGAATAACGAAGCAAACCTTTCGCTCAGAAGTTTAAAAGGAAAAAGCTAAGTAATTTCATTTTTTTTAAACAACATTCAGCAATGTTTTATGAAAATAATATTGCGTGCATTAATTTTTTTTTCTTTCAGGTCGTTATATTTTTTTGAGTAAATTTTCGAATACTAAATTGGGTGTTTGTTTTTGTCCTTTATCATCTCTCATTTTTGCATTTCCCTTTCTTAAGTGTTGAGTGTAGGGATAAAGAATAGCATTTGCAGGTCATAATAAGTAAAAGAATCTTGAGCTACAGGGAAGCATTTCCTTTTGTTTTGAGGGAACAGCAGCCAGAAGATTACATTTAGGGTAATAATCTTTTTCTTCTCTTCTGAAATAATTCCTTCAAATTTATGCCATTTCATGTTAGTTCTTGGTGTCCCACATGCTCTCAGTAGATTTTGATTTGATTTTGAAGGTGCCTAGAATAAAGTACTACTACTACATGCATTATTTTGTGGGTCACTTTTTACATAACCCAGCTTTAGTGACGGGACCCAATCAGGATTGGTTTCGTCCAAAGCATTGGCTGGTGAGCCACCAATAAAATGCACATCACAAACACGCCAACTATCACTTTTCTTGTATGAGATGTCACCACGATTTATAGCTGCCACCCAACAATTTCTTCTTCTTTCGGTGATGGATTTCATCTGCTCTCCTTGGTTCAAAATAACTTTTGGTATGTGGTAAAAACTAAGATCACCTTCTTTACTTTGTTTATTGCTACAGCCAACGATACAGCATAATGTAGGCATATTTATAGGAGTTTTAAAAACTATAATCACGCACAGTACGCAGTTGATAGCTGTTTACTTTACTACCAAGGTCTACCAAGATGGCGGATCGTGATGCATTTCGGGTAAATTCGAAATCGTAAAAACCTCTATATATTGATTTCTAGCCTCTGCTTTCCTTGCATTTTCAAATTTTATTTCATAAAATCTCTGCCGGATCTAATACTGGATAGCGGTCATTCTGAATACGATTGTGGTTTAAAGGTATAGCTTCTAGAATTTAGGTCGGCAAAAGCTAATAGCTATAGCTTTAACGTCCTCTTTAAGTCATTCTCGCAAGAAGGAAAGACATGTTTTTTCTACGCAAACAAATCAGGTATAATCAAATCCAATTAATTCTTTAGCATCACATTGTATACCACACATTTCTGTTGTCTACGGTTAAGTCAGAACACATGAGAGTATGTATTTTCGGTTCCTCCTCAATAGGATGGATGTGACCGACGTCAGTGATACTACTCTCGAATCCGAATCGACGAATGATCAGAGTCTCAAAAGGAAAGCTGATCATAGTGATGAACTTGAGGCTAAAGAAGCCAAGTGTGCAAGGTTCCATTTAGAAGATGACATAAGCCAGTGGACGTTGTCCAATGAACTGGCAGATTATGCTAACACACAGCTGAATGTCTATGTGACTGAAAAACAAATAGAGCAAGGAATTATGAAAGAATTCCCAGTACCATCAAACATGATAATTAAAAAAGAACTTGATGTCTACATGAAAAGAACTGTGGAGGAAAAAAGAGACAAAACTTGCCTTGCAGTGGAAAGGGCCTTGGAATCCATTCAAAACAAAATTGGGGCCTTGGAATCCATTCAAAACAAAATTGGGATGGTTTTTGGCCCACTTTCCACAATGTGGGACTTCCTGGAACAGGAAAGGAACGAACGAAAGGAACGATGTTGACAAAAGTCAGGTGAAAGACATCCTCAAAGATAGTGCAGATGTTTTTGAAGATGCCTCGAACAGCAAGCTTTTTGGGGACAAATTTGACGAAAAAGTCGCCCAGCAATTTAAAACATTGAAAAAGTCCAGGAAGTCCAGGGAGCAGACAAGAATGTTCGGACTGCATACCAGCCCTTTCGTGGGGGCCCCCTATCGAACCGCCCAGTTAGGGGGCGCTTCTACAACCCAAACTCCACAAGAAGACCGTTTGCAAGGGGTAAGTCAGTCTTTGGTTCCTTTTTCTGCAAGCCTTTTATCAGAGGAAATAGTGCTTCTTCCAGTCAAAGATTACCCAAACGTACATCCTTCAGTAAAGAACTTATTTCCTCTAGAGGTTGTACAAGATATTCCCTTGGCAGGTCGGATAAAGCATTTCTTACAAAACTGGATGAAATTGACAAACGATCAATCTATTCTTCAAATAGTAGAGGGGTACCAGATACCTTTTGTTTCAACACCTCAACAAAAAATGCCGCCTCACTCTCAAAACTTGAATGTCGAAGGGAGGAAACTTGTCAATCAGGAAATAAGTTCAATGCTAAGGAAAGGGGCAATAGAAAAAGTAGAGCCCTTAGAAGGTCAATTTTTGAGCAATGTCTTTCTAGTCCCCAAGAAAGGAGGTGGAAACAGACCTGTGATCAACTTGAAAGGCCTTAACACTTACATACCCTATGTTCATTTCAAAATGGAGAGTCTGTCCTTAGTGAAAGAACTATTATTTCCCAACGATTGGATGTGCAAATTGGATCTAAAGGATGCCTACTTCTCTATTCCTATCCACAAAAAGTCACAGAAATTCTTACGTTTCAAATGGCAAGGTTCACTTTATCAATTCCTTTGCCTGTGTTTTGGGTTGAGCCCAGCTCCAAGGCTTTTTACCAAACTTCTGAAAGTGCCTATAGCATTGCTGAGACGTATAAATGTGAAATTGATTATTTATCTGGACGATATTCTTCTGATGGGAGCTTCTCAGGCAGAAGTAGAAATGGGGAGGGACACATTGATTTTTGTGTTGCAACACCTGGGTCTAGTAATAAATATAAAGAAATCAGTCCTAATTCCATGCAGGTCCATAGAGTTTCTGGGTGTGATAATAAATTCAAACAAAATGGAATTATCTCTCCCCGAGGAAAAGGTTGTGCAAATCAAGAATCAGTGTCAATCACTTTTGTCTCAAAAAGTAGTATCGATAAGGGAACTAACTCAATTGATTGGAAGACTGTCCTCAACGGCAATAGCTGTGCTTCCAGCTCCTTTGCAGTACAGATTTCTTCAGAGGGATCAGATAGTGAACTTACAAGAATGGGGTTCCTTGGAGAAGAAAGTTTGTCTTTCTTCAGAAGTGAGACAAGAGTTGATCTGGTGGATACACAACCTTACCCTCAACAATGGGAAATCTCTAATTCTAAAACCTCCTCAACTTATTATTCAAACAGATGCCTCAAAGAAGGGGTGGGGGGGCCATTGTCAAGGCGAAAGGACAGGGGGCCCGTGGACTTTGGAGGAGAGCAGTCTTCATATCAACATACTCGAATTAAAGGCAGTGAAGTTAGCAATATTGGCATTCACCAAGAACAAGAATTACCTGAACAGCATTCACATTCAGATGGATAGCATGGTGGCTCTGTCCTACCTTGTCAAAATGGGAGGGACAGGGAGCCAGTCACTGGTAAAACTAAGCAAGCAAATTTGGAATTATTTGTTATCAAATCAGATCACACTTACTGCAGAACACTTGCCAGGTCATCTGAATGTGGAAGCGGATCTAGAATGTGAGGGACTCTAGCGAATGGAAACTAAACCCTTCTGTTTTCAAGAGCCTGTGCAAAAAACTGGGGTACCCCAACATAGATCTGTTTGCCTCAAGAGTAACTGCTCAACTTCCAAAGTATGTATTATGGAAGAAGGACCCCTACAGTCTAACAAGGGATGCCTTCCAAATGAATTGGGGTCAGGATCTGAATTATGCATTTCCCCCCTTTTGTCTAATAGGCAGGATATTGGCCAAGGTCCAAAGGGGAAAAGGCAAAGATTATTCTTATAACCCCAGCTTGGCAGTCACGTCCTTGGTTTCCAAGACTATTAGAAATGAGTTGTGAGGCATCCAATTCTATTACCAAGTATCGAAAACCTTCTGACCAATCCCAGAAAGGAAAATCACCCTCTGATAGAAAACCAGACCATGAGGTTAGTGGCTTGGTCAGTTTCAGGCACAAGTTGTCATCAGAAGGCATATCAGATAGGGCTACAAATCTTATCACAGCAGCCAGGAGAAAAGGAACAATATCAAGTTACGAATCGGCTGGCGAAAGTGGTATAGCTGGTGTCTTGAGAAACAAGTGGATCCCTTTAGATGCCCTATAAATCATGTTGTTAATTTTCTTGCTGCATTGTTTGATCAAGGATTACTTTATAATTCAATTGGGGTTTATCGCTCAGCCATTTCAGCTTATCATTGTTCTATTGATGGGTATGCAGTGGGAAGTCATCCACTAGTATCTTCTCTAATGACAGGAGTGTTTAATGAAAGGCCTCCTCTTCCAAAATATAGTTTTATTTGGGATGTAGATACTGTGTTACGATTTTTGAAAACCCTTCCAACAGATGATGGCATTAGTACTAAGCTCCTCACATTTAAACTTACCACTCTGCTAGCACTTACAGGAGCCACAAGAGCTTCAGAAATCACAGGCCTGGATATTAGATTTTTAAGTAAAGGTCCAGATTCTTATTCTTTTACTTTGGCAAAGGTCTGAAAGACATGTAGGAAGGGGAAAAGGCCATATGTTATAAAATTTCAGATGTTCGAACAGGACTTGTCTTTATGTGTGTGTAGGACTATGGATCAGTATCTTCAGAGAACTGAGCCTTGGAGAAAGGAAGAAAAATTTCAGCTTTTATTGGCTATGATTAAACCTCATAATGAGGTTAAAACATGTACAGTTTCAGGATGGTTGGTTAAAACACTTGCTTTGGCAGGTATTAAATCATTATTCCTGGAGTGGGTGGGAGGGCAGTATTAGATCGTCGGCTTCGATTTTATTCATAAAATCGGGATTACCTTGCGGGCGCTTCGCGCCCTTACGTAATCCACTAATTTAATTATTTGCATCTGAATGTTAGTTGCTACAAAATAGTAAATACTATTAAACTAGTACTAGCCGCCAAGGCGGCGTCGCTCGCCGCCCATGTGCACCTGCTCTGTGTGTCACCCCGGAGACCCCCATAAACCTCATATTTCCTGAAAAACGGCTCGTACAACTTGTGTTCAGCCAGAGGCAGATTCGAAATCAAATATCAAATATCAGTTTAAGCAATGGTTCCAAAAAACCCCAAATTTCATGATGTGTTACTTATTTATTTTTTAAAACAATCGCTGATCAGTACAACAATACACTCAAAACGTATTAACTTTTGTTTTAAAAAAGTTACGCGCTCTAACATGGGTGCTATCAAACGTAAGGGGGGAATGGTTTCTCTTCTTAAAAAGATCACACGGGAGGAGAGAAAAAAAGGCACGTGCTAAATGAATAAAGTGAATAAAAAAAACGTTCGATCTGATATAAAATAAAAAGATTAAAAGAAATCGATTAAAACAAATTAAGACAACTATTATGACAAAAGCAAAAAAAAAATATTTTGTTTTATGATACTCTTTTTTTACCTATAGGTTTTTTTAAACATTTTGATTGCTCGAAAAAAAGTTCACCCGTCTCAGACGACAGTCAGGCAAGGATACGTTTGGATACACTGGCAAACCGAACATGCTACCACGTTCTGCCACGGCTGCTTTTTGTCCAAAATGTTTTATCAATTAGTTTCTTTTGTATTTAGTTTTCAAAGCCAAGTCAACGTGGAATATAAAACTAACAAAATAATAAAAACGAAACGTTATTCCTATTAGTTCATCAGCCAAAAAAAGTCACGTTCGATTGGGGTTGCAATGTATTTGCTTCGAACTCACGTCGCACTCAAAAAAAGAAATAATTTCGCTCACAACTTAATCTACCATTTTGCGTGACTTACAAACGAACAAACAGACGGAGAATCGGCTATTAATATATAGATCCCGGGTAAAAACTTTTTACCGAACATAACTTTGAAAACAATAGGTCAGTATAATATAACAAGTACAACATATCAAATATATAGACATATATTATGTGGCTCTTTCTACATGAATACGAGCTTTCGCTATTGTTGACGTTTTGCGACAATTCTTCTTTGAAAAGCGGCCTTTGTCTCGTAAAAATGGAGGGGTGACAAGCTTGGAACCTCTTCCGACTAAAAGGTCACTTACGTTAAAGCCTTTATCGGCCATTAGTGTATCTCCTGGGTTAAGTTTTTCTAAAATGTTACAATTTTCTGTGATATAACGATCTGAAGCTGATCCACCATATGCTTTTGAGATGAACGAAACAGTCCCACATGGTGTAATACATATCAATTTTTTCCAAGTGTTTTTGGATTTGCACGTTGAGTATGTCTGTGCCTGGGCTTTTGCCATGCTAGGCTTTTCTAACGCCCCTTCAGTGCAGTCGATAATACCAATCGTGTTAGGGTATTTAGCAAAGCATTTTGGATAACAGCGGTTATTCTCTTCTTGTGTTGGCCAATATATGAATGGCATAAACTCTTTCGCCAAAAATGGTACCCATGTGTTCCATATGTTAGAAACAGTGCTCTGGGAGATTTTGAACCGGTAGGCGATATCTAGTTCAGTCAGCCCAAGTCGTGTGCGCACCAAAACAAGAAAAAATTCATCTCTCGTAGAAAGTTTTCTTTTGGGACCACGTCTTTTTCCCGGTTTTGCTGGGTTTGTTTCCTTTTTGGGCTTAGTTTTCTTTGTGTCCTTAGTGGATCCATTGTTGTAAGATAGACTTTTTTCCCGATGTTTCAGTCGATTAAACAACCATTCAAATACATCATAATTCTGCAAACCAGTGTATACAGTTATCATCTTATTATTATCTTTGATATCATCAATAGAAAATGGTTTTGTATTGTTTATTTCAATTTTTTTTGTCAGCTCATCAATAATAATTTGCTGCTCTTGGACTTTGTTTAATAAACTTGACTTGATACAAAATCGTTTTCATCCAGAAAATCCAGAAAATTTCCATCAAAATCGTTGTAAATTGTGCCATCTGTACTATCCTATGTGTGTAGTTTTCTTGAAAATATATAAAGCTAGCAAACAACATTAACATTTTGTGAGACTAAACTGAAGTTCATACCTGAAACAAAAGGTTAAGGCAATGGAACTCGGTCCTCTTTGTAATCATACTTCACAAACGCCGTTGGTGTCAATCCTGGCTTCAGGGTATCGTAATACACAAACTCCTTCCTGGCAATGTGGAAGCAAGTGCTTCTTTACCAGTAGAAAATGATGAAATGTGCTGCGGTTGTACAATCCCCTTTTTAAAAGCATCCTTTCTAATTGCATGGTGATATGATTGCTCAGCCAGTCGAATCGCTTCAGTGGAATTATGAACTATCAAAACTTGAAAGAGAGTCTGGGCGTATGGGTCATCGGAATTGTATGTACCTTTTCCTATAGGTAGGGAGGAAAATCTCTGAGAATTATGGAATAAATATAAGAAAATACAATGAAATAAACAAACTTACCTTGCACTATAACATTTTTGCATATTGAGATGTTTAAACCGGCTGTCATTATCTACTGAACCAATTGCTCTTCAAAATGTTGTAGGCCATACGTGGTCGTATCAACAATACTACAAATTGAAACCTCTAAAAGTCATGGTTTTTTTTTTATCAAAACAGGAAATTCACCGTGTCAGGCATTCTATTAAAAAGCATATATGTTATACCTGGAATGACCTTTTCTGAATCTTCGTAGCTATCACATTCATTTGAACTATCACTACCTGCGAGACTCTGATCTTTCCACTTTTTTTATTTCCTTCGGAGCTTGCAGGATTTCATGGCGGTCAAACAAGTTATGAAACCCACAACTTCTTCAAAGGTTTCGAGAATTTTATGAAGCTGTTTCTGTTTCTCCCAAATATTCAGCTCTACATACTCTAAATCGCTGTCTTCAACTTCCCAAAGAGAACGAAACGCTGCAACACAATATTTATCAATGACACATGGCACTAAAAAATGGTTCAGCGCAGCTTTCAAAGTTTCATTACGCAATGTTCGTCTTGGATCTGCCATTTTCGAGTTTTGCGAAAAGAACTGAAATCTGTCAACTATGTTAATGTAGCTTTATAATTTTTACTCGGGTTGTTTGTCCTATTCAAACTCTTGTTGAAAGGTCCTTGAGAATATTTTGACAGTGAACTGTCAATGAACAGAGTTTGACACGCTTAATTGTTCCTTAATAGTCTATAATGTTCTCTGTGTTTCATTGTTATACAAATCTTGCACTCTTGTTCTTTTGTGAATGAAAAGTTTGTTTACTACTGTGGAGATTGATATGGAGTGTCTTAACAGGATCGTTTTCTTCCATCAAGCACTCCTAAATGTTTCCTTTTCATTAAGTCTTAATTGTTCACTACGTGAGGCACAAAATATACATTGTTCCTTTGTCAAAAAGAATGAATAGTAGTATTGGCAGTAGTGGCTTTGTGGTTAAAGCATTGAGCTTAGGAACCCAATATTGAGGGTTCAAACCCGGCTGAGGTCAGGTGTTGAAAAAGTCACGACTCCTGGAGGTACTGCAACTAGCTCGATTTCCTGATGTATTTCGGGGAAAATGAAGGCTAGTTGGGGAGATTAATGCTATGATGAACAGGTAATATGTAGCCCCACTCCTTGTAGTGGCTTCGGCCTTGAGTGGGGTGAGTGATTTACAAAAAAAGACCCTCCTGTGAAACGCACTACAGTATAAATATGTCATTCAAGTTTAAAGAACAAGTTATCGTTTTTTATTTGTGTAAATCGTTAAGTTAAAAGTTATGTTTTTAAATAAAATAAAAAAGTTTTAAAAATGTTGAAGAGAACATTAGTTGTGAACTGGGTTGCAATCAATGGCACTGCTAAACATAAGAGAAAGTTGGTATTACGTCCAACTGATAGAAATATTTACATCTGCCCTGTGCAAAATTGCCTAAACATTAATTTTAAAAGCAGTCCCGGTTTACACAAGCATATCGATGTAAAGCATTGTTGGTATTACTACTTTGACGAAGCTCCAGATATCAAAAGGGAAGAAGTTGAGGCACAACATCATAAAGAAAGTATGTACGGCACACAAGCCTTCCTTTTCTATTAACGATGGTATTGGAAAGACGTTTTTGAACTGGCTACGTACACCATGTGGAGGAGGGAAGTCTGAAAAAGAAGCGAAGCAATGTGCACAGCGATGTATGAAATTTGTAATGGCTAGTTTTGATGACCTCGAATCAGAATCGTGCTTAACCGAAGAATTTGTTGATTGTTGCTTGGGTACGCCCTCCATCATTATGGACTTCCTTAAAATACTTTAAGAAGATTGGAAACTAAGTTTTTCGGCGTCGTTAAATTACCAGACATACTGGACTTTCGAAAAGCGAACGGTGTCTCCGACAGCACTTTATGTTGTTTTGCAGTGACCAAAGTTTAGATACGACACAGTAAAGAAAATCTCAGAAAGAGAAAGAGACTTGAGTATGTATTTATGTATATATAAATGTATGTATGTTCTTTATTTAACGTCGGTAAAATTTACAATAGTATTTTTATGCTTGAACACACAAAAAACTAATCAAAACTGACAAACAACAAAATAAAATAAATTAGCTTCAAATTAAGTAAAAACATATATATAAGGGAATAGAAATATTTACAATTTTGAATTATTTACGAAAATTTTTAAAATTTAATAGGTAAGAACTTCATAGTAAGAGATAAATAACTTCAACAAATTTTTCATTTAAAATGATAAATAAATAAATTGTCACTACACTTCAAGTTTGTGTTTCTTTATCAGTTTTTAAAAAGTGGCTAGATCTTTGCATGTTTTCAGGCAGTAAGGTAGTTTGTTCCATACTTAAGGGGCTAATGAAATTAGGCTTTTGTTGCCAAAAGTAGTTGTGAAAACCCTTGGCGTAGCTAAGTTGTTTACGTTTTGAGCTCTGGTTGGTCGATTATTTACTTGAAGATGAACGATTTCTTTCATATATGATGGACTAAGATCATTAATTGACTTAAAAATCTCAATACAAAGAAATTTCAACCTGTAATTGCTCATCAAAGTTCTGTTTGATTTATTTAGAAGTGTAACATACGAGCTGTCATAATTATTGTGGAGGGAAGCTAGTGCTCTTTTCTGAATTCGCTCTACATTTTCACGTGACTTCGCTGAAGAAAAATGCCAAATTAGAGGGCAATAGTTAAAATTTGCGTATATAAAACTATAAATTAAAACATTCCTGTTTTTAACGGACAAATTATTTTTAAATCTAAGGAGGGCATTAAGTTGTGCTGAAGCATTTTTGCAAAGGTGGCTGACATGCTTATAAAATTTTAATTTATTATCAAGATGCACTCCTAATAGTTTAATGCTTGGCTGTGTCTGCGATACGTTTCCATCAATTTTAATAGTCACAGACTTCTCCGATATATTTTTTCCTATCACAATAGACTGAAATTTCTTAGGATTTGCAATCATATTATTGTTTTTCATCCAAGAAATTGCTGTTTCAACCTCTTGTTCCAATGTTTCTATAAGATTGGGTATCGAATTTGAAGAGCATGACAGACTGTTATCATCAGCATAATTGTGGACACTTACAAACTTACTTACAAAAAACAGAAAATCGTTTAAAAAA
Source organism: Turritopsis dohrnii (assembly GCA_027922465.2). NCBI lineage: Eukaryota > Metazoa > Cnidaria > Hydrozoa > Anthoathecata > Oceaniidae > Turritopsis > Turritopsis dohrnii. The sequence continues at coordinate 752,086 of BQMF02000112.1, read as the reverse complement.
ATATTAAAAATAATTGGTCCTAGGATAGATCCTTGAGGCACACCTGAGACTAGAAGTTGGAAAACACTAAAAATTCCGTTTATTTTTGTTGCTTGATGTCTATCTGTCAAGTATGAAAGAATATATTCAAGTGCTGAAATTTCAAAGCCATATGCATGTAGTTTAGCAATAATGAGGTCATGCGGGACGCAAGCAAAGGCTTTAGACAAGTCCATTAATACAGCCCCAACGACATAATTCCGATCTAGCTGTTTTTTCCAATCTTCGAGAAGTCTCATTAAGACATGTTGTGTACTGTAATTTTTCCGATAAGCGGAGAGAAAGATCGATAACTTTCCATTGATGAATGAGTTAATTTGAGACTTGATAGATCCTTCATAGAATTTTGAGAAAACGTTTAAAACACTTATTGGTCTATAATTATCAATTTTTGTTTTATCAAGACCTCCTTTGTCTATTGGAGTAACTACTGCTTTTTTTGCGTTCTTTGGAAATTTCAAGCATTGAAAACTACTGTTAATGGCATCTGTTAAAGGCTTTGCCAAAAAAGATTTTGCTAATTTGACTAATTTTGCTGGAATATTGTCTGTTCCACAAGAGGTTTTGATCTTCATTTCATGAAATAGTTTTTCGGTATCTTTTAAAGTGATCTGTTGAAAAGAAAAGGTGTTTCAGAATTCTTATTTTCAGAATTCTTATTTCAGACTTGATTTTGACGATACTTGGGTGTGCTTCAAACTTTTTAATGATATGATCAATTAAATCATCGTTGTTGGAGAAATTCTGATCACAAATGCCATTTGGCTTGGTTCCACTAGAAATCTCAACAACATTTACAAAGTAATTATTGAATAAAGTAGCAAGTTCTTTATCGTCTGTTACGAAGACATCTTGTGTTTCAAGCATAATAGCATTATCGTTTGTAATACTTTTATTTGTCATAAATGGCTTAATCGTATCCCAGAAGTTGACGTTTTTTCCTAATTTAGATTCAGAAAAGTTTTTAAAGTATGTCTTTTTATGGCTTTATTACGTAGGTTAACACCAAAATTATGTTGTCTTTTATATTTACGTTTATTCTCTTCTGAAGGAAATTTATTGTATCTATTTTTAAGCCTAGATCTTGTGTATATTGCTTTTGATAATGCTTTGTTCATGAACGGTGCATGATTTCTCCGCAAGTTGTTTTGTTATAGTGGAGCGTGCTGTTCAACAATTGACAGAAATGTTTCAACTAGATTATCATAGTTCATGTCTGGATTCTCTCCATTACAATCAAAGTTTGCCTTTTCAACATCTGAAAGGAATGCTGTTTTATCAAAGTTTTGGTAATTACGATAAAAAAATTTTTAGGTTTTAATCGAACAAAGTGAGTTCTCACCATAGTCACCATATGATGATGATCACTGATACCAGTTTTGCATGAAAAAGAATTGAAAAATGATTTTGGTCTGTCGGTGAGAATAACATCAATTGATGTTTTGCTGTTCCTTACAAAACAAGTTTTTTGTTTTATCAGGTTGTGAAGGTTAAAACAATCACAAATATTACTTAATGAGACAAAACCTCTGCTATTAGGGTCATGAGTATCAATATTTATATCACCCATCACACTAACATTTTCATACTTTGAGAACGCTCTATTCAAAGTTACTTCCAGTTCTTCAAAAAACAGTTTGAGATTGTAAGAATTGGGAGGTCTATAAATGCTTAATACTATCCATTTTTTATTTTTAATTACAAGCTCAGAGCAGAAAGCTTCATTAGTAACTACAGTGTGTATCAAAAAGACTTATCCAAGAACTTTCAAAGCTTATTTTTCAGCGAATAGTTGTGATATGATTTAACTTTTTATATGAAATGAAAGTGCTGGTTGAGATCTATCCGAAAATATAACTTTTTTTCCAAATAAATCTTCAAATCAAGAGCTTTTGAAGAAGAAAACACTTATCTGCCTCATTAAATCCTTAAAGATCAATTAAATCGAATTTTAATTACATAATTGCCTGTTGTTTTAGCAAGGGAAACCCTTTGATTTAATAACGATATTTTTGGGAGTTAAATTCCCCGAATAACTTGCATAAAAAATGTGTGAAAAAAGATTGCTCAGAGTTAAAAGTGTAGACACACGCAGTGAAGTGTATGCATATGAAAGATGGTTCATTTAACTGTTGAACAGAGAACATTTCTGGTAACCTGTTTTTTGGAAACAAGAAACTACGATCTAGTGGCTCAAGAATTCCAGCAAAGGTTTCCTCAAAGACCAGTTCCACACAGGAAAACAATACAATGGAATGTTAGAAAATTCAAGAGAGAAAGGAGGGTAAGAAATATTCATAAAGAATGTTGTGGAAGACACATAACAGGAAGATCCGTTCCAAATGTTGTTGCTGTAAGACAGTTGGTTGCGAATAACGGAAGAGTTTCTTGCCGTAATAATACTCTTGGTCTGCCCAGTGCCACATTCAACTGGATAGTGCGGTTAGATTTGAGCTGGCACCCATACAGAATTTTTGTCCGACATGAGCTGAAACCAGGGGACCTTGCTCGTCGCTTACACTTCTGTCGCTGGTTTTGTAATTCCTTCCACAATCCACGGTTTGTTCATAATATCGTGATAGGCGACGAGTGCTCATTTGGCATGAATGGGTCAGTTTCCACCCAAAACGTCCGGATGTATGCACCAAAAGGGCAACCTCCGGATTTTTATTTCGAAAAAAACAGCAATCGTCAAAAGTTGAACGTATGGGTAGGGCTTTGTGGAAACAATACAGTAATCGGGCCTTATTTCTTTCAAGGAAACGTAAATGGCTGAACTTATCTAGACATGATAAATAACTTAGTGCTTCCAAATCTAGCACAAAACTACAATCTCTTACAAATACAGAATGCCAATCATCATGGTCTGTGGTGGTTTCAGGACGGCGCAACACCCCACAGAACCAGGAATGTTAGGCGACGGATCAATGAAGTTTTTGGAGCCCTTGTTGCCGCACTAGGCCATAACATTGAATGGCCTGCACGGTCTCCGGATTTAACACCGTGAGACTTCTTTCTCTGAGGCTGTATTAAGCAAAAAGTTTTTGTGACTCCTCCAGCCAGTATTGCTGATTTGAGAAGGCGCATTCTTAACGCTTTCAACTGGTTGCGGCAGCATCCAGAAATCACAAGAAATGTAATACGAGAAATGGACACAAGGGCTGCAAAACGTATCCAGTTAGGAGGACAGCATGTTGAAGGCCATTAGAACTTACTTTTATTTTTTCACATTGTGTTTATTATTTTTTTTGGACAGTTAAAGCCTCATTGTTCTTATAAAATTGTTCTTATATAAAAGACTGCATTTGCCTTATGAACAAGTTTGTTTTTGGCACTACGCAATGGTTAGAGCGAGATTTCAATCTTTAAGTGTAGATCTAACTTTATTTTGTTAATTTGTCCATAAAACCGTTGTAACATTGTCATTGTTTTCAAAAACACTTTCTATTATGTAGTGACTTAATTAATCTTTAACAAAATAAGTTGCAATTGTGTTGCTTAGTTTTAGTTTTAAGTTATGTCAAGTATTCATCATTTAATGTTATTTTCCTTCATCTAGGTCATCCCTGATACAGTAGAAGGTGGTAAGTATGGATTGTTAAGTCAGGAAATTATTAAAAGCTATCTTTGCATATCATTTCATAATATTTTCATTGTTATGTTAAATTTTCATGTTCCGTCAAAAATATCTTACTGAATCGATGAAGTTTATGTTAGCATACGTTTTTCTGTAGAATTCAACAAGCTGGAACGAAAAATAAATTCTCGATTAGCACTTGTCCATGGGCAGAATGCCTCAAAGAAAAAACTATTTTCAATTGCACGACACGCCCTATTTGATCGTCAGCAGACGCAAATGATTACACCTGGTGATGTTAGCGGGTTACATATGATATTTGCTGGGAATCCAGGAACTGGGAAGACAATGGCGGCACGATGCATGGCTGGTAAAAATTTAATCCTAAAATTGAAGTGTCATTGATGCAAATCTTATATGCACTGTACTTGCTCCGTATGATTAAGCACATAAAAATTTTCATAATTTACTTTTAAGAATGCCCATTTAGCGGCTGTTTATGGATGTTGATCTGTAAGACTCTACGTAAAGATGCAGAATTAGGGGCAGCATAAATAGGCTTGATATTTTTCAATTAGGTATATTGTATGACATGGGAGTCCTGAAAAGCGATAATGTTATCGAGGTTCAACGCAGTGCCCTGGTGGCAGACCACATAGGAGGTACTTCCAAGAAAACTGAGGAAAGCATCAAGAAAGCAATGGGTGGTGTAATGTTTGTTGATGAAGCTTACACGGATACCTTAATCCTAATCCTGCTGGAAAGCCACAATATCCTTTGTTTATTTTTGCGGGCTATAAAGAGAACATGCACACTTTTTTATCGATCAACCAAGGTTTGAAACAGAGGATCAAACACTGGTTCACATTCGATGATTTCCCTAGTATCGATTTAACTGCTTTAGTCATATCGAAACTTATCAAACGTATCAAATTTCCTCATGGCGTTGAAGGAGATCTAACTGATTATTTCAGCTCTTTACCAACGCCTCACCTAAGATATAGAAATGCTGCAGTGTGTGATGATCTCATTGATGAGATCCAAACTGCACAAGAGTAGCGTCTGCCATTGGATTGTACAAGACATGAATTATTCCGATTTACAGTTGATGATATCAATGCAGGGATCGCAAGTTTGAAGGCGTCATATAGAAGCGATGATCAGACCCATGACGTTGCAGTCATGACCAATCAGCTAAGTGTGCCTGTCAAAGAGGACAAAGAAACAATGACCGACCCTCTCGATTATCATTGTGAGGTCATTTTTAACATCCCTGGGAAAGATCCTCTAATATGCTCACCTTAGTGTCAGCGTAATGGGCTATTACTTATCGGGGACAATTTCGTCGGGTGTAAAACATTCTGAAAAATAACTTTTCCCCGACGAGACTTTCGCCAATGATTTTTTTGAAGGAAAGTCTTTATTCCCAATCCTTTTTACTTTCTTCATAGAAATACGAATATTCATATTTTTCATATTTCTATGCTTTCTGTTGTGTTTGAAAGCCGGAAATTTATAGTAAAAAGTCATAAAACCATAGAAAATGCTAGAACTTATAAACATCCAGTGCAAAATATTAAGATTAAGTACTTCACTTTTTTGTGGAAAAAGCTGTCAGGGAAAGTCGTACATGGAAGAAACTTTATCGTCAGGGAAAGTTTTCGTTCACTGAGCAAAAATTTCGTCACTTCAAAATCATCCCCAAGGTATAACACGCATTTGAGAATGACGACATGAGGGTGATCTACGAACTCTGTCGCATATAAGAGATTCCTGTCAGAATAACTTCATTGTGATAATATATTTTGTGCTCTAGATTAAATATCATGATAATAAAACTGAAGAAATTCAAACTGGTGAGAGTGACTAATTGGCAGACTGGTTGAAGTGGCAGTGACAAATCTTGCAGGGGACTGGGAACCATTTTTTACAAGCATGCTTTATTATCTTTGCACTAAACAGTTAAACAGAAGAAAAAAAGTACGACAATGTGATCATTTCTTGTTATAATCAAAACTTTAATGTCTCAATCAAGTACAATAACATCGTTAGTGTTTCTGTCAGATTGGTGACTCTCCTCTTGTTCTCCAGCCTCTTTGTTTTTGTTATTATTTTCATCGTCTGACTTAACTACAATTTCTTGTTCATAATTTTCTTCATCTGACACATCTCCCGTATTATCATCTCCAAAGAGTGCTTTTTCATCTGGCTTCTCTAGAATCCTTTTCAAGAAATAGAGATTGCTGTGGAATGAAATGAATTAAACTCAGCGAATTAGCCTTTGATTTTTTAAAGCTATTGTTCACATTACGAAAGTAAAACTGTTCAGTCTATACGTTATTTTGTCAATTCACTGCTTCCAAAGCCCCCCCTCCTTTAATTGCTACACTTCAAGAGCCAATTTTAAGCTCAAATTTTCGAAACACCTGGAAAAAAATTAATGTCGCTTATTAGTCAAAATTTCATATTTTTGGCCCTTTTTGTGCTGGCCTTTTTACGCCGGCCCTTATAACGCCAGAGGAAAAAAATAACGCCAATTAGGGCCGGCGTAAAAAGGGCCGATAAGGTAAAAGTGTTACACAAAGAGCATATACTCAAGTCTTTTTCCCAAATATAATATGTATAGTGTCTGGTGTTCCGAAATAAAACACTTCAATCACCAGAAAAAGGTATAATCTAATCACCCGAAAATATGACACTTCAATCACCCGAAAGTTGTGACGCTTCAAATCACCCGAATAAAACTCGCGAATGAGATTTTGATAACCCGAATATCCAGTTACTCTTTAATTATTTTTGCAATACTTGATGCGTCATACATATCGGCTGATTCGGTGATGGAACGAGGTAGTGGAACTTCCTAAGGGTGCCGAACATAATGAAAAAGCTATCCATTAAAAGCAAAGCTAAGGCAAAGTTTTATTTTTACAATAGCATCAAAATAAGAAAATTATGTTTGTTTTGTGATGATTTCTGGAAGAAAAGAAAACTCTTGTTCGTTCGGACTTCCTTTTTTAATCGCTCGCCATCGCTCACCTCGGTGGCTTTAGGCAAGGCATAAATCACTCACCTAAAATCAGAAAAATTGTGTGTAGGCGAGCGAGCCTTCATACGCCTAAGTAAATCTATATGAATAAGCCTGCATTTGTGTGAAATGCGTGCCCTGGACCAAATGCACTTCTGCTCAAAATTTCGTAATTACTTTACGCATGCACATTTCTCAATGTCGCTTCTCGGTGGAATTGCACGAACATGAAGGGAAATAGTGCATTCTCATAAGTCCTCTTTTCCTCAAGAAACTGGAACTCTGAAACTTAACCCTGTTCATTACAGCAATTCAAAGAATAACCTTGTGTCTGGTAATATTGTAATCGTTTATGCACAAGAAAAAGCTTTGGAATGCAACAAACTGGATGGTGTATGGTTTAACCAAGTCTCCTCTATTGAATACAAGTCAAGTGATTGGTGCAAGATTTGTTGGGGAAACATAGTTCGATGGAAGAAAGGAAGGATTTGACCGTGAGAAAAAAACCAAATATATCACTCTCTAAAATAAAAGTGTGACTCACAGAGCGAATTAGTATAATAAGACTAGTATCCTGTGTAAAAATTTTTTACGGGTTTTAATTCTGAAAATGACGTCTCAAAAATGGTGTCGAAAAATGACACTCGCCACTCATGTTCAGCCTGCGTTGTGTCATTGGTAAAACATTTGTGAGCGTTTATCTTATATTACTTATTGTGTAATACAAAAGTACAATAAAATATGTTCATCAGAAAAGTGTATTAAATATTTGCTACGAAATTTAAACAGCCATTTCATACATCATCGAACTTCAAACTAAGTTTGGAATTGGAAACTAAGTTGACAAAACCAAGCAATGAGATGGCACTCCATTAATCAGATCTGTAATTCAGTGTGCAAAATCGTCAAAAAATCACTGTGACGGAGAGCATTCATAGTGAAATTGTGTGTAAATTTCTATAGAAATGCACTCTTTCGCAGATATTTTTTAATAAACGTGCTATAAATATTTAAAATTTCTGTTCGACACTAATTCAACAATAATTGACCATAATTGATCAATAACAATAATTGATCGCCACCCATGTTCAGCATGCGTCCAGTTCACGAAAAATTAAATTAAGGAATTGGGTCCAAAAATTGATAAAAAATGTATGGGATGGTTTTAACCCAGGTAAAACGTTTTCGAAAATGCTGACTATAAGGATAAGCAAAAAATGTCATAGAATGATCAGCAGGAACATAAATTCTCATGAAAAACTGTTGACAATACTACACCAAAAAAGCATCCTAAGATAGCATAAACAAACAAATAAATAAATAAATAAACCAAATAAAGGTTATCGACTTCGTTAACAGTCCTCGAATGCGTTTCGATGGTTTAATCCATTTATTCTTGGAAATAATAATTCTCGGTAAATAGCGAGTACATTGCATCTTTGAACGTAGTTGTGCAATGATAACAGTGATATGACTTCGTTAACAGTCCTCCAATTTTGTTTTATGGTTTAGTCCATTATTCTTGGAAATAATAATTCTCGGTAGCGAGTGCATTGCATCTACGTACGCATGCAGTTGGAATTATCGGATCTTCCGAAAAGTGAATTTTTAAAAATTGATGACATATTATTCGTAAGAGAAACCAAAGAATCTAAAAAAATAAATAAATAAAGTTGAGGTTGAATTTAAAATCCGAAATGTGCAGCTGACAATATATCTTCGAACTAAACTTTCATTTACAATTACCTGACAACGCTTTCTAGACTACAGCAGATATGGTTATTGATAGGATACTATCAAAAAAGGTTTTTCCCATGAACTACCAACACCAAGTTGACCTCATTACTATAAATCTAAAGAATCTGAATAAATATAAGTTAAAGATAACGAATTATCATCGATTGTTTGTGTCAGCAGTTAATCAATTTTGTTAGTTAGGAAAGAAGATGTGATTTATTTAATTACAGTTCGCTTTGTTATTAATAAACAGCTGCTCGTTCCCAGCCAATTTCTCTATTGTCTTATTTCTGCTGACATCAGCATATTCCATTCATTATCTTTAACACAGAGACAATAAGCTCTTTATCCTCAATAAACTAAATTACTAACTTTTAGGAATAGTAATCTATCAAACTGACAAAGAAGTTTCCTCTTAAACCATAACCTGTAATGTCATTTCACAAAACAGGCTACAGGATAGTGAAATAAAGGTCAAAGGAAGTATGTAACAACTTTTATTCCAACTAAAAACAACAAATATTAACATATACAGCGATGGTATGGAACTACCATACACTGACCGTGAATAACTGATTAAATACCCTATGCATTTCTCGTTAGTAGAAGCTCTATAGTTTATTAGAAAGAGGAATTTCTACACCTTGTGTAACAGAATCGATCTAAGCAAAAACAAAATTCTTAAAAATCCTTATTAATAGGCAATGGGCATTAATCAACCATTCACAGGAGCAGCTATTTAGACTTCTACCAGCCAAAGATGTTTTCCAAAACGCAGAAAATTAACTTTAATGAAAAAGCTTCAGCTCTATGTATGGTAGTTCCATACCATATAAAAACTAAACTACCTAAAATAAACATTTTCAACAAAATACTGTGTGTTTAACCCGGAATATTTTGGAACGTAGTAATTTTTTTTTGAGTTTTTTTTTTGATTTTTTTTTTGAGGGGGGGGACGAATCCCTCGTGGTCTTGCCCCCCATTTTTTTTCCACACCCAGAACGCGCGGTTAGACCGCGGTCCTGGGTGGGTTTTTCGGTATGTATGGAATTCCTTTCGTGTCACTATAATGTAAGAACAAAAAATGATTAGTAATAATTTAAGATTTAATTATTAATAGGTATCAATTAAAGGAATTACTACATAGACAGATTAAAGATACTATTGACGCTGAGAATTAATATCTCCAAGAACAAATTCAGTTGAGTTTTAACAGAAATATTTTGTGTTACTTACAGTGGGTAGCTTGTTTAGCTTCCTTTTGTTCTAAAAAAGACAGCGAGGCATTAATTAACGAAATTACCACATAGACAGATTAAAAATGTGCTATTAAGGCTGAGAATTATTATATCCAAGAATAAATTCAATTGATATTTATCAGACATTTTTGTATTAGGGAAAAAATCCTTACTCTCCAAATTTTGGGTAGATGTTCTTGCTATAATATAAAAGAGAAACAGTATAAATACTACGTCTGCCAAAGTGTATTGACAGATCAACAGACTAATACGATGTTTTATGTAAAACAATTTATAACTCACAACTGCTGGGATCTTTAGCATCTAAACAGAAAGAATATTAGTAAGAATATTTCAATAGTGAACATGATAAGAGGTAACATGTATTAGAGAAAGAATCCCTACTTCTCAAATTTTGAACAGAAGTTGTTACTATAATGGTAATAAGAGAAACAGTATAAATCACTTCATCTGTCACAGTTAAATACATGTATTTAAGTAAAATGTTAAAAAGGAAAATATCAAACCATTTTCTGCAGCATTCCCTATGAATAAAATATAATGAAATTACAATAACATGACTGATAAGCAAAACTTGGCTGAATGAAAATAAGAAGTTACCTTCCCCCAGTAGACCCTTCTCTTCTGAAATGAAAGGAGTAATTTAATATTCACCAATAGTAATTCTAAATGACACTAATGGTATTCTATTGAAGCAATAATTCCTTTTACCTTCGGGTGTTATTTCATCATTCTCTAAAATATAGAAGGTATAAATAGACCGTCTTTTCTTTTACTTTATTATAGTTACAGTTTTATTTTGAAAACTTACCAGGTTCTTGAACTCCATCATGAAGCACTAAAATAGAATACATACTCACATGGATTTATACTGCATTTAATAATTCCAATATATTGGAAAGCTCTATATACTTACTGGCTTCATCAGTTACATTAGGACCTGAAATAAAACAGTGAAAAATTAATTTTGTATTCAAAAACAACAGTATAAAAACATATAAAAAGCATTTACCTTCACGTGCCACTGCCATTTTTTATTTTTATTATAATTTTTAGTTCACTAAAAAAAGAAACAACTTAGAATTAATTTTCACAAAGGTAAAAGGATGAATGCCCTGACTTTTGGTTCATGGATGGTGCATGCAAGAACTTTTCATATAATTGTTATTGCCACAAACAAAATTAAGATGCAAGAGACGAATGCATGCACAACCCATGGTAACAGAGTACACGACGTGAACGTAAGTCAATGGGACTTGTACTCCGCCTAAAAAACAAACATACAGAAATAAACTGTTTTTTAGGCAAAATAATTAAGTAACTATAAAAGCATATCTTTACATCCATATTTAGCATTGCAACAAAGAAAATGTCATTGAATTAACAAATTAACACTATAATATCAATCATTAACAGTTGAGCAACAGACACTATAGGAAAACTCATGACAGTATATACTACGATATAAAAGTCATGACGCTATAGAGGAAAAGCTGCTTTTAAACAACTGCAATGCAAATCACTCCCAAATGAGTGACGATACGATCAATGTACAACCGGAAACTGATATTTTTACTTTTCCGGTATCTTTGAAACTCATAATCCAAATCCTTTGCACATACCAAGTATATAGATGAAAACAAAAGATATGCAGAATTAAGTTACTGTAATACTTGTGGAAAGACAACATTTTGAGTATACATCTTTCCATTGATATAACCTTGTTTCCCAGTAGCAGCAACTTTGATTTTCACATTATCAAATGCCTTTGCCCTGGAACATGCCACATATAACTGACCATGAGAAAAGCACGGCCTCTGCAAAAACAAACCAATTTTATCAAATGTTTGGCCTTGACTCTTGTTAATAGTGAAAGAGTAGGCCAAACGGATAGGCAATTGCCTGCGTTTTAATATAAAAGGCATACCTGTATCTGAAGGTGACAGTTCAACCCTAGGTATGAAAATGATTTCTCCAACTGCTGACCCTGTCAAAACTTCAGCTTTAATAAAATTATGAGATAGTTCGCGAACAATCAAGCGGGTGCCATTACAGAGACCTTTCCTGATGTTCAGATTCCTCAAAAGCATTATGATAGCCCCAACTTTAAGTTTCAAACAATGTGGAGGCATACCGGAAGGTGTTATGCTGTTCAGAAAATCAAGCGGATAATTTTGCCGCTCGTCTTCATCATCACATACCACTTCATCAGCACTGTAATAACAAATTGCATCTCCTTCTAATCTTTCCAACACCTCATTGTTAATGATCAATGATTGCTCGTTTGTTGGTGTCAGAATGGCTGTTGAGGCGTATTCGTGAGGTTCCAATCCGTCATACATCACCGATATAATTGAAGTGTTGTGGGGAACAACACAACAATTGGGGATTTCAATAGAACCCTTAGCCGGTTCATTTTGTTTTGTTGGCAGTTCACCATTATCAAGTTGTAATAACCAAGCACAGAATTCTTGTTCTTCCGGCCTGGCTCTCATGTTCTCGGTAAGTGAGTACTTTACCACTGATGCCCACATAACAGAACTTGTCAAGCAAACTTCTATTACATCAGTTAGTTTTGCTTTCTTCACAACTGGCAAACACTGACGAAAATCTCCGCCCCACAAAAGTACCTTTCCACCGAAAAGTGCGTCACTGCCGCAAATGTCACGAAGCAGCCTGTCGATAGCATGGAAAATGTGCGTAGAAACCATTGTGGCTTCATCGATCAGAAACAGGTCAATACTTCGAAGGTATTCTGCATGTTTAGATGTTGGTGTTATGTTACATACACTGTTTTCTAAAACAGGAACAGGCAAACGAAATAAGGAATGCAATGTACAACCACCAGATAATAAAGTGGCTGCAATACCTGTGAATGCAGCAGTAGCAACTTTCCAACCTCTGGCTCTACATGCTGTAGTAACATAGTTATATGTAAATGTTTTACCTGTGCCAGCTGGTCCATCCAGATAAAACAATGTTTCAAGTTGTGATTAGCTGGTAAAAAGAAAAAAATTAAAACTAAAGTAAAATTATTTACCTTCAATAAGACGTACACCATTTTCGCGTTGAACTTTTACCAAAGTTTTGTATTGTCGTGAAGGCAAAGTTGGCTCGAGGGCTAAAGTGTAGGCTGTCCGCAACATTTTCATATAGGCTTCATTTGAGCTTTTGTTGATGGAAGTGTGGATATTCTGCTGGGCAGATCCTTTGCTTTTGGTAGACACACGAGAAGCAGCTGGCAATGCAGTGTCTAACGAGTCTGCAAACTTGTGACTTTCACCACCGATATGTCTTTCAATCTGAAAAAAACCATAAAAATTGTAACATGAGAGCTTGCCCGCATTAATGAAAAGTTTGCTACAGAATAACAAATTGTTAAGATAGCTGAAAAATTTAAGTAAGCATACCTGATGTTTTGTAACCGATTTTGTCCCCTTTACAAACGCCTGTGCTGATGTTTTTGCATTTCCTTTTAGAGTTGTTGAATTTTGGATTTGCTGGGAATATTTAGCACAAAGCTTACACCAGACAAAGTTAACCAATACTTTTCCATTCTTTTCTAACGTCTTGTAGCCAATTACATCTTCATGACCATACTTCAAAAATGTCGACAGTTCAATATTGTTGCCTTTAACAGTTTTTTCCACATCCATTCTTTTTTTTATGGGACAGCAAACTTACCACCAAGAAGGCCAAGAGAGAACTGTTACAACTGTTCCATAAACAGGGTCTCTACTACGTGTGCACAATGAACACCATGCTCATTATATTTATAATGCAAAGAAAAACAAAAATGTTGCAAATCGCTGTTTTTTAATTTGAAACATGTAAACGCAGTAGGCGTTATCTAGAAGTGGTGGTAAGAAAACAATAGATTTTCTTCATAAATATTTAATGAGCTCAGGGTAAAACCACTTCTACAGCGTCGTGTTTAAAATTGGCTGTAGAAAACAGATATGCTGCCACCAGCTCTAAACAATAAAAAATGCGCAATGTAAGTTATAAGTTGAATTGTTTTCCATAATTTGAGCGTTTTCAGTGACAGAAGTTTTTTGTGATTGAAATATAAAATCAAAATAATGTTTAGCAAACGAAAAAATTGGAATGATGAAAGAAAGAGACATTTTTTATGTCAAGAAGTTTTGTTAATTCGACCCTACCAGCATAACAAAGGTTCGAAAGAGAGTGCTCCTGGGTCGCTGAAAATAACCAAAAACCTGAACGAAAATCTGGAAGATTTTTGCGTTGTCACGAAAGCTGTCAGAGATAATTTTAATCTGCTCCTGACAAAACAAAAATCAAAAAAAGCAGAAGAGGAGCTTCTGGGATTTCAGTGGAAGAAAAAGAGATCGATGTGCTACTTGACGAGATCCTGGACAATATTGAAAATTGTAAAGAAGAACTTGCGAGAAAAAATGAAGCGAAAAAAATTTGGACGAAAAAGAAAAGCTAACAATAAAGCATTCCTGGTTCTCTCAAATTCGACATTTTTTGAGCAGATAAATGATCTTTCATTCAAATTCTGTAGTTATAATTAATGAATTTACCGACGTGCTGAATCTGCGTAATCACATTAGAACATAGATGGTTATAACGAGGCCCTATCACTTCAGCATACCGTGTCGTATTTGCGTAAACACCCTATTCTGATACATTTCACGTGTTTCTTTTTGTATACGAATATTTTAATTTAAATTTGATTGTTTTAGGCACCAAATCGACGAAAGAACTGACGAAGAAACACAGGTTTGTATGCACGAAGGTATTGTTATTATTATAAAAGGTTTTATTATTGTGTTTATTGCTAAACTTTTACTCTTATTAATAAAAGAACACGGGTAGCACGTGTAAGTGAGTTAGTTGTTTGTTTACAATGAAAAATCATATTTAGATATACAGAAGAAGTGCAGTGAAGTTTTTAAAAATTAGCTGCAGAAAGATCGAACGAACAAAAGGTATTATTATAAAACTTATTTTTGATTAATAAAAGAACAAGTTAGGTATATGTATTTGTATTTAAATGTATTTAAATGTTTGTTTATGTTTTAGTTATCAAATATCGCTATACAGAAGAAAGTGTAGTGAAGAAATGCAGAACAAAATGATGTTTATTTACACAGTAAGGAATGGTTTTAATTTAGTTTTGAAAGATTAAATACTATAGCTTTGAATAGATATCTTATTATATCAGTTCTTTTGTTTAGTTTATATGCTACTGGATGAAAAACGAAGACGAGAGTAATTTGTTTTGGTAACGCGCGCTATTATTATTTTTATAGTTAGCAAAGATTTGATTTGATTTATTTATTTACAGATCAATTAAAAATGGTCCCACAGCTATGACTGTTTTCCTTTCTCATGGCTGTGGAAGTAGGGAATGTGTTATGCTGTCAAATTGTATCTATTGACGATGTTTGATGCTTTGTCTGCATGCCTTTCTGCCAGCCATTTATGCGTATGTTTTGGTTTGCTTAAATATGGTTGCAGTAGTAGTAAGTATTGTAGCTGTTCTTTACTGAAATCTTTTTCTTTTAGGTCAGAAAAGAAAAAGTGTAGCTATTTATAAACGAAATTTGTAAATGTATAAATGAAACACATGGTATGTTTAGAAGGTTATTTAAGAGAAGAATGGATTATGTATTTCATTGCGATTGTACTACAAAAAAGAAGCATTGCTGGGGTATATTTTTCTTCAGTTTATATTTGTTTACGGTTTCATTATTTTGTGTTATGTTAATTGCTACATACATACTTGCTAGGTATATAAGTTTAGCATTATCTTTTTATTTGTTGCTTTTAATATCTTCTGGGTATTCAATTATGGTTTTGGTCAAAGTAGGGCATTTTGTTGTTTCAATTATTTTTATTAATTTGATGTTTGGTTGTGTATGCCAGGTAAAAGTCTTGATTCTGTTCAGCTCCAGTGTTGAGTGAACAGTATCGGTTGACTTTATAGACCAAATTTTGTTTTTAATTGTTATCTTTACGATAAATGCATACTTGAATTTTCTTTTTGTTTTTTCTTTCTTTTTGTTTTATTTTTTATTTCAATATTGTTATAGCATGATTAGGTTTTCGGTATTACAATTCAAGTATTAATTTTTTAGGTAATAATAAAAAAAGCATAAAGAAATGAAACTCATGGTTTTAATCATGACGTTGATGGTTTTGGGAAGAACAGACTACATATCATTTCAAAAATTCATTGATGGTTGCAGTGGAGTAGTAACTTTGGAACAAAAGTAAAAGTTGGAAGGTATCAATTTGTTTTGAATTAACTTTTTGTAATGTTTGGTTTCTTATGTCTGGGTAAACAGTTCTGTGTTATATATTGCCATTTTTTTTACATTAAAGTTACTTCTCTTCTGCGTATAAATATATTATTCTGAGCCATGATGCTATTTGTTTCTGTTTTTAATCTTCTGAATGTAATAACAAATTAATGCCTGAAAAGAAACTTCCACACGAGTTAAATTTCGCAACACAACGCATACTGAACATGGGTGGCGAGCGACGCCGCCTGGGATGTTTTTGAGTTGCGATTCTATGATTTATTTTTTCGTCACGGGGTACGTACACGGGAATGGTGGATTTGACCTAATGTTTTTGAAGTTAAGTTCGGTAAAAAGTTTTTACCCGGGATACTAGTATAAAATATAATCATTATATCATATATGTCATACAGTATAAAATCGAAAACAAATCCGGGGGTAAATGCCAAATTTACACTGATATCAACCACTGCAATATTTATAATTTGATTTTTATAAAAAACATAACATACAGCAAGAAACTCTACAAATTTTGATTAAGTGAGACAAATGAAGAGTTTTGATAAAATCAGGGGGTAAAAGCAGCATATTTGTTCAATTTACCCCCGTCAAGAGTTTTTAAAAATCCATAACATTTCTTAGCAATGTTCCTATCTTTCATAAACATCTTTTACGCAGAAAATATGTGTAAAAAGTTGTTCAATCTAGGTTAAATGAAGAATTTCACAAAATCGGGGGTAAATATCTAAGAAAATTCCTGTTTTACCCCCTGACAAGAACTACAAGAATTAAGATTTGGCAATCTATTGCAGTATTTTGTTGCTATTCACTGTTTAGTGAGTTTTGAAAATGTTTTTAACAATCTCAGTTTGATAAACCTTATAGTTACGCAACACAGAATCTCTTTCTTACCCCCTGGATTTGCGAAACTTTAAACCCCAATAACTTTTGATTATTGAATTTTAGCCACATGGTGTTTACATATTTTTTGCTTCTCTATTCATGATCCATAAGATCGGCTAAAGAATAGTGAAAAATTCCGACATTAATTTTTTCCCTCCCAGAAATCTGTGAGGTAACCTCAGGGCCACACCCATTTTCGAAAAAAATGACACCATAGTTTTTTTCTATCTCTGTCACTCAAAGAACAATTTGAGAGTTTAAAACTGCTTCTACCTCTTTAAGTCTAACGAATTACACAACCACCCCCACTATTTCCCAGACTTTTCCAGGTTTTCCAGATTGCTGACCACCCTGTTTTATGAGACTAACTTGATTATGTTTGACGAAATCTTTCTATATTGTGTTGATAAAACTATATCATGAAATTATCACTTTCTAAAAGTCCCAAAAGTTTAACATACAGTTTCAATGCTTCATCAGCATTATCCGCATTAGACAGTTCCTTTATTTATACATAGCACCATAGTAATTCATATAGATGTTTGTTGACATCATAGGATGATGCTTAGTAGAAAGAACTCCCTCTCCGACAGTTATATCTTCCTCTCCAACATCTGTGCCTTGGCAAGAATATCGTTAGTGAGAGTAGTCGGTAAGTAAAATCTGGTCTGCCCCCAGGTGCGGCTGCTGATTGCGGAATGTGTCAAGAATTCCACATTTTTAAAAATAAGTTAATTTCCAATTGTATAACAGGTAAAAAGTCTCCGGTCATTTCCAAACTCGCGGTTGTACGTATTATAATTGCTTCTTAAACTAATTCTGATTTGTACATTATTTTGTGTTTGATTAATGGTTGATAAAGGCCAAAATCGACGACGTTATACAGAGTTTAGGTGCATCAAATTTGGGCTCCCAAAAAGAGAGAAGCTTAAAAAAAGTTCTTTTATTTGAAATCTTAAAATCAACAAAAAGAATAAATTAACGGTTTTCAAGTTATGATAATCTGTTTCATATTTCCTTTTGTATAAAACTTGAAATTTTGAACGGCAGTCCTCGTTTCAGTAATTAGATTATAGTTACCCCTTCTTCCTCACATGCTAACACTCAAAAGCATCGGGTGTCACTTAAATAATTATACAGTTAAACTTATGTTAAACTTATGTTTAAAGTTATGTTTGCTTTTATTCTTATCAAAGTTCATTTTATTGTTGTGGTTGTTTCCGAAATAATCCACCAACCTTTCAACCGTTTGGTTTTTCTAACTACAGGAATCTGCCTAAAGCGGACACCTTCCGTGCAAAAAAGTGTTTGCTTTAGAGAGTTTGTTTTATAAATTTTGCAGAAAATTATTTTCGACCTTATATCACATCTAGTTATTTATTTTTTAGGGTAAAATGGGCAAAAAGAACAGGAAAATAACACTATAAAATAAGTATTTTCTTTAAAAAATAAAAAACTCTTATTGCAAAAATCTTTTGGACAAAGGAGTTTGCTATGGTAGTTAAGTGTCCGCTTTAGTACTGCCCACTTAATAATTGTCGGCTACCTAGACATTTTCCTATGAGAATTTGATCGTAACTCATTCCCTTCCGAGAGTTGCTGTCCACTTTATAGAGATGCCCGTTTTATACCGTGTCCGCTTTAGGCAGATTCCACTCCATGCCTAAATGAAATTTTTGTTTTTTCTCCTCTTCGTGTTACAGTTTTTACACTTAAACTGTTTAGATGGCAGTTACAGGTGAAGCCTTTGTATGCCTTTGCATAATCTGTATGACTGTGAGGAAGGAGTTTTCTAAGTATAGAGTTAATCCATTATTATGAATCTGCATCAGACAATGAGCAACTACTTCCATGACACGTATTTAAGCTTCCGAAAGGGGACCCATAAATTTGGGTATATCAAACGGCATCCTTTTGTAATGTCATTGAGTAATTTTCCTTTTACTTGTTTGTAATAGCTGAAGTAAATAACATATTTGCTATCCTTCTCAAAATGGTTCGCTACAACGTAAGGATTGATTTATTCTTTGTATTTCATCTTATTACAGGGGCTAATTTTGGCGATTTCGGTATATACTGCAACCTCAGAGAATTTATAGGGACTGTCAACATATCAATTTGCGATCACAAAATGTATCGGTTAAAGGTCTTATTTTTGTTTGATAAAACAAGTTTATATACAAGAATGTGTTCGTTAACCCAGATAATAAAGTTCAGACTACAAACTATTTATTATCGCAATTTCTCATGTTAACATGGTGCAGCATCATTATAAACTCCAGCTTCAACGCTTGATAATTAGCACATGTAATGCTGTGGGTGATTGGATGAAATTCATTAGTTTCATGAAATCAATTTTAGCATCGACGAACTCCCAAGCCTGACCAAGAGAGTGTGGCCATACTCTTTATTGAATCAGGTGACGATCAGGAAGGGTTTGAAAAGGCATTTATAAATGATTCAATAGGTAAAATATGTTTGCTTCACCCCACTACTTGAAATTTGATCTAATACACTGCCTGTGACCCGTGTTATCTTACTGCATTCTTACTACACTAATCGTGAGTTGTGCATGCTAATAGTTTAGTTTAGCACCAATCAGTGTACCAACAGCTTTATTAATATTGTTTTAAGATTACTGCAACGGTTTTACAATTCAAACTTACATTTTCGCACTCAAACCAATCACGACATAACCAACACTGAGGACTACAACGCTAAAAAAACGGTGACGAAACATTTAATTATTATGCAAGTATAAGTTTCAGATGACAATAATATCACCAATATTTGTTACAGGATATGGAGTTTTTGCCACCAAAAACTTTGAGAAAAAAAGTTTTCTACTTGAATACGGCGGTTTCCTAATGACTAAAGAAGAAGGGGAAAATTTACTACAAAACTAAGATTCGGATAAAGGGTCATTTTTGTTTTTTTACAACAAAATTTGGTAATTATTAATTCATTTTAGTTGATTTAAATTAATGCATCCATTGTCATTTACATTCTCAGATAAAATAATCTATATCAATATATAATTTGTCAATCTCGAATTTGCCATTCTGATATTCGAAAGGCGGCAAAGACGACCCTGGCCCCGGTTAATTTATCTTTAATCTTTATCTTAACTTTTTAAAAAATGCAAGCCAATGAAATTGCAAAATAAAGCAGCTAGAATGAGAGTCTGCTTTGCCGCTGTTCAAATATCTAAAACTCAAGAGACTCTGAGCTTGAGGCTCACAATCTCTTGATTAAAAAGAAATCGTGACGTTGGTTTAATTTTTCTTATTAGCGTCGATGCTACATATGACAAGCGCCTCGGCCGTTTTGTCAACGACTCGAGCGTTCCTAACTGCGCAATGAAATGTATTATGCATAAAGGTCAGCCACATCTTTGCCTTTTCGCATTAAAAGACATCGTAGCTGGAGACGAGTTGAGATATTTGTATGGTGTTAGTGGGTTGTGGTGGCGGAAGGTAACTCACGCTAAAGTTTAAATCGAGGAAGGCATAAAGAAGATGCTGAAAAAAATTATGCAAACCTGTGTATTTTTTTTTCCTTTAATAATAAATCATACTCTCTTGAAAGTTGTCTGAATAATTTATTTTTATCTCATAGGATCCTAAGTCTAAAATGCCATATCGTTTAAATGAAGTAAAGCACATGGCGAAGGTAAAAGTAAGATTTTTTTTTGAAGTTCACCATGCACAATAATTGTTCCTCTTGGTCTCTGGCATCTAATTGTCCAGATTGGTTTATCTTGATACGCTTTGGCACGACGCGTGTAAAGTTAACATAAATTTATAGCTTTACCCGTAAAAAAGAGTAATTGTGAATAATTATGTCAGGAACGAATTAACAAACTCAAGGTGATACGGCGTATCATATTGAGTGTGTTGATTAGTAACGCTACGATGTGCATATCAACATTTTCTATAAACCTTTTCATTAACGTTTCTTTGCATGATAAAAAGATATAATGTTTTGAGGGCTATAAAGTTTTATGATCACTATTGTCATGAAAAAGAACGTCCATTATTTTTCATGATAATAGTTATCATAAAATTTTATAACCCTCAAGGCATGACATCATTTTATCATGCAAAGAAACGTCATTAGGGAGTTTACGAAACTACGACGGCAACGTGCGCAACGGCGTGAGGAAAAAGAACAAAATAAGTACACTATTATCAAATGAATGTTTGAAGAATTCATTTTTGTTAGAGATACTATTCGATAGATAAACTCATAATGACTGGAAAGTTATCAAGTCGTGAAAAGTGTGCATAAGAAAAAAATATTTCACCCTAAAATCACGTCCCCATTGTCAGCACAACTTCAAAACAAACATTTCACGTTGAGTATAGAACGTGCGAAACTGCTAATGATCTAATTATCTCACGAACTTTTCCCAATGTTGTAAGTTGTAAACAAATTCCACAAAGAAAACAAAGCTTTTGTTTGAGTCACGTCGCCGTCCTTGTTGCCATTGCAACTTCTTAAGCTCCCTATTATCATGCTGATTAGAAACGAGGTGATGCTTCTCAAGACCGAAAGTGACGAAATTAATGAAAAGAACTACTAAAGAAGGCAAAAGTTCGTCAAAAGTTCGATTCTTATAAACAAGTTCTAAGAATCGCTGATTGTTTCAATTTCGAAGTGGAATGATTAAAAGCAATAAAGATTTTGAAAAGTATGTGAAGGGCATAAGTATATTCTGACCGTCTGGAAGTTTTTTTTGTTTTTTTTTTAAAACAAGATTTAAGGGAAAAAAAATTGTTAAACTGCTACGCTGCTCTTGTTTTTTTATATTCTGTAAACTAGTTTTGATCATATTGTATTCCATAAGATTTCTCTGTTCAATAACAATTATTTTATTTTTATTATTCTAAAGATCTAAAGCAGAAAATGTATGATAAACAAATTTTGTCTCTTCTTTCAAAATCCCCCCCCCCCCCCCCCCCCCCCTTCCCCTTTTTTTAGTTTCATAGGCCTTCAAGACATCACCCCACAAATACTTTCCAGATCAATCAGCAATTTAACATGCCATATATCTATTACTTTGTAATATTCGGTTATTATTTCTATTCCGCAGTGGGATAATTAAGAGCAATTGAAAACTTTAAAACGAGGTTAAACATGTTGGCTTATCCATACTGCAGCGTTTAAACAGAAATTCGGGAAAGGTCTATTACGCCCTATACCGTATCCATATGTTATTCAATGTGTGACTAATCCGGCAGGAAACCCCCCGCGCCTACCACCTACCCCCTTGAAAACTCTTCCCAACATTGCCTTTGAACCAAATACCTCAGTCAAGGGTACACCTCTATCAAGTAAAACATATACAAATAGATTAGATGGGGCAATTCTCAGACACATTGTTGGATCTTATTAATTCGTATAGGAATAGTTGCTCTCTCCATGCCTTCATCAACGTCGACTTCATTTCTCGTCGTTGAAAGTACAGATGAGAGGTGAAAGAAATAAAATTAAGATTTTAGGTGACTTTGAAGTAATTCAATAATTCAATATTAGTTTAATGTAGTTTCGTTCCGGCCTCTCATTCTAAAGAATGACGTCCTTCCTGTCACCAATACTCGTAAACGATTTTTTGTTTAGAAAGCGGGAAAAAGACTTTGCTCCTAAAATTTAAATATTTGTTTTCTGTGACAGTGAATATTATTGACGCTTGGAAACATTTATGGTATTCTTAACCAAACCTTGTGTTTTTTTTTTATGCAAACAATTATTCTTAAGCTAAAAATGAAGGTAAAACACTTATCAGACACCGTTATTAAGATATTTATCATATAGTTCGGATTTAATTTGGTTGCTCCCGAAATTGAATTGTTCAAATTTGTCAAAACTAACGGCATAAAATCACCAAAAAATTGACAAAAAGTAATATAAATACGTTAAGGTTGACTTTCAAAACTCATTTAACAGACTTGCTTACAAATTGAAATAGATTAGACTAGATTTTAGCCTAAAATCATAAAGAAAAATTTAATTTTCAAAGATCGTCAGATGTGTACACGATTTATAAGATGCAGTAAACATATGGTGTAGTATGTATGTAACACTCTTCAACTTTCTTGATAAAGTTTTTTTGTGTTTTGGTGGATAGAAAAGTTAATGACAAGGTGGAATGGGGTGAAATAGTGTCAGTGAAGTCACACCCAAGAGACGTTATTGTGGGGAAAAAATCATTTGTTGACCATTTGTGTAACGCAGATAATCAAAGGTTGCTCCCGAAGTTGAAACCAAAACTTCACCACACCTCCTACTTAAAAGAAAATAAAAATACATGAAAAAAAGATTTCTTATCTTTTTTGTGTTACTTTAAAAGTGTTTCTTCCAAAAAAGATAGATAGATAGATAGGTAGATAGACACTCAATGACAATGACACTCGAAATTCTCGGGAGAACTTGAGCTCTCACAGGTGTAGAACCTCGTGAGAGCCACAGCACGCCGCAATGTCTGAAATATCTTCCCACACTCTTGTATCAGAGCTGTGGTACCCAGTTTCCCTCACATAGCATGGGTCAACCATGGCGAGTGAATCGTAGTGACGCATTGGGTATTGAACCTGGACCTCCCTCCTTTTACAAACAGCATTTGTATATATTGTATATATGTATTTATAACGGAGGAACCATCCTGTAATAAATATTCGTAATAATAATATTTCATAAGAAAGGATTCGTTCTATAGAATTATCCACTATCACCAACTAATAACAACAATGGCTCAGAGGGAAAAGGAAAAGAATTTGTTTATAATGAATGACTGGTAATTTAAACAGAACATGTAACAGTACGTTGCACTAAGCAGTTGTAAGCAGTTGTAAAGAGCAGTTGTTACACATTACAAGCCTAACTAGTGTTTGAAACTAGACCTCTCCGACTTGTTATAAATAAAATGTAGTGTAGTTCTTAAATTGTATAAAAAATACTTTCTTATGCTTTATCAGAGGTTATCATTGATGAAAGGGCTCAACCAAATGTTAAACCTGAATTATATTTGGCTGCGCTTAGCTTCCATGGATTATTGAAAAATGCTCAAAACTTCAGTAAGGCCTACATCAGATGAATTCAGTGTGAATGTTGTAAAAGATTCAAACCTCCATTAGTGTATAATTTTGTTGCATCAGCAACTGGTAAAAGGGACTCACCTGATGATGATTATGCAATTCTAAAATTGATCAAGGATGAGAATGTTGTTATGGCTAGAATTTGATATATCATAGAAATAATGGACAAGAGTCCAACACCATTTTGTACGGTGGCTCATATCTGCCACCCATGTTGAGCTGTTGAATAAGGATTTCTACTGCGCAGTAGAATCATGTCTCCGCGCAGTAGTCACATTTCTACTTCGCAGTAGAAAGGTATCTACTGCGCAGTAGAGGCACTACCCTTTATATAAGACGTCTCGATACCTGAAGCATATGAGATATTGTGTCCAAATGACGAGGGTAATTAATGTCTATTTTGTTTTATAACCTATGATCGATTAAAAGTAATAAACCAGCCTAACATCAAAACATTTTAGATGTTTTCGTGCACAAAAACAGTACAGTTTGATAATTTCGCCAGAGTTCAGTCTTTCATTTGATATTTAACGAGTTACCTTTCTTCATCGCCTCTCATAACTGTGCTATGGGGCTCCTGTTGATTTTCCACTTAAAAAAGTAAAAAAAAAACATTTTATGTATGGCTTGGCAAACCTTTGTTACTCATATATATTATTTTTTTTAGGTATGTGAATTTTTGACAGAAAGAAATATTGAGCATGATGTTATTCAGAATCTCAGAAAGAATAAGGTGTGTTTTGTATGTATTATTTATTCTCTTTTGTGTATTCATAAATTCATTAGCTGCTAAAAGCATGGAATAATAAAAACTTCATGAGAAAAATAAAAACAACTATGTATGATATAAAATAATAAACTAACTTTTCAGCAGAGAGTGACTATGATTTTTTACAAATGGGGTCAGTGTTATTGGCCATGAATCTCAGTTTGAGTTTCTATTGGGAAATTATGCTGGTAAATTCTTAGCAGATCAAGACAAAGACTTCACATTAGAAAAGTATATATCTGACAATGATCTTTCTCATATCCGATTGTATTTGTTAACTAGAAAAAAAAAGTTTGTATCAAGCATGATATTTGAAGATGAAGGAGATGATGATTTTGAATTACCCAATAAGATACGTGAAAAATGCAATTCCACATACCATTATGTTTGTATGAACTGTTCATATAATGAAGAGTTGACAGAAGATGATGTTGAAAAATCAGTATGTGAGTGTGGCAGAACTTTGAAAGATGGATATTGTTTGCCATGCCAGCAAGACCTAGAATATAAAAGATCTCTGGAAATTGACAAAGCAAAAGAAGCAACAAATGAGGCTAAAAACGTCTAGAAATTTATGAAGGAAATGTAACAGTTGAGGAGAATGAAACTGTTTCTTCAGTTGATGAAGTCAGGAAGGCAAGAATTCAAAGATTTGCCCCCAAACCAATTAGATATAGACACTCGATAGGATCGCCAGGGTCTCCAATCCAAAATAAAACTTCAGATGAAACAGAGTTGCATGGTGAGTTTGTTAAAGAAAACATTCAAAAAGATTTGTATGTATTTGGTGATGACGAAATAAAAGGTTTTTTGAAGAAAATAATGACACATGCAATAATGTAATTTCAACTACAGACACCATCAAACATATTCCTTCAGACGTTGTGCTCCTTGAAGCTAGAGATATTCACAGAAATATTCAAGAAACAAAAACCGTGATAGTACAACGCGAATAAGAACGCTTTTGGCCTGTTATACTTCGCCAAAACATAGATTTTAGTAAAAAACGCCCAAACATCCGATTTGCAGGAGAGGCAGCAGCCGATACTGGTGGTCCTTTACGTGAATTCTGAACGCTTGCTATGACTCATTTACCATCAGTGGGATGAATGTTTTTTGGTCAGCCACTGGTTTTCCCAGCAGCACCAGATCTTGTGAATGAAAAAGCTTATTTTAAAGTGGCCCAAGTATGTGCTTTATCTACCTTAGAACTTGGAAGAGGGCCAGAATGTTTCCATGCAAGTGTTGTGCGTGAATTATTTGGAATTGAACACCCTGTTGTCATTGAGCCAATAGATGATTACATATATAATAATGTAATTTTGGAAGTTGAGCATGGGAAGACAGATTCATTATTAGATCGAAATATCAGCCCAGCAGGGCGCGATAAAATCACTTTAAAAAGGCTGTTCAGCTTGTCATACCTTGTCAATAAAAGGTTTATTGCCATTGATCAATTTAAGCATGTGTTACAGAGCATTGCACCTTCACTTATTGTTAAAGAAAACTATCAATTACTGCATAACTATTTTGAATCCAATTCCGTTGAATATACATTTGATGATGTAATAAAGAATCGCTGAAGATTGTTTTTGATTTGAACGCTCCTATTAAAAAGAAAACTGTTAGGGGGAAAGCAGCTCCATGGTTGAAACGAGACTTAAAAAGATTCATGGACAATAAAGACCGACTTCTAAGAAAAGCACGAAAAACTAAGAATGGCGAGGACTGGGACGAATATCGCTGTGCACGTAACAAGTGTAACGCAAAAGTTAAGGAGGCGAAGAGAAAGTACCACCGTAATTTAATCGAGGAAAACAAGTCGAGTCCAAGAAAGTTCTGGGATGCAGTAAAAGCAGTGTTTCCTTCGAAATCAAAGTTAGCAGCTGGTTCATCTTCGTCCGACAACAAACCTCTCATCAATGAATTCTCGATATACTTTGAAAGTGTAGTGAAGGAGCTGAAATCAAAAGTTATAGTTTTCTCAAACTACATATGGCGATATCATACCAGGAAAACTATTCGAACCCTTCAGACTTTTCGTTTTTCTCACGTATCAAAATTCTTTGTTGAAAAGCAACTGAAGTCTCTCCAAAGGAAAAAAGCACCCGGAGCAGATGACTTGCCCCCTGGAATGATTAAAGACTGTTATAAGGTTATATCTGAGCCTATAACGTATATTATTAATCTGTCTTTGAGGAATGGGACTGTTCCATCGATGTGGAAATTGGCAAAAGTTACGCCGATATACAAATCTGGTGATAAGGCAAAACCCGAAAACTATAGGCCCATATCAATTCTGCCGATATTCTCAAAGATATTAGAGAAAGTCATACATTCTCAGCTTTCAAACTATCTAGAGAGCAATAACCTACTCACCGATTACCAGTTTGGATATAGAAACAATAGATCTACGAAACTGGCGTCCACGCTGCTTTGTGACAACATCAGAAAGTCAATCGACCAAGGTAAAATGGTAGGAGCAGTGTTTATTGACCTTACCAAGGCATTCGATACCGTAGGACATGGAGTGTTACTCAACAAACTGTCTGAATATGGAATAGAAGGAATTGAACACGAATGGATTAAGAACTACCTATTTCACCGTGAACAATTTGTATCCTTGGATGGAATTTCCTCAGCAAATAAGCCATTGCTGTCAGGCGTACCCCAGGGCTCCATTTTGGGACCATTATTGTTCATACTCTTCGTCAATGATTTCCCAGAATGTCTTAAGAACAGTCAAGTACTAATGTACGCAGATGACACAGTCATATACGTCCCGAATAAAAGCAAAAACAAAATTGAACAGCTCCTGGAAGAAGACCTAGAAAGGATTGCAGTTTACTTGGACGAAAATGAGCTCATTATCAACTTAAAAAAAGGAAAAACGGAAGCAATAGTGTTTGGAACAGGAAAACGATTAGCAACCACTGACAAACTTCTGGACCTTTCGTATCGTGGGCAGTCAATTAACAACGTCGAAGAGTACAAGTACCTTGGTAATATTGTTGATCAATTGCTGAGCTTTAACAGCAACTTTGATAAAGTTTACAGAAAAGCAAGTGGCCGCTTAAAGTTATTGAAGCGTCTACGATATTATCTTACGATAGATTCTGCATACAGTATCTTCACGATGATGGTTCAGCCAATCCTGACATACCGCAGCATAGTAAAGTTACACCATACAGCTACACAACAAAAGAAACTAAAATCTTTAGAAAGTCGAGCTGAACGTGTAATTGGTCGAAAGGTTCCAATTATTATAAATATGATAAACAAGGAAGCTTGTTGTATGGTTAAACGGTGTTTGGATGCGACTATGTGTGAAAATTTCAACGGTTATTTCGAAATAAATAACCATTCTTTAAATACAAGGAATTCTGGACATCTTATTAAACTTCCGAAAGTCAAACTTGAATTGGGTAAACAGTCTTTTGCATATGCAGGGGCTAAGACCTTTAATGAACTTCCTTTAAGTATTAGAAAAATTGAATCTATTCTAATATTTAAGAAGAAAGTAAGTAAACATTTTAACTAACTTATATTTTTAAATAGAATAAATTTTTATATTTTAAACTGTGTACAGGTATAGATATTATCTCAACCTTGTTTTCAATTACTCCTAATTTCTACAAGACATTTTTGCTCCCAGCACCAGGATGATGTTCTTTTTCAGACTTTTTAATTCCATTTTTATAAATCTATATATATGTTTTTAACTTATCATATTTTATTTTATTATTTTTTATTTTTTTTTTATTTTTTATTTCTTTGTAGGACTAGCATTGATAACAGTAGCAACTTTTCTTTGTAAATTTTGCGGCTCTGAAGCTTTGTATCCTACTGAAATATTCAATTAATAATAAATAACTAGCCGCCAAGGCGGCGTCGCTCGCCGCCCATGTCCACCTGCTCTGTATCACTGTATCAATAAACGTCAAATTTCCTTATAAACGGCTCGTACAACCAGAAGCAGATTCGAAGTCACAACCTCTGGTAAAACCAATCATTTATCAGTGTAACAATACACTCAAAACGTATAGAGAGAAAACTTCAACTTTTTATTAACTTTTGTTTAAAAAAAATTACGCGCTCTAACATGGGTGCTATCAAACGTAAGGGGAAAATGAATTCTCTTCTTAAAAAGATCACACGGGAGGAGAGAAGAAAAGGCACGTGCTAAATGAATCAATTGAATAAAAAAAACGTTCGATCTGATATAAAATAAAATAGATTAAAAGAAATCGATTAAAGACAACTATTATGACAAAAGCAAAAAAAAATATTTTGTTTTATGATATTTTTTTTTACCTATAGGTTTTTAAACATTTTCATTACTCAAAAAAAAAGTTCACCCGTCTCAGACAGTCAGGCAAGGATACGTTAGGATACACTGGCAAACCGAGATGCTACCACGTTCTCCCACGGCTGCTTTTTGTCCAAAATGTTTTATCAGTTAGTTTCTTTGTACTTAGTTGATGTATTGTTTTCAAAGCCAAGTCAACGTGGAATATAAAACTAACAAAATAATAAAAACGAAACGTTATTCCTATTAGTTCATCAGCCAAAAAAAGTCACGTTCGATTGGGGTTGCAATGTATTTGCTTCGAATTCACGTCGCACACAAAAAAAAGAAATAATTTCGCTCACAACTCAATCTACCATTTTGCGTGACAGACAAACAGACAGAGAATCGGCTATTAATATATAGATAATAATTATATCGTATCCACAAACATTCCAGGAAGGTTCAAATTCCTTCCAAAGATTTAAGAATGCCCAAGCCGAATTTAAGATGTTTCTGTCAGCAGTTGAAATTGGTGATGTTTCTTCAGAATCATGCAAGATAACGCTGAATGACATTTTGTTTTTTATAACTGGATCTGATAGAATACCACCATTTGGTTTTCACAAATCAATAGACATTGAATATTGTGATGTCTCATTGCCAAAAGCTACTACATGTGGATTAATTCTTAATTCTACATGTGGATTAAGTCCCATGGGAGAACCTCGCACCAAAATTTATTATGGCAATTGAATATGGTTTGGGATTTGGAAACGTGTAAACATTTAAGAACTTTATTTTAATCTAGGACTATGTCTTTTGAAAGCATGCATTCTTGAAAAATTGTGATGTGTGATTTTGACGTGTCTCAGTTATTTATCCTTCACTCACAAAAATTATGTTGTCACAGACAATGAGAAATCCTTTTTTTGTTTTGTTTTGTTGCTATAAGCTGCTTGGTTACTTAATTTTTGTTATTCTGTTTTTAATGTCAGAATTTTTGTTCAATATTTCTTTATAACATAACATGTGAAAATTTTGTTCAACTAGCCTTAGTTCATAGTTCTGTTTTGCAAGATTAGCAATTATGTTTTCCGAAAGCACTTTGTTGTCCTTTATTACTGTACATAAACGCCTTCTGGTTCTTGAAAAGGACCCCTGAAAAAAGTTGATGGTTATTATTGTTTCCTGTAGAACTTAAGATATAAAAAACAAAAAAGTTTTTTTTTTAATTTTTAGTAAGATTTACAAGTTGAAGGTACAAGTGTTCGGCTTCGTTCCTATTTCTTGGATAGTTAAGATCGTATTCATGCATTAATATTGAAGCAAGCTCAAGAAATTCCTTGGAGCAACTGAATTGATTTGATTCCTTTGCTAAGAGCGTCATTATGTTGTGAATATCAGCATTGGAGACCTTTTTTCCATAATCTTTATCGCCTCTTATCTCAGGTAGCGCGTACAAAATAGTCTGTCTACCACCGGGTACTTCGCTGCAATGGTTTTCCCTTATATAGTGATTATTCCAGTAATGTAGTGTTTTGTGAAGGGAATCCTGTAAAACGCCCATGTAGCAGAACAAAAGTGCTTGCACATGCATGGGATCAGAATCATCGTACAAGCTTTGCTCTCGAAAATCACGGAAGTAATTAATCAACGAAGCAAGTGTATCACGTTTTAGTATAGACCACCATGCCTCGATTCTTTGATTACTTGTTGAACGTCCGTATTGAAAGCTTTTGAACTTGCTAAAGCAGTCGGTATCGTTGCGGCATAACAGTCTTTGGATGCTACATATTTTCACATTTTCTGTGCCACGGTCAGCTAAAAAAACAATGTATCACAAGTGGTGAAACATATGTTATGCATAATTCATTCAATGGGTGCTTTAAGTCCTAAATTGCTACCAAAATATAATAGTGATTTAACATGTCCCATTGATACTCTCAGTATTTTCAGAAGTTATTATTAAATATCTTAATCTTCAAAATATGAATTTAATCATGCCTCGTACACGTCTGGGTACGCACAAGAAATTCCTGACATAATCCAGGAAATAGCGGCATACAATTTCAGGATCTTTATTAGAATTAGCAACCTTAAGCCATAAAATCTTTCTGCTATAACCGTCTATGCAACCATGAATATAAAATCCAAATGATTTCAATTGATAGTTGCCATCTACGTGCCAAGTATCATTAGGACCATGTGATATGTACTTTCTTCGGTTTTAATCAATGACGTGACCTTTGTGCGCACCCTTCAGGATCAACAATTGACAGTCCTGCTGCAACAACACTTCTGTGCACTTGTATTGCCTTCTGTAAAAGACATTGATGAATATTTTGATAACCACGATTTTCACTGCCATTTTGTATCATTTCTCGTAAGTTTTGTAAAAGCGTGGTTGACTCAACAGCAAATCCTTTTCGTCTCAGTCCAAGCTTTTTAAGCTTACGTTGCAAAGTCCGAATACTGATTTCCATATGGTGTTCCAATGCCAATAATCTCAACATGTCATCATATGGTAAACCTTGTTCAAAATGTCGAACAATTGCTGCATCCACATCCATGATTGACAGCAATATTCAAGTAGGAAAATTCATGGACCACATAACCAATACTATGTTTATTGTTGTAACTTCTAAGTATCTCTATTCTTTATGCAATCAGTGGAATTATCATAGGAAAACGTGCATTGCCTCCTATTTTCTACCTCCAAAAAGTCAGCCATTATCGAGTGAGGAAGTTGTTTTTGTGACAGTGAGCAATAACTGTAAAGCTGAATTTCCAGTGAGACATTTTCTCGAGAAAAGATTTCCCGAGAAAAGATTTCTCGAGAAAACTTTTCTCTCTTCAATTTCCACTCGTGCTATTTGAGCGTGCGCGCAAAAATGTAAACAAGATGGAACTTTCAGAAGAGGAATTACTTCTGCTGTTAATCCTGTACCGACGACGTAAGAAAAGGTTAAATAAGTACAAAAAAGATACTGGGTGTGTAGAATATTTTCTGAACGGAAAAGTAGAGGTGCCTATCATACCCTTGTACAAGAATGTAAACTCCACGACCAGGAATTCTTTTTGAAAATGTTCCGAATGTCCACTGTGCAGTTGGAAGAACTTGTCCAAAAAGTAGCACCACTAATTGTAAAGTCGAGTGCTCGACGGGAAGCTATAAGTCCAGAAGAGAGGCTTTGTTTAACCCTGCGTTATCTTGCAAGTGGAAATTCTCATGTCAGTTTGGCTGCAACATATAGGATAAGTCAAACAACTATTGGAAGAATTATACCAGAAACCTGTGAGGCATTGCGGACGGTTCTTGTAAATGAAGGTTAGATGAATGTCCCAGGAAACAAAGAATCGTGGTTGAAAATTGCACAATGTTACGAAGAAAGGTGGAACTTCCCAAATTGCTTAGGGGCCTTGGATGGAAAACACATTGTTATGGTCGCACCAGCAAAAAGTGGATCGTTATTTTTCAATTATAAAAAAACGTACAGTATCGTTCTTCTAGCCATATGTGATGCGAATTACCAATTTACTTTGGTTGATATAGGAGAGGCTGGCCGGCAAAGTGATGCAGGTGTATTCGCAAACAGTAATCTGGGCCATTGCATAACAAATGACAACCTTCAAATTCCCGCTCCTAGAGTTTTACCAGGAACCAATAATTATTTCCCCTATGTTTTTATTGGTGATGAAGCATTTCCACTCCGAACTAATCTTGTCAAACCTTATTCCAGCAATTAGCAATTGATAAATTTATTGCCAATTATCGTATATCTCGTGCCCGTAGGGTCATAGAAAACTCATTTGGTATTCTAGCCGCAAGATTTACAGTGTTCCACCGTCCTATCCATGCAAAAGTGGAACACGTGGAAAGGATCACTAAAGCCACTGTTGCACTACACAACTTCCTAATGGCAGGAAGAGATTTTAGCTCTACTTCTCAATATTGCCCGTATGGATTTACAGATGGGGAAGCTAACAGTAGGAAAGGGGAATGGAGACAGATAACTCGAAACGACTCTGGTATGGTTCCAGTTTTAAGAGTAGGGTCCAATAATTACTCAAAACAAGCGAAAGAGGTATGAGACTTATATTGTGATTATTTTAACTCTGAAGCTGGAGAGGTACTATGGCAATGGCATATGGTAAATCCTGAGAGACTACCGCAATCATAAAAAAACCCTTGTTATAAACGCTATAGGGTGAATCCATGTCAAATCAACAAATTTTTCAAACTTTTTGCACCACTATAACTCAGATTTTCTTCAAACTTTATCTACAGGTAGGTTCAGTAGAGATGACATTGTGTACCAAAATTGGGCCCCGAATTCCTTATGGTTACGGAGTTATGACTATTTATGTGAAGGCCCGGTTCCCATTTTTAAGTCTCTATTTACATTTTGAAACGCTTTTAAATTCATGTTTTGTCGAATCAGCAAATCGTTAAGAGAAAATCAAATAACCCATTTAGAACCAAAATTTCATGGAGAATTCAAAAATCACACTTAAAATGGTGTGGGAGAATCAGAAAAGCCCCAATTTTAACAATTCATGTTTTACAAATTTTTGAAAGCTAAGTATGTTTAGGGACCGATTTACCCAAGTGCCTGGAAAATTTTTTTAAAGTTTATTTTGTAAGTCCAATGTATAAGCATAGATGATGTTGTGTTGAAAAAACGAGAGTGGTAATATTGCCTGAATTTGAAAAAGGTAAGCCTGAAGTTTGGTCTATATTCAATGTAAGAATATTTGATATTTCTATAATTTTGTTTTCAGATTCGATGTGACTTTCATTTCAGTACCTTTTCAGAAAGAATAAAGTTTAGGACAAAGCTAGAAAAAAAAGAATCCTCACTCAAATAGCAAGTTACTTGTATATAACTTTAAAGTAATTCCCTTAGGAACAATTGTTCCATATGGCATGGGAAAATACATGCATGATGCCATGAGAACCCTTAGGGAAATATATCAGAATATAAATTCCCTTAGGGAATGATATCAGAAACATTTTCACACAGATGTATTTCAGTTTTTTCTGATGTCAATCAATGAAAGCATTCAAGCTTGAGAACATTTGAAGTGTTTTGTAGATCATTTTTATATACATAGTTTATTAATTTTTGTCTCTTCATCTTACAATTTTCATCAAAGATAGTAAGTACTTAAATACATTTTTCTTTTTTTATTTCTTACTTCAAATTTGTCAGAATTTAACTTTATATAATTAATCTTTTGTTTGAAAAGGCATCATGGCATCAAAGTATAGCTGTTCCATTGGACATCTTTTGAAGGAAGAGCTCAATTGTGACAAGCATGTTGAAATAACCATTGATGAAAAACAACTGGTTATTTGGAGAGTAAATCAAGATTTACCAATAGATTCTATTTGTAATTTTCATAAAAACAAGTTTATTAGAAAATTTGAAGATAAACAAAACAAATGCTGCAATCCGTTTCATCGGCATGCCAAAGCAAGAGTAGGTTTGTGAGAAATAGTTTTATAAATAAAATTTTATCGGAAGTGAACCTGTAAAATTTTGAACATTTGCCACAAGTTATTAATATTAATTTAATTTCCATTTGCAGGTGGTCTTAAGGCTGTTTTCCACTTAGCTGGATCGGACCGGCATCGGTCCGGTATTTGATCGGATATCGATCCGCGCCTGCGCAGAAGCTTCACTTTGTCGATCCAAACTAGTCCAGATGGGATTTTGAAAAAGTTAAAAAAATTTTAACTTTTTTCTGATCCTTGGCTGGATCAAGAGCGGATCAATATTTTCAGCCAATGAACATTAACTATTTTTGCCATGCGATGACTTGGAAATTCAAAAGTATAGCCGTAGCTGCTGGCTTTATTGTAAACATTGGCATAAAATAACATGGAACAAATCTTGCAATCAAATCTTGTTGAAGATGATCATGATGATGATGATGAAAGTCAAAAACAACCACAACAAGAAATTACTGATATTGATATTAGTTCAACGAGGCACGATTTGATCGATATTATGCCTAATTATCCAGTGTTATGGAATACAAGCTTCAGGTCCTATAAAGATCTGAATAAAAAGGATGCCGCTTGGAGAGAAATCAGTAGTCAGTTGAATGTATCTGGTAAGATGATTTTTTGTGCATGCCATTATACGTTGGTTGGCAGCATATCATTCAAACAAATTTTTGGTTTGCTTCAAAAATTGGATCTTTGTTTCAATATTTTTCTTTCTTTCTTGATTTATAGTGGACATACTGAAGAAAGAGTGGGCTAAGTTAAGGGACAATTACAGAAAAACCTTATCAAAGAGAGAAAAAGCTACACGATCAGGTGCAGGTAACAAGAAACCTTTGCCGTCATGCAACTACTTTGAAGAACTTTCATTTTTGCAGGATAGCATTTGCAATAGAACTTGTGACTCAAACATAACTGTGGCAACACTGTCTAATCCAGAGTTATTAAAGAGTACATGTAATGACGACGATGAAATAAATTCAGCCAGTTTATCATATCCCAAACAAGTACCTGTGAGTAAAAATATGTTGAATGAAACTCCTGCAAAAGTACGAAGAAAAAGAGAGTCATCTGAGGAAAATGCAGATATCCTGCTTATCAAAACACTTGATAAACATTTACAACAACCTGTAAAAGAACCAGTACAGAAAGAACCAGAAGATGATAATCGTCTTTTTTGCTTAAGTTTAGTGCCAACGTTGAAAGGCTTGAATGGACAACAAAATGTACTTGCTCGATTACAGATTCAGCAAGTCTTATATGAAATAAAGTATGGAAATTCATAATTATCGCGTATTACATGATAATATCAAATAGTTTTTTAAAGAAAAAATGAAAGTCTTCTGTTGATGAATTTACATCCTTTTTAACCACAATATACATTAAACCTCAGTATTTGATATCCTCCTTTTGTTTATTTTGCAGAAGATTTTTCTGTGTTATGAGAATTGATAAAAAGTTATACATAATAATATAAACAAAGGGAGGAATATTAGCTGTATATGTCATCTTGAGATTGAGTAATATAATATATTACTAGCCGCCCAGGCGGCGTCGCTCGCCACCCATGTTCAGTATGCGTTCTGTCACAGAATTTCACTTGTATAAAAGTTTTTTACAGGCATTAATTTGTTATTACATTCAGAAGATTAAAAACAGAAACAAATAGCAACATGGCTCAGAATATATATTTATACGCAGAAGAGAAGTAACTTTAATGTAAAAAAATGGCAATATATAACACAGAACTGTTTACCCAGACATACGAAACCAAACATTACAAAATGTTAATTCAAAACAAATTGATACCTTCCAACTTTTTCTTTTGTTCCAAAGTTACTACTGGACTGCAGCCATTAATGAATTTTTGAAATGATATATAGTCTGTTCTTTCCCAAAACCATCAACGTCATGATTAAAACCATGAGTTTCATTTCTTTATGCTTTCTTTATTACTACCTAAAAGGATAATATTTCAATTGTAATACCGAAAACAACAACAAAAAAAAAGAAAAAAAAATTAAATTCAAGTACGCATTTATCCTAAAAACAATAACTAAGAACAAAAATTTACCCAGAAGTCACAAATAAAATCATAATGCCAAAGTTAATTACCCAGGCATAGTACGTAAACGATTA
Organism: Turritopsis dohrnii; assembly: GCA_027922465.2. NCBI lineage: Eukaryota > Metazoa > Cnidaria > Hydrozoa > Anthoathecata > Oceaniidae > Turritopsis > Turritopsis dohrnii. The sequence goes on along the minus strand of BQMF02000112.1, from coordinate 715,463 downwards.
CCATAACACAAAATAATGCATAAACATGAAAAAATAAAAAAATAAGAAAAATTCCATGAATTAGAATGTCGCATAAACAAATACAGGTATATACATCCACTGGGAGCATTATCAAAAACAAATTCAAATTATGATGCTGATAATAGTCGGAAAGTCAGACAGAGATACATTACACATGAAACAACAGTGAATAATTATTAGCTGGATGACGAAGAAGAACATGATCAAACTAAATACCCAAATATTCCCAAACTCATAATATAAAGATACTTTCCTAAATGACGTTTATTTGTTTACTTTCTTTCTTGTGAAAAAGGAACAAATCTAAATGAATAAACCATGCAGAAGAAGACACTATAATCACATTTAAAAAGTAAAAATACGCTTAAATGAATAAAATCTATAAAGATCATGTATGATGTAGCTACAGCCAAAGAGCCTTTCAACAGCAACAGCTTACGCTTGCCTCATGGTCACAACTCTGGAACCATTTTTGTTTTTGTAAATAACAGAACAATATAATAATACAGAATAATAATAAGTAACATCACCTTTGCTAAGCATGCTGTTGTCAACAATAACAACGATGCTCCACATCCAAGTTATTCGCCCCGAAAGTTTTTCTTTCTTTTTCGTCTTTCTCTACCGATATGCTAACGAAGAAAACAATCAGTTTTTCGTATATTTATGTCCCACTCTTAATTAAAATCTCTACGAAGTGGTAGCTCAACGAAAACGATAAAAACAAAACATTTTACCTGAGTAAAGATCTTTCTGCAGGCATCCGTTTTTAAGTTCTAGAAACAAAAAAGGAAAGGTATTATAATTAAGTAAATTTAGTAAAATAAGTTAAAAGATTCTTGTACATTCTGCACTGTAAACAATAATGTACTCTACTTGATAAACCCGAAAAGAAAACGATCCCGAAACTTAAATTTTTTTCAGTTCTTTCGTCGATTTGCTTCCACACTTGTTAGTTCAATCTTCACGATACGTTTTTTCGCAGAAACTACCTAAAACAATCAAATTTAAATTAAAATATTCGTATACAAAAAGAAACACGTCTTCTTCGCGAAGTTTCTTGCTCACGAAATGATCGTTGACAAATTTCGAACGAAGAAGATTGCATTGCTCGCACTCCTCCAAAGACGTTTTTCGGCTGATTTCCACTGCGCAAACCAAAAATAACAAAACGGAGGAGCATATACTAATCGCGGAATGTGAATGTGTCTTGCGTGGTCAGACTGCCGCTATATGACCACGATTAAGAAGATTTTGACCATTAAAAAAACAAAAACAAAACACTCTCTAAAATAAAAGTGGTATGCACGATTGCGAATTAGTATAAGTAGATATTATAGTGTGATATAATATTTATATATCATAATAGTTCGTTTATATTTCTTTGTTGTTGCTCGCTTTATATACAGTTTGTTTTTTTTTTTGCATTAACTAGTTTTTCATTAAAAGTGAAAAAGTTATCAGATCTTTTTTTTGTGCTGTGAACTTATATTCAAAAGGAAATTCTTCACAAAATTGTTCACACAAAGCCTTGTTGTTAGTGGCTAATCTTGTTTATTTTTCTTTGCAAAAAACTGATGCTTGATAAAGAAAATATATTGTTTCAACAACTGTTTTTAAAACAATGTTATATAGGTCATTCCTCAAGACTCCATGTCAAATGTATCTAAAGTAGATGTCACAACGTTTTGTTGCCAGGGTACAGAACCATTTTCTGAATTGAAGTATTGGCAAAAATGATCACGAACTTCTTTTGCCTTTACTGAGAAATTATTTGATGAAAATTTGGTAATGTCACATAAAGCACCTTGAAAGTGATCTTCGCTTCTCCAACTTCCTTCTTTGAGTATTCCAAATTCATGTGGGCAATACATTTTTTTGTCATCCATCAAATAATTATGTAAAGCCACCATTGCTTTTGTGGCCTCTTTGACATGTTCTACATTTCCAATAATTGATCTTCTAAGTATTCGGAATCGTGAAGCACAGATCCCAAACGTATTTTCAATGACTCGTCTAGCCCTTGATAATCTGTAATTGAAAATGCGTTTTTCATCATTGAGTACGTTGCGAGGGTAAGGTTTCATTAAATTTGTCTTCAAAGGAAAGGCTTCGTCTCCAACGAAACGAAAGGAACTAGTTATCTTGTCATAGCCACGGAAAGCTCTTGGTTGAGGAAGCTGAAATAGATTTTCTCATTGATTATGATTGCGTATCCTATGTTTCCATTTGAAAATACGCCAGCATCACTTTGGCGACCACTGTCACCAATATCAACCAACAAAAAGCTATAGCAGGCATCACAAACCGCCATCAGGACGATGCTATGCGTTTTTTGTAATTAAAAGAATGCCGACTTCGCGTGCAGGCGCTTGCATCACAATATGTTTCCCGTCGATAGCTCCCACGCAGTTTGGAAACTGCCAATGTGTTTTCAAACTTAGCAGCTACCCTTTTCCATTCGTCTTGAGTTGCTGGGCATTTCAAATACCCAGCTTTTAATAGCTTTTCCCAATGGCATTGCATGTTTTCACTGATAATCCTACAAACTGTTGTTGGACTAACACGATAACTACTTGATATGGTTGTTTTAGCATCTCCTGTTACCAATATCGCAAAGTGATACATAGACGCTGATCTGCAGATATACCGGGTGAGTCAAAAAAAAGTATCGTTGTTTCACAACAAACGTATCTTTCGATTGACTAATTATGAAAGCTAGTGGTTTTTATTTCTGAATAGAGGAATCCTTTACCTACATTTTGGTGTATCATTGTCAAATTTGGTTGAGTAGAAAAAAAGTTATGGGCAAAAAAACTGGAGGTGGTCCTTGTAAAAATTCTCGAAAAATGAACGAAAAAAGCTGAACAAAACTTTCGGTACTTTCACGGCGTACCGATGATTTTGTAATTAATGGAGCGACATAAGCTAAAAGTTTCTCGTATTTATCAGGTAACATGCGAAATTGTCTAAAAAAGTACTGGTGATCGAAAAGACTAAATCATGAATAAGAAGATGATATTCTCCTTTATTTTCCGATCTTGAAATATTTTTCGAACCCACATTCTTTTTTTATACTTGTTTTTAAACTTTCTTCGTCGAATTCGTCTTCTGAGAAATAAAAACAGCAGAATCGCACTTACATTGACTGCCATATTTGTTATTTTCAGATAAAAGTAGTTGGGCAGTTTTCAGATTCTGTTGTTCAGTGGAAATGGTTTCGTCCTCGGACAGGATTGGATTTTGATCCGATCTGATCTGATCTTGGTCTGATCCAGCTAAGTGGAAAACAGCCTTTAGAGTAATCAATCAACAGTTAGCAAAAAGTATGTCAGGCACACAAGGTTGTACCTGGTCAAAAGCTTTGTATACAGTGTAGAAATCACTGGTATAAGACACAAAGTCAGGAAGAAAGTTCAGTCAGTGAAAGTGATAGTGAAACAGATGCAAAAAAGCCAAAAGTTTAGAATATGTTAGATAAGTCTTTTGAGCTAACTGGAATGTCACCAGTAAACGTCATGGTAAACATGTTTCAACATTGACATCTGAAGTTAAAAAGAAAAGTGGAGTCGTTAAAAGACAAAATTGAGGACAGTGCATCAGTATTTCTTGGTATTTTCCAAGATAAGTTTATATCCAGACAATAACAAAGAAACAGATCTTGCTGATAAAGCCAAATGTTTTGATGAATTGATAAACCTTATCAAGGATAAAATGACGATAACCAACAACAGGCGACAGATGCAATTGCTGACCTTAGCTCCTCAAACATGGTCCATCTCAAAGGTTGCTGAGGTGTTTAAAACAACTCAGTACAAAGTGAAGAAGTCCAGGCAGTTAATGAAGGAGAAAGGTTACTAGGAGAGCCAGAAATTACAAAAATGAAAGGTGTTGTCAGATCAAGTTATCCAATGTCGTTGGTTTTTTCTACCAGGATAACAAGTACTTCGCGAATTTTGCCTGGTACAAAGGACTGGGTGTCTGTTGGGAACAGAAATTGCGAACAAAAGAGGGCTTATTCTCTGTAATTCTGCGTGAACTGTATGAACAATTTCAAACTTGAGTACCCCAATGTATAAAATTGGGTTTCTCAAGCTTTTGTAATCTGAGGCCTAAATGGTGTGTGATAGCTGGTGCGTCCTGGTACACACAGTGTTTGCGTGTGTTCAATCATCAGAATGCCAACTTCTTGTTGATGCATTGCCGGTACAACAGAATTATAAAGATTTAATGAACTTTTAGTTTGTAATGATGAAAACTACTACATAGGTGTGAACATTGCCCAGATGAATCAGCCCTTAGAAACCATTTGTCTCAACTTCTAGCGAATGGTGATGAAGTTCAGTACAAACAATGGCAAACTACTGATCGATGCACATTATTGACTCATACTGCAGCAGTTGAGGAATTTATGGATTTGTTGGTAGATAATCTGGCAGAAACTTTGTGCCCATTCATATCTATCAAAAACAACAAAGCAACTACCTGCGCAGTCGTAAAGAAAACCTTGAAGATGATGTAGCATAATTTTAGGGTGACTTCTCTGAAAACTTCAAATTTGTAGTACAGGATGAAGTTCAAGGTTTTCACTGGACTAACTCACAATGCACATTGCACCCTGGTTGTGATTTACTTCAAGTCCAATGGATCAATTGCACACAAATCTTTTTGCATTTTATCTGATGATACGACTCATGATGTCCTTTATGGTTTATGAAATTCAAAGTATGATCGTGAAGGAGATAAAAATGCAACTACCTCATATTAAACACGTAGAATACTACTCGGATGGTTGTGCAGCCCAGTACAAGAACAAAAAAAACTTCAAAAATCTTTGCTGTCACCAAGAAGATTTTGGATTATCTGCTAATTGGTTTTTTTTTGCAACAAGCCATGGAAGTCCCCTTGTGATGGTATTGGTGGCACGGTAAAACGAGCTGTTTCTAAAGAAAGTTTACAAAATCCAATGTCGCAGCAAATTCTGTCTTGTGAGCAAATGCTTCAGTTTTGTCATAGTTTCTTCAGCAATATAGAATTTTTGTTTATTCCAGCAGAGCGAATGGATGCTGTTAGGGAATCTGTAAAAGTTCGTTTCAAAGGTCTCCAAGCAATTCCTGGGACAAGGTCATTTCACCACTTTGTTCCAGTTGACAAAAACACAATCAAAGTGAAAAGATGCAGCGAGCAACAGCATTTTGATTTAACACACAGCTTTAGTACTGTCATTGTTAAGGACAAGCATCTGAAATCCAATCAATATGTTGCTTGTGTATATGATGCTCACTGGTGGATAGGTGTAATCCAAACGGTCAATGAATCTGAAAGTGATGCCAAGATTCTATTCATGCATCCCCATGGTCCATCCAGATCTTTTAAGTGGCCTTCACATTCAGACGAATGCTTGGTACCATTTTCCCATATTTTATGTTCGATATCAACTCCCACAACTGTTACCGGACGTCAGTACGTTTTGTCACAAGCAGATGTTCTTCAGATTACAAACACCTTTGCTGATTTTTACTGATGAAAGACTTTAGTAATTCATAGGACAATTTCAGTAAAAAATGGTTTTTTTGTAGAAGAGTTCTTGTAATTATTTCATAGTTTCTTTTTAGTAAATTCCATTGGTTTTACCTTGTTTGATGCATTTTTTGAATGAAAATACTACAAATATTAAAAAGAGCGCGAAAAGTAATTAAAAAATAAATAAATAAAAGCATTGTTGAGATTGGATGTGGCATGGTTTCTGTAAACTAAACTTTCAACGTTGGCACCCGGTTTTTATATATAATTTAAAATATTCCTTACATTGTTTAAAAGATTAAAAATATTAAAACCAATAATATACATATATACAGTAAAACTGATAAAACAAGTTTCTTTTAAAAATATGAGGAAGGTTCTGACAGATTCACTAATACGAACATATAACAACCATCACCTCCTTCTGTTACTCAAGATGATGGTAGACGACTAGACAAACAAACATAAAACGTTACGATACATGTAAGAAGGGATCCGGTCCAGGTGAAAAGAAAGTAGACATGCTATCTTTCTAAACAGCCACAGGCTACAAACGCAAGCGCTTTGACAAGTGTTTTTGTTTTTTTTTATTTAAACGAATATTTTACAAGGAAAACCAATTCAGATATATATAAATCTGTTATCAACATGGGTCCTTGAAATAAATAGGTTAAAATATTAGAAGTATTAAAAATATACATATTTAGTAAAAACAGTGGTGGCTATAAAAATCACACCTGAAACAAAAACCACAAACAAATGAGAGTCAAAGCGAAGTAATGTCACACTTAAGACAAAAAACTAAAACAAAACAAAAATGTGCAAAGAACTAATAAAACTATAAATAGTGATTTCTGAGTTTCAAAAGAAAGGCATTTGAGTCAGATTTTCTAATGTCCAGTGGAAGTGAGTTGTAAATATGTGCTCCAGTGTAAGAAAAACAGCCACGAGCATATTCCAAGCGAAGCTTAGGTAGTTTCAGGATGTTACCATTGTTGCGTGTATTTCTTGTGTGATTGGTCTTCTTAAAATAATTTTTGAAATTTTCGCAAACACTATCATTGTTATCCAAGCAGCGTCTGATGAAGTTACAAGACCGCATTTCCATCAATTTGATAGTATCATGTGGAATCAGGGAATCATTTCCAATAATCGAACAGGCTCGTCTATGTAGAGATTGGAGTTTCAAAAGTTGTGTTTGAGAATTTCTGAGATGAACAAATCCACAATGCGTTAATACTGGTTGAACCATTGATTGATAAATTGCCAATGCAGCTTTATCCGTAATGAAGGGTCTTATGCGATTCAGTAAACGTAATCTTCCGGATGCTTTTCGGTACGTTGAATCAAAGTTACTGCTTAAACTCAATGATGGTTCGATAAGTACACCAAGATATTTGTATAAGGATGTCACCCTCACAGTTTGGTAGCCGTATGTCACATTTAACGAGCTGTTTTGTTTGGAGAGATTATTTTTCGAACCGAACAACATTGCTTCAGTTTTTCCGGCTCCGAGGTTCAAAATTAATTCATTCTCAAAGCACCATTTAAGTATACAATTCATGTCGGATGAAAGTCGAGTTTCTATGATGTATAGGTCTTTCCCAGCTACAAACAAGACGGTATCGTCGGCATATTTAACAACTTCAGAATGTCTCACAACGGTACTAAGATCATTAAAAAACATGGTGAACAGCAGAGGGCCTAAAACTGACCCCTGAGGCACTCCACTACTGACTGGATGTTCATCAGACAGAGTGTTTTTAAATTGAACTTGTTGACATCTACCAAACAGATAATTTGTAAACCACTCGTGTTCTAATCCATCAATCCCGAAACTCGTCAGCTTTGACAACAGTTTACCATGACTTAACATGTCGAATGCTTTTGTAAGGTCTAAAAATACAGCACCGACCATTTTGCCATCGTTAACTTTCAGTTTCACAGAGTCGATAAAGATTGTAGCAGCAAGTTCAGTTGAGCGACGAGGTCTAAATCCAAATTGGTTATTATTTATTAATTTATTACTTTCCAGATGGGTAGTCAATTGTTCATGAACAACTTTCTCAATTATCTTTGATACAGCTGGAATAACGGATATGGGTCTATAATTATTGACAGATGACTTTGCGCCGGATTTAAAAGTGGTAAAACTTTAGTTCGTTTCCAGTCATTTGGAAAAGTTGACGTTACAAAAGACATGTTAATAATATGTGTCAATGGTGCAGCGACTACCTCCATGCAGTCCTTGAGTAGCCAAGATGGTATATCATCTAACCCAACAGACTTTTTGCGTTTAATGATTTCAGATGCTTCATGGTTTCATTTACAGTAATTGGTACGAGTCGAAATTTTGGGATGATTTCAACTGGTCGCTCCTTATGATATTTCCAGATGGAATTAGTTAAGACAAAAGCAGATTTTTTTAGTGAGTGAACAACATCGGAGAAAAATCTACAAAACTCATTTGCAATAGAACGATGATCGGTAACCAGGTTCCCGTCGATTTGTAAGGTTGTAGTTGCTTGAGAGTTCGATTTAAGTGAAAATACTTTCTTTATAGATCGCCAAAATGTTTCTGGATTTCCGGAATTTTCCTCAAATAGCCGTCGTTGATACGCAATCTTTGTTTTCCGAACTTTATTATTGACCTTGTTTCTCATTCTTTTATAAGCGGTGATATCTGCCTCTAATTGGGTTCTTCGCGATTTCCGTAACAGTTGGTCACGTGACTTCATCTCTTTCTTGAGATCAGCAGTCATCCAATCACATGGCTTACCGCGAACTTTTTTACGAATTAACGGAGCCATAGAATCGTAAGTACGACATATCATATCCTTTAATAAAGACCATGCTGTGTTTACATCCGTTGCGTTATAAACAGCTTCTAACTTTTGCGAGGCTAGTGCTTGCGAGAATTTATTTCTATCATAATTTTTATAATTTCGACAGTTTATAATTTTACCGATATAGCGGGTGTGATGTTGTTTTCTCGTACAGCAAATCAGATCATGATCACTAAAAGAGATAGGGATTACTTTGGACTTCGATATAACTGTGCTATTGTTGTAGCTATAATATCAATAAGAGTCCGTGACGTTTCAGCTATTCGAGTTGGTAATTTAATGACTTGTTTGAAACCATGTAATGTTAAAGCTGTTTTAATATCAACATGATCGGTCTTTTTCAGAAAATCGACATTAAGGTCCCCTAGGATTAAGACTTCTTTAATTCCGTTTAATGTTAATGACAACACATCAGAGAGTATAGATGTAAAGTTCTTATCGAGATACTTTGAGTTATCCGGGGGTCTGTAAATTACGGAAAGTAAATAGGATTTCGCATTTCTTGGACATATTTCTAACCAAATACCTTCAATTTCATTTCGTTCAAGATCGTGACGTCTTGTATAAATAATATGATCTGCAACATAAAATGCTATACCGCCTCCTCTTCCAAGTTTACGCGACTTGTGTATAAATGTATATCCATTAATCGCAAACATGTCCTCCGGTTCATCTCCCGTATGTGTTTCCGTAAGAGAAAAAATGTCGATTTTTCTGATATTTGTAAGAATGTTCGAAATCTCAGCAAAATTTGACCATAATCCTCTGACGTTTAAATGAAAGATATTCATACCCTTCCCATCAGTAAATTCACGTATTTCATCGAATGTATTAGGTCCAGGACACTTCTCAACGTCGCCACATAAAAGCAACATCATAAATAACCATCTGCTTCGTCTGGAGAAGTAAATTCTCTCTTTGCTGATACTTGTAAAAAAGCACGAATCGATGTTACAAATGTCACTATCTTCGACAATTTCCATGCCAGGTTTAAAATAAAGCGAATAACTTCCATTAGAGCATAAATAAAAACGTTTCTGCAGCGATAATATAACAAATAATAGAGCAGCTACGAACGCCACTACTCTCGAAGCCGCCATCTTGCTGTTCTAACAATCCAATATGGCCAATGTCAGTTAAGACATTGCAAAGATGGTTCAACCTACTACATGTATGAGAGAATAGATAAAATATACAGAGAAAGAAATATAGAAAAGAAACACACTACCATTCAAAACTACGTAATATATACCTCATAATCATTAAGTCCGTTTGGTAGGAAAGTATTCAGTTTATACTGCCAAAACTGTTCTTTCTTTCGTACAGACGTTTCATCTGACCCTTGATCAATTAACGTAAATTCCCAATCCAAAAAACCTTTGTGACCCACCTGGTCAAAATGATTATGTAGTGACTGTTGGGGAACAGTTTTGACAGTATGACGATTATTACAGGATTTGTAGTTATTAAATCGTAATCTAAATTTTGTAGTGGAGCTGCCAACATATTGAACACCACATGCTTTACAATTAAGTAAATATACCACATTTTCCGAGTTACAGTTCAGTTGAAAATTCCTGATTTTATACTTTCGCCCGTCCCTACTTGCAAATTCCGTGGTGTTTTTTATGAATGGGCAGACACCACAACGTTTTCCAGAGCATCCGTTACATTTTCCTATTTCAGGTTTCTGTTGTGGAACCTTAGCACGAACTAATAAGTCTTTAAGACTTTTTCCTCTACGAAAGCCAATAAGGGGGACGCTCTGAAATACGTCTTGGTGAGATTTATTACAATTTAGAATTACTTGAATTTTCCGTAGTATCCTGTTTAAATTCCTATAAGCCGGGTGATACGTAATATTCAAAACAAACTTCCTTGATTCCGTTGATTTTCTCTGTTTATTTTCTTTCAGAAGATCTTCCCTTTTAAACTTCCTACCCTCTAAAACCTTTCTTTCAGGAATAATATTAGTGCCTCTTATATTAAACATCACAGTTCAGAAACACTAACAACAAAAAAGAAAGAGATAGCTATACCCACTGTGAATAAACAGCACAAATCTAGACAGGAGCAGAAGCGAACTGACTAATACAAAATAAAAAGAAATAGTGGAAACTGTGATACTAATCTTCAACAAACCTTTCTATCTAAAAACTAACGACTTTTGAAGATAACCTGCAAAAATTAACAATGTCAAAAAATGAACCTATAATGCAGATAGAAAACGTGTTAGAAGACAGAAAGAGTAAACATAAACAAAGGGTTCTACGCACGGCCAAACTGACAAACAGTTCATTCCCAAATACTATAGAAGAAAAATGAACATAATAGAAAAAAGTTCATTCAACTTCAAAGTTTGGAAAGACCGTCGTAAAGTTTACCATTTTTAAATTAAACTGAAAATAAATAAACAGATCTCACTTCGTTGACGTATTTTGTGTGCAGCTAAACTAACGTACGACGACAACTCTGACAAAAACAAATAAAATAGTACAGGTTCATATGTAATGCAGACAGAAAAAATGCAAATAGAAGATGCTTAAAGACAGTGCTTGGGTGTGGATGTTCAATTAAAAAGGCTGGAAAAACCGACGTAAAGTTTGAATGAATAATGAAAACAAATAAACAGATCTCACCTAGTTGACGTATTTTTTGGCGTTTTCGATTAAATAATATGTCTATTGTCTTTTGTCTAATTCTTTTGTATTTCTTTACACTCACGTAGCCGCAATCAATAACAAATTAATTTGTTTACCTTCTCAACGAATTGGTTGCTATAGTCTGCCTGATTCTTGAAACCAATTTTGATTGGTTCAAAAGCATCACGTCAATCAAAACAATCAAAATAAATCAAAACAAATGCGCATTGTATAGGTTTCCCGAAAGAAATGTCACACTTAGATTACGTAACATTAAAAAAAGTGTCTCTCACCTCTGGGTGGTTTTACGACGAAAAGGGCAAAAATAAGAAGGATTTGACCGTGAAAAAAACAAAAACACAACACTCTCTAAAATAAAAGTGTGACACACAAATGCGAATTAGTATAAGATAGTATTTGCATGTTGCATTATACATACTTGAACAGGTATTCAAATGAGGTGTTGATAGAGAAAAGGAAAGTCTATTAGTCTTTTAGTGAAGAATAAAAGTAAGTCATTCCATGTAACTTCGGCTTTCAAAATCCAATGAGAATTCATTAAAAAGGAGTTATCAAGTGCTATTTTTGTTTTAGATCGACAATTGGTAAACTGGACATTTATGTTCTATCATAAAGACAAAGTTTGACTTGCATGGCACGGTAAAAGGATACAGGCACTGGCGAGATGACCTCTGGAAGTCATGAAGTATTAAAAACAAAACTAATAGTCATCAACATTGTGTAGCCATTTTGTGTGAAATAGATTTAAAAGCAATAGTGCAAGTATCCTGTCGACTATTAGGACTGCATGAAAGTTGATTTTTTTATACTAAGAGTTTCCTAAAGGTTTCCTTGACATCAGTGGCTATATTGTGTTTTTGTTCCCTTTCTTAAAAAGTTAAAAAAAACTATGCAGGGACTTGAAAGTAAAAATTGGTAAAATGATTTTTACTAAAAAACTATGAAATCTTTGATATTATGAATAAAGGCTTTAGGTCGTGACTGGTTGGCTACTTATAATAACTCAATTCCATCACTAAAACTTTAGGAAAACAATCTACTTATACTAATTCGCAATAGTGTGTAACACATTTAACATAGAGAGTGTTTTTTTAATGGTCAAAATCTTCTTAATCGTGGTCATATAGCGGCAGTTCGACCACGCAAGACACATTCACGATTAGTATAACAGCACGTGACATTTGACGTCAGATGTTTTTATGATCACGGGGAACCATTGCATTGCATCCCCAATCGAACGCGACGTTTTTGGGAAAATATCTCGAGAACCAATAGGGATAACTGACGTTTTTTGGGGTCCGCGATACGGGTGACGGGGTGACGCAACATTTAGGCCTAAATTTTATTTGGTACTGCGGATATGACGTCATTAAAATCTTTGATCAACGATATCTCTGCAACGGTTGATCGTGGCGAAACGATCCCATACACTTTTTGATCAGTTTTTCGAGCTCTACAACATGGGAACACTTTCCAGTCACGAGTTTGTGATTTAATTTTTCGTCACCTATTTTCGACACATCCTTTTCGAAATTATAGCCGTAAAAAACTTTTACGTCAGGTACTAGTTATGTTATAATTCATAATAGGAAAACGAATAATTGGTCTATTCATTGTGTGAGGCCCATTTGGAAGGCTTTAATTGCTACGCATATGAAGCTTTGCGTTCGAGGAACTGCTGGCACAGAATGGAAAAAGAGTGATATCTTTATTGCAGGCATTACTTCTTTTTTTAATGTAGTTACATTGTTATATTAAAATGTAGCTATATAACCAATATAATGTAGTTATATTATTATATTATAATGAAGCGTTTAGTTGTTTATCGGACTTCGTTTTAGTTCCTGCATATCGGTTACTAGGGTCGAAATTTGTATTGTTTGTGTTGTTCGCTTAAAGATAAATGACATTGCTTTCATGTGTTTATTCCCATCTGAGTCGTGTTGATTTCCTGGACTTAAACTAGTAGATATTCCCAAATCAAGCACATTGAATGAGCTCCTAAATTTATACAGGAACGTAGCAAGGTATTTTGAGTTTGGGATGCTCAGTAAGTCTGTATTATCGAGAGAAGCCCCGCCATGGTTGTGGCCGAACAGCCAAGAAACCTTTTAAAAAAAACCCTCTATATTGCCTGTAAAAGCACTTGAAATCTATAGTTTCAACATGAATTTCATCCACAAACTTATATTTTAGAGCCAAATGCTAACTTTTTTTTGGCATTTTTTCTTTCGTTTGGAAACAGTTTGTAATGCTTCCTTGCGTTATTTTTATTTTTGATTTAACACAAAAACATCAAAACTTCCGACAAGTTAAAAATCAAAAACCAAAATCAAGATAATCAAATCAAAAATCAAGATACATACAATTTCTTTAAAAAGAATCACGAGGCTCAAAATCGTCAAAAAGTTACGAATATTTTAAGAATCACCCTCTAGCTATGTGTACTTGTAAATTTCAAAAATCCTTGAGATTTGCTAAAATGATGCGATTCGAATGAATTTGATTTATTTGATTAAAGAAAACACCAAAATAAGAAGAAAGACTAAATAATTGTAAGATTGAACACTGAAAAATATAAGATTTTAAACTGTTAAATAATTATTTTTCTGCTTCTCTCTCCATGAAACAGTAAGTATCATAAGGCTTGGACAATTTATGCAATTTTTATGAAAAACGAAATCACGAATCCTGTTCAAGCCCCCATGCTTGTCTGTCCAGGCATCACTGTACATGCAACAGAAAATTATATTACCAACTACCTTAAGGGAACTAATCTTCGCGCGGGTACAAATTTTTGTGGAACTTAACTGGTTTTTTGGCCCTTTCCATTTTTTAGCACCTCTGATCTGCTGTTTGCAACTTCATAATTCAGTAAATGGAAATTAAGTTGAGATTCAAACCGTTTCCAAAATCGTAAACATCTTGTAATCGGGAAAACAATTATTTTTGTAATTTTTTTTTATGTTATTTTGTTTGAAAAAAGGTTGGTTAATAAGCTTTAAAGTAGACAGCATGATAGTTCTTCTTTCTCTTGATCTCCCTCCTCCGCATGACATGCTTACCGCGAAAATAAGTTCCACGAATTTCGTAAAAATCCTTCAGCTGGGAAAATAAGTTCCTCGAAATTTGCCCATTTTGACCCATCCAACCGCGAAAATTTGTTTTGCAAAAAAAATTATACCCGCGAAAATTAGTTCCCTTACGGTAAATGCAAAAAGTTAAAAATAATAATTTGTCTAGGTAAGAGTAATAAGTATTCACCATGACTACTTTACTAGCAGGTCTATTTATTTACATCAAAACAGAATCAGAAGACTGGTAAAGAACATAAAATTTGACTTGCAGATTTTTTATCTTGCCGATTGTAGTCAAATCCACATTTTTCGAAACTTTCTTGTCTAATTTAGCCTACCGGACTTATGACTACTTTATTGGGAAAAGACATGAAAATAACGATGCAGTAGCTAAATATTTCCATGACTAATCATTTATAAACAAAATTTCGAGAGCAACATTTTAAAAAGTGATTAAGAAATTGGAAGAAATTGCTATTATCAATAATAGCTTAGCACGTATATATATATAATATCTTTCTGAAGATAAAAGAAAAAAAGAGGTTTCTCATCATCTATAATGAACACACCAACATCAAGATAGCATCTGATTTTCCACACATTTCCACAGATTTATCCATACATTTAACCATAGATTTTTTCGTGTCTGATTTACTAGACTTCATACCCTGATAACCAATCAGAATGCACCACTAGACATTTTAGCGCCTTCCTAACACACAATTCCCACCACTTTGTCACTTTCAAGTAACGCCATCGCTTCGACCTGAGGGGGAAGAAGATAACGAGAGTTAGTAAAATGTACTGATTGCGCCTAAAATTAACAACGAAGGTGATTTTTCAAACATCTGAAAAGTCTACTCCCTTCATTAACATCTTAAAGACATTCCATGAACACAAAAAACAACTCGTGCCCAGTCTCTGTCTTCCAGAAAAAATTCCACTTATACGGCATTCTGGACAGTCGTTTAACCGCAATTTGTCAAATACAAACAAATTTCCACATGATGAATATGCTGAACACATTTTTAAAGTCTATTCCCTTCATCACTATCCTAAGGACATTCTATGAACACAAAAAAACAACTCGTGCCCAGTCTCCGTCTTCAAGAAAAAATTCCACTTATACGGCTTTCTGGACAGTCGTTTAACCGCAAATTTGTCAAACACAAACGAATTTCCACATGATGAATGTGCTGCACACATTTTTAAATTCTATTCCCTTCATCACTATCCTAAGGACATTCTATGAACACAAAAAACAACTCGTGCCCAATCTCAGTCTTCAAGAAAAAATTCCACTTATGCGGCATTCTGGACAGTCGTTTAACCACGAATTTGTCAAATACAAACGATATGCATTTACTTTACCAAGATAAGACAAGCTACAACAAGTGTTATAAATAGTGGTCGCACCCTTCCTGTTTTGCCACGAGTTATGCGGCTTCCCTACGTAATGAGTTTCTTCTTAATCTTACTTTGGCCCAACCTCGTTCCCAGGGCTTCTTGCCTTTTCGATATTCTAGATAGCGGCAATATTCTAGATCTTTGCCGCTATCCAGCATATCGAAAAGGCAAGAAGCCCTGGGAACGAGGTTGACTTTGGCCTTATAAATTCCCCGTTCCCATCATTCAGTATCTCCTTATTACGTCCATACAACTACCACAATGCAATGCTATAATTTCTTGCTTTGGGATTACTTATAAGCACCATTCTAAAGAGCTGTGAGAATCTCAATTTTGTTTGTGAAAACGTTTTATTATTCCATTGAAACATTTTTAATGACTTTTTCTCATTGCATTGTGGTAGTTGTATGGACGTAATAAGGAGATAACTGAATGATGGGAACGGGGAATTTCACAAGTATCAACGTCAAAATACACTATCTGAGTGTGTATTTCAAAAAAGTATACGATTTTTGCTCTTAATGACTCTGTATGCTATAAGTAGGATGGCGTTTTACTTTTTAAAAAATCTTATATGATTTTTGACATCTGTAAACGAATTCCAACCAATCAGAGTGCGTCTTTCATATGCGGCAAATGCGCGGAAGACCTTAAGGAGAAATTTATTCAATCAATGTTAATATGAATTTTTTCTTTGAAGAAACCCACAGCTGCAATGATAAACGGTTAGATTTCAGATTAAAGGTTTTTCTTGATAACAGAAAAGTAGGAGAACACATAACGCTTTTTAAGTTATTTTTCATGTATCTTGATGTGGTATCATTTGCTAATAGAAACAGAGAAGGACACGAAGAAAGGGACAAGATGCCAAAGTGTCACACTAGCTGGTATGTTGAACAAAATTTTGTTTAGTCTCAAAATGTTATTTAATAATTAAAATGAAGTTATTTCCTTTAAGACGTTGAAAGTGGTGAAGACAACGACGACAATGGAGCAGGGATAGAAGAAAAGGATAGAGAAGATGACAGTGATAGTAATATTATATGGTGTTACATGATGTCTCTTTTTATTACATAACTTAAGTTATAATTGTTTAAATAATTTACCAGGTGATGATGATGTTGATGATGACGATGATGATGACGATGACGATGATGACGATGATGATGACAATGAATCCACGTGGTCTACAATCGAAAAAATGGTCGAACAAATGATGAAATAATCAAAAAAACATTCGAGCGTATTTATATATGCATTGTAATATATTATAGTTCAATAAATTGCGTCAATCTTTGGGTTAAAAAAATCCCCCAAAAGCCGTATCAACGGATTTTTTTCGGAAAAACAGAGACTGGGCACGACATGACTTTTCTTGACGATTTTGAATGTTTTTAAGATAGTGATGAAGGGAATATATTTTAAAAATGTGTGCAGCATATTCATCATGTGGAAATTCGTTTGTGTTTGACAAATTTGCGGTTAACCGACTGTCCAGAATGCCGTATAAGTGGAATTTTTTCTTGAAGACGGAGACTGGGCACGAGTTGTTTTTCGTGTTCATAGAATGTCCTTAGGATAGTGATGAAGGGAATAGACTTTAAAAATGTGTGCAGCATATTCATCATGTGGAAGTTCGTTTGTGTTTCACAAATTTGCGGTTAACCGACTGTCCAGAAAGCCGTATAAGTGGAATTTTTTCTTGAAGACGGAGACTGGGCACGAGTTGTTTTTTGTGTTCATAGAATGTCCTTACGACAGTGATGAAGGGAATAGACTTTAAAAATGTGTGCAGCATATTCATCATGTGGAAATTCGTTTGTGTTTGACAAATTCGCGGTTAAACGACTGTCCAGAAAGCCGTATAAGTGGAATTTTTTCTTGAAGACAGAGACTAGGCACGAGTTGTTTTTTGTGTTCATAGAATGTCCTTAGGATAGTGATGAAGGGAATAGACTTTAAAAATGTGTGCAGCATATTCATCATGTGGAAATTCGTTTGTGTTTGACAAATTCGCGGTTAAACGACTGTCCAGAATGCCGTGTAAGTGGAATTTTTTCTGGAAGACAGAGACTGGGCACGAGTTGTTTTTTGTGTTCATGGAATGTCTTTAAGATGTTAATGAAGGGAGTAGACTTTTCAGATGTTTGGAAAATCACCTTCGTGGTTGATTTTAGGCCAAATCAGTACATTTCACTAACGCTCGTTATCTTCCCTCTCATCGGTCAAAGGGGGATGGCGTTACTTGAAAGTGACAAAGTGGTGAGAATTGTGTGGTAGGAAGGCGCTAAGATGTATAATGGTGCTTTCTGATTGGTTATCAAGGTATGAAATCTAGTAAATCAGACACGAAAAAATCTATGGTTAAATGTATGGATAAATCTGTGGAAATGTGTGGAAAATCAGATGCTATCTTGATGTTGGTAATGAACACTTGCTTTCATACTTTGCAGCTCTCTCTATTTGGTTCTTTCAAAAGAGTTGTTTGGGCCGAACAGATATTTGACATTATTTATGGCATCCATGTTGATGAAACGGTTCATGCAGGTCAACAGAAAACATTTTCCGAGGTGAAATTTGTGGTTCTACTTTCTTTTATTGATTTTTTGATCGTCATACCAAAACTTTTAAATACCAAGTATATTAGTTTGAATAGACCTTTTCGGAAAATACGTCAGAGGAGATCTTACCTTGCTTTCAACCCAAATAATAGTGGCATTTGTGTTGTTTTTGAAAAGAAATGATACCCAAGAGGAAACCTTACACAAACTTTTTTTATGATTCTTAATTACTTAAGTAATTAAACACCTTAGAAACGAGGCAAGATCTGCCGTGACGTAATTTCCGAAAAGGTCTATTGGCAGTTCTTGTGAATTACATGTGTAAACTTATGTAACGTAGATAAATGCGACGTACCATGGCATACCTCGATCTGCTGTTAAAGCATTCATCAGTGGCTGTAAAACATGTGCACTGAAAAGTTCACAGATAAAATCTGCTCCTTTAAAGCCGATAATTTCGAGTGGGCTCCTACAACGTGTACAGGTAAAATAAAAACAATATTTCACTGATTTGTTTTACGAGTAGCCAGACACCACTTTGAAACTTTTGACTCTAGATTGATCTTATGGATATGCAAAGTAGACCAGATGGTTCGTACAAGTGGATATGCCACATGGTTGACCACCATAGTAAATTTCACATTATCTTTCCTTTGACGTCAAAATCAGCGTCAGAAGTTGTTAAAGGAGCGATTGAAAGGTTTTTCTCGGTGTTCGGATTGCCCACTATCATTCATAGTGACAATGGCTCAGAATTTGTGAATGCCGTGATGGAAGGTGTAGCTTTACTTTGGCCTGGAGAAACTTCCTTTGTCCATGGCAACCCCGGACATTGTCAATCTCAGGGGTTAGTTGAACAAGGTAACAACAATTTTTATAACGTTATGATAATGACTCAAGGTTTATTGCAAGTGATTTCATGTTTTTATTCCAAATTTTATTAAAGGAAATAACACCATACAAGTAATGATCAGCGCCAGAGAAAAGGATTCTGGGGAGAGTTGCTGGGCTAAATGGCTTCCTGAATTTCAATGTAAGCACAGCAATGTTATGGTGTCGATGCCTTGTATCGTTGAAAATTTCGTGGGTGACTGTATTTGTCAGCTTTTGATTGCTGAACGCATTTAAAAATTTAAATCTAAGAAAAGGAATTAAGGATTTTCTTGACTACGCCAACAGTCCGTTCACCATTCATAAAACTTTCGCTAACATAAAACTTGACGAAAAAAAGATATATCTAAATATATATAAATCGTATATCTAGTACAAACTGTTGATTATGAAATTAATTGCTACACTAAGCAACTGAAATGTACATATATAAATAAATTAATAAAAAGCAGAATACCCCACATGAAACTTGATATCGTCAGGAGGTAACACTTTTTTATAATGTGAATCATGTGAATCCAGTGCTTATACGATTGCTTCAATACCAGATATATTCTATTACTTCTAGTTGCTATGAACAGTACCTATGTGAGAAGCACAAAGAAAACACCATACGAAGCTGTGTTTGGCCAAAAACCGAACGGTTTCCGCCGTCTATCACGCCTGCAGAATATAATGGAAGAAGACGTTCAAGATATAGTAGATATTCCCGAATCGAATGGCAATGACGTTTCCTCAACAGAATTTTCAGCAAGGAATCCGCCGCTGGTGGATTTTTCTATCAAATTTCCACAAGTCACTGACGAGGATTCAGGAGATGAAGTAGTAGAAGTGACATACCCTAAGCGAAAACAATTGAGAGATAGCATCACATTGCAACTCGAGAAAAATGCCGAAATGATGCGTGAAAAGCACAATAAGAATAAACGAAAAAAAGTAATTGATTTTAAAGAGGGGGACAATGTCTCCATATTTATTCCTAAGAAAGAACGGCATGCTTCGGACATAAAACGATTACCTTGTGTAATCGTTAATAAATCCAGTGGAAATCAACCAACGTATCGCCTTTTGTGTCAAGCAGGTACTCTGCAAAGACGCTATACGTCGTCTGTGTTGATGCACTACCCTTATCCGGTAAGGTGTCAATGTCCACCAGAAAAGACCATTTCTTTGTCGGAAGCAGTGCGCTCCATAACTCAGAAAAAGGCTACCTTTTGCCGCTGCCAGTTGAAGTGCAACACCAAACAATGTTGCTGCTTTGCAAGAAACGTCTTGTGTTCATCCAGATGTCACAAGGGTGTGTCGACTAGTTGTTCTAATAAACATTGCGAATCGCAAAATCAAGAAGTTGAAGATTCGCAAGATATGATCGATGAACCGAGTGTTTACCCGGTTTTTGGTGGTATCTGGAGCACCAATCATGATCATTACCGCTTTTTGAACACCTGCAGCATCGATACCTGGATGGCAGTTATTAGGACAATGCTGTGTCGTTATCCTGGTATCGCAATAAACGATTCTTGCCGTGAACTTTTTGAGTTGGTGCAGGAAAGAAGGTATAACGAGGCAAAGTATCACATGACGCACATACACAATATTCATCCACACGAACCGTCGCGTTCGATTTCTTTGGTACAGAAAATGCAATGATGATTTCACCTTACATCTCGAAGTTCATGCTTCATGAAATGATATCAAATTGCAGTAGCCCATACTGTAACGTGAAAAACATAGTATCAGCATGCACTGAATATCCAAAGCTAGATTTTAGTGTAGATGATGCCTCCCCAATTTCCGTTTCATCGAAGCAATTAGAAGACTTTGTCAATGAATGGTTTCGCTTTAGCAAGACACAAAGGTGTGGGGTTGAAATCAAAGGCAGCAGTGATATTGGTGAAGAATACATCTACAAAGAATGGGGAAACTATTGCAATGGCAGAAAAAACATTAAAAGATCGTTTCGATCAATTCCATCAGCGGTTTTAATTGACTTAGCAGCTGACACTAATCAAATTGATTTGCTATCCATTCCAAATGGCTTAGTTGTTTCTATACCTGAATTGGGAAACAGAAGGTAAATTGATAATCCGATTTAAATAAATTGAACACACAAACAAACAAAAAACAAAGGTGAGATGAATAACACTTTAAGAAAATTTAATATAATTTGTAAAATTTAATGTTTCAAACGTTCTTCATTTGAAGCTACGAATTACTTGCTGTGGTATTGTTTAATGGAAACCATTACACTGCTTACATTGCCATCGATAGCTCGAGTTGGATATTTTACGACGGTATTAGTGGCTGCAAAGAAGTAAATTCAAAGGCGATACCAAATGGCTACAGACCAACGCATTGTCTCTTCGGTAAAACTTTTTCCTGTGCGTATGTTAAAAACAGTCATATGTTGAATTACTCATCATTTTCTGCATACTTAGTTGACAGTGAAACTTCTGGCGTTGGTCCAAGAATCTATGAAAGTGAAACCATTGATACTGTTAACAATTACAGTAAGTACAAAAGTATGATCAAGTTTTTTTAACTCTCTCTTTTCCTTTGTTATTCATGAGTGGGATGTTCCGCTTTAGACAATGACCAAGAAATGCTTGACGTGGCTGAAACTCTCACATTACTTGCGCAAGGACATACAAATGATAAGGCAGTCCATATAGGTACAAATAACACTTTAAAATTGGGCATTGATAGAAATGTGTTCAATTCTTCTGATGAAATGTCTTAAAAGCACGTGTTAATCAAAATTTAGATGATGCAGACGGGTTGAACAATGAAATTGGCTCCCTTGTAAATGGTAAACTCACATGAATAATACACATTTAAATGTTAGTTTTCATATGTATATTGCCAGACGCTGAAGTAAACGAGGATGGAAACCAAATTGAAAGACACGATTCGTTGTCAGACTCAGGTGGCTTTAATTCCAGTTTATATTTCTAATTTTCATTATTTTTGCAGTTGTAAACAATTTCAAGTAAGAACGTCACGCGGCTGTCACATGACTCTTATAATCAGTTTCACTGCGGCCCTGGGAATGAGGTTGTGGATCTTTGCTTACATAATTCAATTTTCATTAGATTCAGTTGAAATGAGAGGATTCGAAGAAGATTTTGAGAACTTCGCTGATGAAAAAGGTACAACACTCTTTTAACTTCTTGAAATATTAAAATTAATTTTATCACTGTATTTAATTCACTTATCATATAGACTTACAAGCATTTAATAAAATGTCTTCCATGCAAAAAGAAAAAGTCATCCTGAGTATGGTCATAAATGCTGATAAAGTGAATGACATTTGTTGCGAGCAGCGGGTCGTGGAAATTCATGATTTGAGGGAAAGTCTTTGTGATGGCATCCTCGATCCATCTGTAAACCTAAAAGCCATAGAAAAGTACTTTTCGTCCAATAGCTTCAGAAAATTGGAAGAAAAAATAGAAGGAAAAAAGAAATTACGCCGTTGGACATGTGGAACATGTTCCAACAGGCTGGTGGGGCGAAGTATATTGTGTGAGCGTTGTTTGAAGTGGAGCCATTTCAAATGTGCAAAGCTGCAAGAAAAACCAACTGGGGATTGGTTTTGCAACAACTGTATAGAGATTACTGTTGAAGGTGAACGATTTTTATAGCGTATTACCTGTGTTTTCTTTGAGTCTAGGTATCATTTTCTTTACCAAGCAGCTACTAAAATTATTTTTTAGATAACTATAATTCGACCAACAAATACTTTATGCAATTTATTAATGAGAAAAAAGATTTTTTGACAGACCTCGTTAGTAATCGCATTGGAATGAGTCATTCAGAAAGATTTTATGCTCTCAGCAACACCAACTCATTAAGTACTTTTAAAGCGAACCCGAAGAAAGAATTGAACATTTGCGTAAACTCCTTGAGCGACGTACTGTGCGGAGATATTGAAGCTTATGTCAATGAAATCGAATCTGTCTTGGTATATACCAGAGAAAGAAACAATGACGACATTCTCGATTTTGGTGGTTCTTTCCGAACGGAATTGAAAATTAGAACAGTTTCGACATAAGCAGATACCATTTGATATGTCATTTTCCCGCAAATACTCACTCTGTATGTTATGGAGAAAGAAAAGGTTGGGTATAAAGAAGCTTGCAGGTATTTGTATGGATCTCAGTTGCCAACGACACATCACAACAGCCTTCTACTAAATGTGAGTTATTGATTTAAAACCATTTCTAAACAATTGTTTTCAAGAATATTGTAACTAATACAAAAACCCTATGGATGGAATTTGATGAAAATACCCACGTTATATCAGAAGGAAGTTTGAAGCCGTTTACAGTATCAAAATTCTTGCATCATTAGCTTGCTGTAATGAATAGAAGTTCCGTTGTGAGAAAATAGGCTGAAAAAAAAAATAAAGATAAATCACTATCTTTTGTAGGCGTCACAAGCTTTAGCTACTAGTCAGTTAACATCTGGAAACAGGAACGTTGTAATACAAGGTAAAGTTTATATGGACAACCCTGTTCCTAAAATAGACACAGATCTCTTACAACTTCATAGAAAATTTATCGTATTTTACAGGAAAAAACCTTTATGAAACAAAGATAACTTTGGGATCTAAAAGCTTTTCAAATATAAAAGAGCGGTATTAAACAGGGAAAATTCATCTATTAGAGCCCCTGTTTCACAGCATGCCCATTTCAAAAGAATCAATAAAATCATTCCCTTATTACTTTTTGTAGTTTTGAAGAAAGACATAACAACTGAGAAAACCCATGCCATTGTTAACGCTGCAAATAAGCATCTTCAACATAATGGAGGAGTAAGTAAAAAGCATACTTCATCTGCGCTTTAATAGTGATCCACTTGGTTATAAAATGTCAATCGTTTTACACCAAATGTAATTCGCTTTTTAACGTTTCCAAATGACATATAGGTAGCAGAAGCAAAAGTCAAAGCAAAAGCAAAAGTAAAACCATCCAAGAAGAATCCAATGAACATATAGAAAAACATGGTATGGTAGCAGTAGGTGATGCAGTAGCATTATCAGCGGGAAAATTGAGTTCATACTACATTATTCATGCAGTCGGTAAGACAGACATTTTGCGATCAAGATTCCGTCCATCTTGTAAATAGTTGGGCATTACAACCCAATGTTCTATAAATAAATGAATAACGAGGATTACTTCTTATCTTTCTTCAGGACCTCAGTGGGGAATCGATAAACCAAAGGTTACCTTATTAAAAAACGCTGTAACAAAACCCTTGGAGGAAGCGGACCGATTATGCTGTCGATCAATATCAATCCCTGCAATAAGTTGCGGGATCTTCAGACAGCCCAAAACTCTGAAAGCGTCAGTTGCAGCAATAAAAGATGCAATATATGACACAGTTATGAATCGGAATCTACAATATCTTCAAATTATCCGAATCATTGTCGACGCTGATAATGTAAAGAAAGCGTTTTTGAACATTAAGAGTTATTTCAAACGAAAAACAGTCCATTTGAATCACTAAAAACAGACAGCTCCTTTATATTCTATGTTAATCTACGTATTTTGTTACACAGAAAATTGTACTATCTTATTATACTAATTCGCGATTATGCATCCGGTTTTTATTTTAGAGAGTGACATATTTGTTTTTTTTTCACGGTCAAATCCTTCTTATTTTTTCCCTTTTTGTCGTAAAACCACGTAGATGCGAGAACACTTTTTTTGATTTTCCGCGATTAGTATATGCTCCTCCGTTTTGTTATTTTTGGTTTGTGCAGTGGAAATCAGCCGAAAAACGTCTTTGGAGGAGTGCGAGCAATGCAATGTTAATCGTTCGAAATTTGTCAACGATCATTTCGTGAGCAAGAAACTTCGCGAAGAAGACGTGTTTCTTTTTGTATACGAATATTTTAATTTAAATTTGATTGTTTTAGGCAGCAAATCGACGAAAGAACTGACGAAGAAACACAGGTTTGTATGCACGAAGGTATTGTTATTATTATAAAACGTTTTATTATCGTGTTTATTGCTAAAAGAACACGGGTTAGTTGTTTGTTAACAATGAAAAATCATATTTAGATATACAGAAGAAGTGCAGTGAAGTTTTTAAAAATTAGCTGCAGAAAGATCGAACGAACAAAAGGTATTATTATAAAACTGTTATTTTTGATTAATAGAAGAACAAGTTAGTATTTAAATGTATTTAAATGTTTGTTTACGTTTTAGTTATCAATTTATTGTTAAACTTTTATTGTTATTGTATTTTAGATTTTATTTTAGATTAATAAAAGAACAGGTATAACCACATGCTTAGGTGAGTTTTTAAACAGATGTTGTTTTTTATATATAGGTTTTTTCAGAGGAAAACGAAACGAAGAACGAGATGAAGAAAGTCTATTTTTATTTTACGAGCTGTTTACGTATTTCTTTTTATAGTTATCAAATAGTTATGGGAGTGCAGCAGTAGAGTAGTGTAGATGAAGTTGAAGTTGTTTAAAAATGGCTGCAGAAAGGATGCTGTTTATTTGCATTGGTGAAGAAAATGGTTATACTTCTTTTTTCGGAGAGAAATTGTTTGGAAAAGATATAAAGTAATATACCTAAGTACATGAGTCAAACGAATTTAGTAAATACAGCGTTAAAAGAGAGTAAAAACAGAGTTAAAACGATCAAATCATTAAGATGCATGTCCCTCGAGCAGTTAATGATTTGATTTGGTAACGAAGTTGCTGTTCCTTATTTTATTTAATTCAAAATGGCTCCACAGTTATGAAGTGAAGTTACGAAGAAAGCATTTTTATGACTTTCACTGTATAAAAATGGTATTGGAATTTCAGTAGAAAGCAAAGAGAAAGTGTATCTTTACAATAGGAAAGTATGCTGGAAAGTTAATCGAGTGTTATTAATTTGTTTACAGGTATGAAATACAGAAAGTAAAAGAGTTTAGAAGTGTTTGATAATGGCTACAGAACATGATCAATATTGTTTACTATCATGATGATGTGAATTGGTATTGAAAGGTAAAGTTAAAATAGTATCTATTTAGTTAAACACTGTTAGTATTAGTGGATACATAAAGGATAAGAGGGATGTTTACTGTTGTGTTTTGAATTTTCCAGCGCAGAGGAGGAGCTTTGAACTGGAAATAAAAAATGGCTCCACGAATGTTTTCATATGTTAAAAATTTTTCAGCTAAACTAATTCTGTCATCACGTTTGTGTTTTTAATTATTATTTTTGAGGTTAATACATTTTCAAAGTTTCTTTTACTTTGTTTTGTTTTTCTTTACATTTCGTCATAGCATGATTAGGTATTTTGTATATGTTTTTTTAATGTTTTGATCTGTTAAAATAGAAATAAAGCACGTGATGGGTTATAAAGTCGAGAGGGTTACTTAAGATTTACTTACTTAATGACTGTGCAATGAAACTATCTTACAAAAAATAAGTGTTGTTGGCTGTATTTTTCTTAAGTTTATATTTTATCGCGTTTATGCATATTTTGTGTTATGGTAATCGTTTACGTACTATGCCTAGGTATATAACTTTGAATTTATGATTTTATTTGTGACTTTTTATCAATAATGCCCTTATCAAAATTGAAGTACCATAAGTATACTTTATGTACACATAAAGCATACTTCATTTCTACTTTTAACTGAAGAAGTAGGTTTGAAATATACTTATTCTATACTTCTGAGATGGAAGTACAGAAGAAGTATAACTTGATATTCATACTTCATTTATACTTCTTTCTTGAAGTATAAATGAAGTATACTGATTTTATACTTCAGAAAAGCAGAACATTAAAAAAGCATATTGAAGTACATTGGAAGTACCTTATTTTGTTCTTTTAAAAAACAGAAAATCACGCTAAAATAAAATTCAAGTTTGAAGTACATTAGAAGTATGTCTTATTAATAAAGAAATGCTACAAATGAATGCTTAGGAATATACTCTGTGCAGGCTTTAAGAAAAAAGTAAGGAGAAATCTTTAAAGTGCTATTTCCACGACCACATTTGATCGAAATTTTTCGAGCGAAAATTTTAGAGGAGAACAATTTCTGCTAGAAATATTTCGATAATAGAATTCCATATAAAAAATTGAACTTTATTAGCTGGTTTTCATATTCAATAGGAGATTAAAGATACAGAAGTTACTTCGAAAGCAACCACAAGTAGGAACCGTCTGCTATAATTCTTTTTTCTGAATTGTTCGACAGGATTGCTATTCAATAGTTCAATTTAATACACAAATTGTCAACACATTTTTCACGATTTTGATTGGACGAATATTTTTTCGCAAAGCGATTTCGATAGAGAGTTGAAATTATTTCAACTCACATTCGCACAGTAGAGAAAAGAAATTTTTCGCTCGAAAAGCAGAAAATATTTAATGCCCATGCTCAATTTTTTTCTCCGTCGAAATATTTCGATCAAAAGTGGTCGTGAAAATAGCGCTTAAAAGACAATTCTAGTATTTCTAAAGTTGATGAAAAACTATCTGATATCATTAATAATTTTATGACTGTCTTTATTACAGTGTGTATCAAAATGTCTTATCCACCAACTTTCAAGGCGTATATCTCATTACATGTCATTGTAAAATGAGTTAATTGACTTTTAAGAATTTAATGAGCCAAATCGTTGAGTTTTTCTTCAATATCTTATCAAAGAACAAATATTTTGGCAAACATTTTATATTAATGGATACAGCACGAAAAGCTCTTTCTTGTGATATAAAATTCCCAATATTTTATAAGACATGTAATGAGATATACGCCTAGAAAGTTGGTGGATAAGACATTTTGATACACACTGTATAACAGTGTTTTTTTATATTGGAACTTCAAATCCCATGTGTATCAATTTCACAAAATTCTAAAATTAGAATACTCCCAGGAATTAATTCCCTAGTTAATTAAAAAGAATAGTATAGAATTTTATACAGATTTATAATAGAGTTTATAATATAAGTGTTTTATGAAAAAGTAAACTATTAGATTAATTTGCTCTGATTACATGATGACATCTTCATGCACAGTTGGAATTGCTAATGATAGTCCTAGTCACTTGTTGACATATACAAGGAGAAATAGTTTTTACATAGAAGATCTTGGAAGTGAATTTTCTATAATAATTATGGCTGCATACCGTCTATGTGTCTAATTACGGACAGCCTTCGTTATTACGGACATCGACAAAACATAATTCCAACCGTCTGTAAATTAAAAACACGGTACATCCCGTACTGTCAACCAAACTGTAATAAAACAAACTTCAGAGATAATAGATGAGTTTCTAAGTGACGTGATGTTTATAAACATTAGTGTTTTTTGCTCGATAATTGCTGTGAGTTTCAACATAAATGCTTAATAGATCAAGTCAATTTCCTACCAATATGCGCACGCATCTTGGTTGGCAATTAGATGCTCTCTGCACACTGTCGGTTAAACCGGTTCTCAGGAGGCGTTTTTAAGACAAAAAAAATTATTAAAAATAATACTCATTAGCACTCGAAATCTATTTTTGTGAAGTTTATTAAATTTTTAGTTTAAACAGATCTTTAACTGGTAATTAACATCAGAAACTCATCTATTAAATTTATTTGAACGCTAGAAAATTACCAATATGCCATTTAGAATTTATTTTTCTAAACTTTAAAGATTTAAAATAGACTGCGCTCTCTTGAGAATCATGCGTATTTTTATGAGCTCCGTGTGTACAACGGTAGCCATATTTACGGATAAAAAATAATAATAGCCACCTCCGTCATAAAATATCGACAGGTCGAAAATTTATGTTTAAAAATGAATTGAGGAATGAAAATGTTTTTAGATCATGCTTTTAGAAATTTAATGATCATAAAATCAGTCAAATAAATAAAGTTTTTGTACGTCAATCACAGTGGGGGAGGACACTTTTTACTGAGTATTGAAACATAGGCCATTATGATTTTCACGGTCCATTATTCTTCAAGTGTTGCTGCTAACTGCTCTCTATTGGATTGCTCTGTTTCATAAAACATTTTATTCAGTTACACGTGGTGAACTTGGCAAGAATGCATGTCTATTTTCGTGACAAGAATGTTTGTTTACATTTTGTGTCCGTAATTACAAAGGCTGTCCGTAATTAGACACATAGACGGTAATTTAGATAGTCTTTCAGAAGTTACCATCAGTGTGGTAAAGTTTATAATGTGCTAAAGGTTTTACAGTTGTGCTATGAAATTCTGTCCATTCTGTAGAAGCAATAAAATGGAGTTTAATACAGTGATTGAATGTAGTGAAAGTGATGATGATAACTCGATTTACCAAGACACTACTGCCACTGCCACTTAACAAAAATTTCAAAATTCCGAAAGATTCTTTAAATACAACTTTGCAAAAGTTAGATCTTTCTCCACTCAAAGTCCATACTGTATCAAAACACTTCAAATCAACTCTCGGAAAACGGAGATTCTATGTAAGATCTTACAGGATCCTGTTAGACCTTACCCAGCAGGCATTTCAACGTTGTATCAACGTTGGTTGGAAGTTGCAACGTTGGATAACGTTATAACAACGTTGCAGCAACGTTGGAATTCCAACGTTGGATAAACGACATTAGAATAACGTTGAAGTAACGTTGGAATTCCAACGTTGGATAAGCGACATTAGAAAAACGTTGAAGTAACGTTGGAATTCCAACGTTGGATAAGCGACATTAGAATAACGTTGAAGTAAAGTTGGAATTTTAACGTTGGATAAATGACATTAGAATAACGTTGAAGTAATGTCGGTTTTCTGATGTTGATCAAACGTTCGTTTTAGTCATGGTCGAAGACTTGTGTCTTTTTACTCCCTGAAAGACTTTCGAGAGGGTAGATGCTTAGATTTCGTGTCTAAGATGAGTGGAAGAGGGCAAGGCAAGCTGATCTCTTTTTGAAAAAAACATTTCCTGTTTTTATCACATATTTTCATTGTCTATATTTCTATAAGGACATATTTTTTGCTTGTACATCTATCCCTTAACTTTCTATATCTTTACATTTTGTTTTTGGTTGTTGATGTACTTTTCGATATGCGCGCGGTTTTTTGGTTGTTTTCCCGCCAAATCATGAAATAATCCAATGAAATTGAATTGCACACGCACTTCAGAAAGATTCACCAAGCGGCAAGGCCATGAATGTGTGGTATGTATCTTTTGTAAATTTTGTTTCAAATTAAAAATTGATGTTGAATATGCTAGGAGAGCTATCGTTGTCGGTGTTTAGCAGGTTGCTGTTGTTTTATTATAAAAGAAAACACACAAAAAAAAAACATAAAGTATATGTTTTCCATATCGATGAATCCTAGTTAATTATAATTAATTACGTTTTGTTGGTGGTATCTGATTACAAACATTTGACATTTTAGAGAATTTTTGAAATTTGAATTTGCTTGCACTATGATTCTTATACACTTAAGAATGTTTTTCAGAACAACAACAACCCCCTTCGCATCATTGTTTTATAGGTGAAGCTCAACTCAACGGACTGGATTCAAACATCAGACTTTACGGTGTAAAGCCTTATGAAATGTGTTTGGCTCAGCCTCATTTTGTTCAAAATATCTTTATAAGTAATTTGACTGTTTCAATGTAATGTTTGAATCCTGTCACATCATGACAATCAATTGCAATTCCCTATTTTAATGATCAAACAACCCAATTGGCAAAATCGGCAAAAAACACTGTGACGGAGAAAATTTTTATGCTGACGTCAACCATCACAATTTTCAAAACCTTGATTTTTCTAATTATACACTGAATATGATCTTGATGTAATCCGTATAGTGAGTGCGAGTCAGTCCGTGTTGCTATTGTTGGCTTCTCCATTGGAAAATCCTTTCGATCAGTTTCACGAACCTAAAACACTTCCCTGTCAGATTACTTCAGTCAACGTCAGAAAGACTAGAGGTAAAGGAAGGAAAATTTGGTTCTTTCTTTCAAGGAAGGGGGAAGTTTCTTCCCAAAAGATGACGTCAACTCAGGGAGAGGGGGTAAAAGAAAGTTGACGCAGGTTGACGGATGAGGGGGGGTCAAAAATTTTGAAGAATGGTTGACGTCATTTGTGAACAATCTTAAAGTAAAAATTAAATACCAGTGAGTTTCGAAAGTAAAAAAAATCAATACGAGTTAAGGCCGTTTTCCATTCGAAGTATTTTTGCTCGAGGGCAGAAAAATCCGCGCGGATTTTTATTTGAGCATGCGCAGAAACAAATCTGTCTTGTACTCGCGGATTTATTTTGTGCTCTAGACCGCGCGGATTAATTTTGCACCAGCCAATCAAAATCGGTAAAAATCAAAACAAACAACAAGGAGGAGTACACCAGCATGGGGAGAGATTCAAAATAATATCTATTTTCAAATAAATAAAGAAAAAACAAGTTTTAAAATGAAGCAGAAGCTTTTCGTTAAAACAACATCATCATAGCGCACTGATGAAAATCTTGAAAATAGATGTGATTAAAACATTTGCCAGTATCAAAATATCTGGCAAATGTTTTAATCACATCTATGTTCAAGATGGCGACGTCTGAAGAACGATGTATTTTATCAAAAAGAAAGACTGGTTATCTTAACTATTATGGAAGCCAAATATGGGAATATGAAGGACTCATTCGAAAACACATAAAAAAATATCGAGCATCAAACATTTAAGATCCTTGACTAGGATATTGAAAAGTCCTTTTTCTGGCCGTTCCATAAAAATGCGACGCATCCACATTAGCTTTAGTTTTTTTCTTTAACAGTTTTCTGCGTCGAAGAAGAATAAAAATTACAAGTTTATGCCTTGTATCTTTTATGTATCTTTTTAAAGCAGCCTTCATAATTCTTCGTTTTTAGAACCGATACTGAGCTCGTATATTCCATACAAAAAAGAATGGAAATCAAAATTAAAAACCGCGAGCATTTTTCCAAGCGGATTTTCCGCCCTCGAGCAAAAATACTCCGAATGGAAAACGGCCTTTAGTTTTGAAAGTAAAAAACATCAACGATTGAGATTCCAACATAAGACCCTGGGTTCGAGGTTGATTTTGATAGGTCCATTAATAAACAACCAGGTTAAGTGTTTGGATTTATAAATAATAGGGAGCTTAAGCAATCGCAACGGCAACGAAGACGGTGACGTGTTTAAAACAAAAGCTTTGTTTTCTATGTGGAATTTATTTTGAAAGGGAGTCTACTACTTATGAGACCATTGGGAAAATTTTATAAGATAATTAGATCATTAACATATCTAACAAGTCATGATTTGAAGTTGTGCTGACAACGGAGACGTGATTATAGAGAAAGTCTTTTTCTCTTATGTAGCTTTTACAGAAGCTCGATAACTTTCTAGTCGTTATAAGTTTATCAATGGAAAAAGTTCTCCAAGTTCTTCAAAATACTATTCACATGTACTTTTATTATTTTGTTTTTTTTTTTGCTCACATCGTCGTCCACGTCGTCGTCCACGTTGCCGTTGCAGTTGCTTAAGCTCGCTGATGTCAAAGTGATGACAAAAAAAATCCTTTCATATAAACATGAACATGCGAAACCACTGGAAACAAAACTCAATATTTTTTCTAATAACAACATCACAAAAAGACGTCTTAAATTCTTTTAGACTTTATCGTTTACGTCAAAAAGACGTCTTTTCGTGCGTCTAAAAGACATCTGAAAATGTTCTGAAATATCAGCTTTTTCAACTCATTTCTGAAGATGTCCAACAGGCGTCTGTTTTATACGTCTAAATGACGTCTTCCAAAAAGATCAGGCATTTCATTCACGTCTTAAAAGCGGACAAATCAGATTATTTTCAGACGTCTTTTAAACGTAATACGAAGGCATTTTGGATATACCTTATCGGGGAAAAAAAAGTCGGGGGTAAGTGACTAATTTTTTGGGCTAGTGACTAAAATTTTCCCCGACCAAATTTTCCCCCGACTTTTCAACACCCGTCCAAAAATTTCACCCGATTTTTCATTTCCCCGTCCAAAAATTTTCCCCGATTTTTTACTCCCCGATCGAAACTTTTCCCCGATTTTTGATCATCTCAAGTAGAGTCTATCTATCGATTTTCGACTGGAATTATGACGGTCTAGCAAAGGAAGGGGAATGGAATGAAGTTGAATCAGTCAATGAGGACGATACAGATTTTTCTGTTACGATTAAGGGAAACAAAATTGATGTCAGTGAAAATAAAATGGATGTCAGTGAAGATATAATCGATGTTTGTGAAAGCAATATGGATGCCAGTGATGAAAATAATGACGATCAAACCTCAAAAACTGTTATTGTATTAGATTGAACTCTTAATTAGTTATTTTGTAATATAATTTTTAGTTCAAATTGAAAGTGTCGACATAAAATTGTGTTCCATTTTCTACTTGCATTGCAAATTTTCGGGCAAAAGTGACCTATTAGAAATTTTAGTCGGGGAAAAGCGACTAATTTCGAAATTTTGGTCGGGGAAAAGTGACTAAAATTTCTCGAGGTGACTAAATTTTTCCCCGACCAAAATTTTCCCCGACTAAAATAAATCCCGACTTTTTTTTCCCCGATAAGGTAACCTTTATTTGAACAGTTGTTAAAACTTTCGATATCGTCCTTCTCATGTATGTTTCGTTAGTTTTGATACATATATTATTTTGTTCCATACGTAATGACTTACCACAAGACGACAGATGAAATGTAATACGTTGAAACGAAACTGATAGTTTTTCTCACAAAGAAAAACAAACAGAAACTGCATATCTCTGATTTGAGAAACTTTTAGTTTCAAAAACAAATCTGATCCACTCTCTACTATTCAAACATTTAAAGTGATACATCAACTAGATAGATAGATAGTAACTGGTTAAGATATCAAGTCGCGAGCATCATTGGTTTGGAGAGGTTATTTGTAACCGCCTTTTTCGCCATCTGTTTTCATCATAAATTCATATGTTTGAGGAATCCCCAACCCCGTACCCAGGGTTTCTTGCCTTATATCGAAAAGGCAAGAGACCCTGGGTACGAAGTTGGAGGAATCCCTTAAAGGGATCCTGCGGCAAATTTGTGATGAGACAAATGTTACACACATCAACAAAATACTATCTTTTTTTTACAGTATACATTGGGTATCAAAGGAACAGAACTTCTAAAAATTGGAGAATATTAAAATCCCAGCCCACTTCACCGGGATGGAGTGTTCATATGTACAGTTTTTATGAAGTTAATTCGACGCTAAAATCTCGTTTATCAAGTCGTCGAGTCGTTTTAGATGTTGATTCGTGACGTCATTAATCGTTTTAGAAGTTTACGCGGTTCACAATAAGTCGACATACAAGTCGTCGAGTCGTTTTAGATGAACACTCTCTTTTCAATTTGATGCGCTTTAGAAGTTGGGGTCGCTAGATGCTGTGTAATTGAGGCGTTTCGGAAGATTAGCCGTTTTAGATGTTTAGTCGGTTCAGAAAATGAGGCGGTGCAACCTCATTACCAGTTTTTCTAAGTCAGTGTTAGCTCTTACACGAAACCAAAAGTTTGTGTTATGTTTACATAAGTCATGCTGGCCGTCATATTTTCTAGTATGTAGCATGGAGACAGTTGCAATTGCATGGCTATGAATGAGGAAATAACCAAAACTATGCATGAAAGATTCCTTTTCTTGGTTTAACTGTTTGTTAGAATTCTGAAAGATCCCTTATATATTGATATGATAAGAAATGTACCTCACATTATTATGTTCATGTTCAGTACTGCGGAACACACTATATCGCCTGATTTCAAGTAAGGGACTCACGAATAGAGTCATTCGGAATAAACAGATCATGAAATTTTAATAGTTCTTGATATGAAGGGCCGACAAATTTTGAACAACGGGTCATCATCTGAAACGAACAAACTTCTAAAACGCCTTCATTTGAAAAGCGAGTGTTCATCTAAAACGACTCGACGACTTGAATGTCGACTTATTGTGAACACCGTATTAACATCTAAAACGATTCGAGGACTTGACAAACGAGATTTTGGCACCGAATTAACTTCAAAAGTTTTCATCCCGCTTAGCCGAGATCTCGGTAAAAACAAGCGAGATCTTGGCAAGGCGGGCTGGCTCGTTTGTCCAATACCACACTTTCGATATTAAAACTGCTTCCAATTATTAGAACGACAACAAGCGACAAAACGAAGAAACATGGGCCGCGGAACTGGGGGGGCTAGGAGGGCTAGAGCCCCCCCCCCCCCCCCCCCAATATTTTGCCAAGAATAGTCTTTTCGGACTCTTCGCCTCAACCATGGTGGGGTCTGCGGGGGATACTATATCTTCAGCCCCCCTTAAACAAAAAAGCTTCCGCGGCCCATGAGAAAACAAAACAATGTGGCACTTCCAACTGGTTGACATAGCCGAAGCTTCCAAGAAATTGTGTGTGTAAGGGGGGAGAAGTTTGATTTAAGACATGCGCTCTGATGCAAACGAGGAGACACAACGAAGTACGTGAAAACACTATTGGAGGAACAATAGTTCCGCCTCCATTTTGTTTCATTATGTTCCAGTCAGCTACTTCTCCCTTTTAAACCAAGTTTTTAATTGTTATTTATATAATAATATATTTATAATAATGTTTTAACAATGTATATATATTTTAAAATTTTGGACGAATAGCCATGTAATGTGGAAATGTCAAATACATTTCATCTATATATTAATAGCCGATTCTCTGTTTGTTTGTTTGTTTGTTTGTGCGTTTGTTTGTTTGTTTGTAAGTCACGCAAAATGGTAGATTGAGTTGTGAGCGAAATTATTTCTTTTTTTGTGTGCGACGTGAGTTCGAAGCAAATACATTGCAACCCCAATCGAACGTGACTTTTTTTGGCTGATGAACTAATAGGAATAACGTTTCGTTTTTATTATTTTGTTAGTTTTATATTCCACGTTGACTTGGCTTTGAAAACAATACATCAACTAAGTACAAAGAAACTAACTGATAAAACATTTTGGACAAAAAGCAGCCGTGGGAGAACGTGGTAGCATCTCGGTTTGCCAGTGTATCCTAACGTATCCTTGCCTGACTGTCTGAGACGGGTGAACTTTTTTTTCGAGTAATGAAAATGTTTAAAAACCTATAGGTAAAAAAAAAATATCATAAAACAAAATATTTTTTTTTGCTTTTGTCATAATAGTTGTCTTTAATCGATTTCTTTTAATCTATTTTATTTTATATCAGATCGAACGTTTTTTTATTCACTTGATTCATTTAGCACGTGCCTTTTCTTCTCTCCTCCCGTGTGATCTTTTTAAGAAGAGAATCCATTTTACCCTTACGTTTGATAGCACCCATGTTAGAGCGCGTAACTTTTTTTAAACAAAAGTTAATAAAAAGTTGAAGTTTTCTCTCTATACGTTTTGAGTGTATTGTTACACTGATAAAAGATTGGTTTTACCAGAGGTTGTGACTTCGAATCTGCTTCTGGTTGTACGAGCCGTTTATAAGGAAATTTGACGTTTATTGATACAGTGATACAGAGCAGGTGGACATGGGCGGCGAGCGACGCCGCCTTGGCGGCTAGTTAATAATAATAATAATAATAATAACAACTATGTCGAGACGTGAGGGAGCAACTGCTTGCATTCAATGTGATCATTTCTTCCTAACCTCACACCCAGGGTTAATTGCTGCCGTCCGTATATCGAAAAGGCAAGAAGCCCTGGGTACGAGGTTGATTTCTTCCAAGAACAAGCATCAATAATCAAGGATATGTTAAAGCATTAACAAATCCCTGCAATAATGAAACGCGTCTTGATATAAGCGCAACTTGGGTTCTAGACTCCAGATGGTCAAAGAGTATTTTTAGACATGCTGGTCTTCGACCTAAATGCTATGAGACACAGGGGTTTAGAACTCAAGAAGTGTTTCGAGAAGAAAGAAAAAAGAAAGCGACATATGGGGAAGGGTATTGCAAGTGATAAATGGGACCATTGCGCCCTTGGCATTGGCTATTACGCCCTTGGCATTTTCTACAAACGGTGGAAGAGAATATATGCAACGTTTTATTATAGACTGAAAAGATCTGCAAAAAGGGAAACACCTTGTTTGGAGCTACAACCACTTATATAAGAACAAAATTGTCTTTTGCCTCGTTAAGTTCCACCTTGCGCTGTGTTTAAGAGGAGGGTCTGGATCATATACCACACTGATATGGACATAGACCTTTCAAATTACACAGTAAGTGTTATTCAAGATTAAAATGACATGTTATGTCAATATCTTTGTTTAGCTTTGAAATCGTATCTTCTGTTGGCGAAATATAAAAAAAATTTGATATTTTATCGTCGTAGTCGTTCTACTGTATAAATCTATTGAACTTTTTTATTCAACCTCGTTCTCAAGCCTTCTTGCCTTTTTCGACAACGTCCGTATATCAAAAAGGCAAGAAGCCCTGGGAACGAGGTAGAAAAAATCGTGAATGGACGATCGAGAAGTTTAAAAGTTTGAAAATCAAGCGAAAGTTCCATCCAGTTACGAGGGTGTAATTTGGCTTAATGGTTTCACTTATACGGGGTTCCCACGGCAACTGTACTACAAGTACCATAATTCAATGCGACGACAAAGTCATTAAAAATCCCTCAATGGATAAATAAAGAAAGTTTTGAAACAAAACAGATGTTCTCACTCACCTAACCGA
Source organism: Turritopsis dohrnii (assembly GCA_027922465.2). Classification (NCBI taxonomy): domain Eukaryota; kingdom Metazoa; phylum Cnidaria; class Hydrozoa; order Anthoathecata; family Oceaniidae; genus Turritopsis; species Turritopsis dohrnii. Next base: position 677,816 of record BQMF02000112.1, on the reverse strand, counting down.
AGGAGTGCATTTCTGTAGACATCTACACACAATTTCAATTAAAATGCTCTCCGTCACAGTGACTTTTTGACGAAATCTCAAAGCAAGTTGTATTATGATGTATTCGCGGAGATTACTGAATTGTGAGAAATCGTCAAAATCATTTTTTTATTTTCGTATTCTATTTTCACGCTGTGGTGTGCAAAAAGGTTTTTATTTTCCGCTGCAAACTTATTCTATAACATATGTAGTTACTTTGGTTATGTCAGCAATATTTTGCTTAAACCCTTACTATTTTAAATCTTTAACACGAAGAGAGAAAAACATGCCTCAATCACATTTATTTTTCCAAGCACTTTTTTCTAATTCTAATTCTAATGAAGTAGACAGTCCAAAACAAAGCTTGGTGGAGTCCTAGGAGGGCAAAGCCCCTAGAAGCTCTGTAATTTTAACGATTTCGATGTCCAAAAACAGGCCTTGCCACGCGCGCAAGACGTCTCTTATACGTGATCAATTGCACGTGTGGATTCATAAATGAGTGTTCCCCTCATGCTACTGTACTAAGATGGTTGTTTTATTTGAAATTGAACATAAAATGTTCCGAGTTATTTTAACAAGTTTCTCTTTGTGAAAAGTTTGTTTAACCCTGTGTTATTTTAAAGGGAGTTGGAAACTAAAATGTTTTTTAATTTCGTTGCATAACACACAAAGGAGTCCTGCTGATACCACTTATGTTTTCATATTCTTTCGTTAGGTGAAGAAACAAATTCGTATGACAAAGGAAATTCCAAAATTACCTTAGCAGTGTTCGTTCCCCCTTCAACAGAATATTTGAAGAATTATCGCCTAATATGCCTAAGTGCTAAGTTATCTTATCAATTGAATAATCTAAGTTGAGCATGTTTTGTTTCACAATATATAGTTGAGCATTTTTTAGTCCCTCCCCCTTACCAGAAAAAATAATTGTATTTTATTTAAATTGATTCTTTGCACTCCTTGGGAGCTGTAGCATGACCTACAGAAGATCACAACATATCTTTCGTTGTTGTTCACTCATGTTTTTAAGTACTACGCATTAAAGAGTTAAAAAATGTTTAATTGACAATGAATGATTAAGTTTCTAAACTCAATTCAAGATTTAGTTTCTAGTATATACCGATAAACGGTAGTTGGAAAGTGCTTGGAAGAATTGGTTTGTGGAATCATTTATTGACATTGAGCTCGTAAGTATACGAGTTGAGGAAGAAACAGATGTGAAAGTCATCACCGACACGGATGAGGAAGTTTACACAACAAAACCTGACGTCCCATGAAAATCAAGAAGCCAAATGAAAAGTAATAATCGAATAATCAGGTTATCAAAAACACTTTTGAGTGTCCCCTTTGTCCACAATCATGCCAGAAAAAAGCTAACTGATTAAGACATATTGAAGAAAACATAACGAAAATACTTAAGTGTTAGAGGATTTTGAAAGTGGAAAAACAGTTTGCTTGGAGTGTGGTGCAAGATTTAGATGTGTATACGAGTTAATTCCACATCTTGAGAATGTGCATGGCATAGTCTTCCAAAATAAGAAGTTATCATTTACGAGGAGAAAAAGTAATAAATCTAAAATATTAAATTGAAGTAAAATTTCTGTATATAGTTGTTTTAATTTTTCCGTTATATATAGGATTTGATACATGGAAAGGTGATATTGAAGAAGAAAATCTCTGCTCCACATACCAGAAAACAACTATTGATGTAATGGGTAATAAGTGTTACAGTTTAAGATTCAATATCAGTGGTTTAGTTATAAATCAAAATAAACTGGCAAACGAAAGAGCAAATCAAATGATAAACAAAAGCATTTATTGTGGTTAGCTCCTTAGTTACATGAATCACAATTATGAATTTTTATTCTTTTTCTTCAGGATCTTGTAAAATTGAAAATAACTGCACATCCGAAATGGGACAGTGATGGTGGATATTATGTCATACTCATTATGGGCATGATACAGAATTACAGAATTGTAACATGGTCGACAAAAAGGTAATAAAGAAGAAGAGAAACTTTCTGTCACAAAACTGTTTTATGAGTGTGTATAAACAATGTCAACTCTTCTTTCTTCTTTCTAGACAAACAGAATCTATAGCTGCAAAACTTCAGCAGGGCGTTTCAAGAGACAGAATTTTAGATGATAATAAGGGAAAGTGTTGGCAAAGAGTTTGGAAAAATTCACTTAGTTGATAAACGGGAAATTGGTAAGTATAATTTATAAAGATAAGATAAATAAGATAAATTTATTTGTCAATTATAAACATTACAATGAGGGCGTCACTAGCAAATTATGTATTGATAAAATAAGTATATTGCCAGTATAATGAATCATTGACAGGAAACCATTGTTTACCATAAGCTAATGAAATGTAATGGCTGCCTTGAGGGAAAAACATTAGGAAACAAATTACAGGACACGGGAGAACAGCACAGACATACAGAAACACATGATTTTTGTATATGACAGATCAGTTCATGGGAGTTATATATTGGGTTATAAGAGAACGTTTTGGATGGACGTTTTTGGATTTACCAGGCTAGTAATTTTCACTGACAGCCAAGGCTGCACTGCATTCCAGAAAACAATGTCATTATGCTTGATAGAATTTTGGCCAAAACTAGTTGTACGAGTAAGGATAAGATTAAGTAGTCCAGAAGTATTGGATCGGTTGAGACGTTGGTTATGCAAGTGATCAAGTGCGAAGCTGTTTTGAAGGACTGTTGGGAGCTTATTATTGCGAAGTTTGATCAGGAAAAGAATATTTTCCAAATATATATAGCCAATCATTAAATTTAAGAATACCTAAATCAGCATAAATAGGAGTGGCAGATTGTCTTGTGGATTTGAAGGCCATGATTCAGATGGCATGATTTTGAAGAACTGATATGCGATTTATGTTGATGCTGTTCATTTGATCCCATATTTGCGCAAAGTAATTAAGATGAGAATGAAAGATGGCATAACAAGCAAGAATAAGAGTATTTCGAGGTACAAAATGACAAAGTTTCGATAAGGCTGCATTGGCTTTTTTCAGTATGTTTGCAATGCTGTTGATTTGGGATTTCCAACTTAGATCCGTAACAAGTAAAATTCCTAAGTATTTAATGGAAGAGCTAGGTTATATTTTTTTACAGTTAATGAAAAGTTTGATGTCATAAGTAAGAGGTCTTCTAGAATGTTTGAAGATGATATACTCAGATTTACTAGCATTTAATGAGATTTTATTGGTCCTCAGGGACTTCAAGTCCAAGTTCATTTGTTTAGCAAGTTTTTTGGCAGATGTTGATAAGGTTGGTATCAACAGCAAAGTGATGTACATCTGAATATGAAATGTGCTGTATAGATCATTGATGTAAATTAGAAATAGAAGAAGACCTAGAACCGAACCTTGCGGGACACCATGTCTAACACTCCTATTAGAAGATTTGACGCCATTCAAGTAAACAAACTGCTTTCAGGCTTGAAGATAAGAGGCAAAGAGAGATTTCGCTAACCCACGTATTCCATAATGAAATAGTTTTTCAAGAAGGATACCATGATCCACAGTATTCAAAGACCCCACATGCATAGTTGCCTTCATCAAAAGCATTCAAGATTTTTTGTTCTCATTAATATAGAGATTGAATTGGTCAAGGCCGATTGACGAAAAGTTTTTGTTTTTGAGTTCTTTGCATTTTTTTTTTGAGCTTCACACAGTTTTTCCGATTAACAAAACGAATGATAGTTCATTTAGGAAGAGCTTAATTGTTCTTTTTAGGTGCTGGAAGTCTATGACACGCTTCTCTGTCACTGGGAGCAATATGAACATTCAGGTTATGACAGAGTTCAATTAGCTTGTTTTCTAGATTATCATCAGTGATGTCCGCTAGTATTCTAGCTATTTCACTATTGTTACGGCGTGTTTAAGTGTAAGTGTTTTTAGTTTAAATTAAATTCTAATTAAAATTTAAAGGTTTTTTGTTCCCCCTGGAGACATGTCCTTGCAGAGTGTCGGGAGAGTTTACTTTACTTATTTACTACCTGATAGAAGCATATTTTCTTCTTTGAAATATCCGTAAAACATTTTTGTTTATTCTTTGAAAATGAAATCAGGTTGCACTTCTAGTCGAATCGGTCTGATAAAGTAGCAAAGTTAATACAAATTACATGGATGAAGAAGAGCAAAGTTGATATAAGTGTGAAATTTACTCAGACACTTCTGAAGATTTATCCGAATGTTGTGGGAGCAAATCTGTTTTAGTGGAACGCTCAAAGATATTGATACCTATAAATTTATCTAATTTTACTTTTTCTTTGATCTTTTTCACTGCATACATGTTCCTTGACCCGTCAGTGACGTATCCAGCATTATTTTGGGCAGACCGGTTAAATCTTGGAGTTCTCTCTCTCCCTTTTCGGCCACCATGGTTGCCGGAAATTTTTAAAACTTGAGCCTCCAGATGCTCTAAAAATGCATTCATTGCCTATGCCTGTTGTTAGATTTCTTTATCAAACATTTTCTAAATTACGTAAAATGAATAACGAAACACACTTCTCCGAGGATGTTTAAAAAAATCTTCAAATAAAATGTTTCATGATGCAGCAAAAGATGCAGCATGAATCACACAATTCAGTTGGACGTGACCTTACAAAAATTTTGTATTTGTTTTAATTTATTCTTCTGCACGTGCCACGCAGCAGGTATAGAATATTAAAAAGTTTCCTTTTTTTCTATAAATGTCATTATTCACTGCTTTCGTAAATTATAGACATCGTCGTGAAATATAATTTACAACTCATTCATTCAAGTAAAAGATAAAGGCCCGAGTAAACAGATCCAACATTTACATCCAACACCCAAAAATAGGTGTTGGATAAGATGTTGGATCTGTTTAAATGCACTCTTTCATCCAACATTTTTTATGAAAAAAGGAAAAAATAATGTTGGATCGTGTTGGATGAAATTTGTTCTGGATCAAATTTTTCATCCAACAAATTTTGGCATCCAACATCAAAATGGCTGAAAAATGCGTGTTGGACGTGTTTAAACTGATTTTTCATCCAACATCTTATTTCGCGCCAAAAAATTCGAATTTCGAATACTTTTTCGAATTACATTACAGTAGAATGTTTGTTTTGATTTTTAATTTCTAAGAGCAGTGTGTATTCATTCAACAAAACGATGGACAGCAGTGACTCAGACTCAACAGGATCAAAACAAAAAAGCCCTTTAAAAGGGCGTGTTTTTAAAAAGCATTTGACAAATAAATCTCAAGATGGAAATAAGAATACAGAAGAGCCCCAAAATGAAGTGACGAAAGCAAAAAAAGATAAAGCACCAAGTAAAGGGGCAAAAGATTGGTTGGATGATGAAGTTTCGCTTCTGATAGAAATGTTAGAGGAAAGACCCTGCCTTTGGGATGTCTTCAATAAGGATTATTCAAAGCGCGATGCTAAAGATGTAGCCTACAATGAAATTGCTGATGTTTTACAATGCAATGTTAACTCTATCAAAACAAAGATCAATGGTTTAAGAGCTCAACTAGGGCGTGAAATGGCAAAAGTAAACAAAACCAAAAGCGGCCAAAGCACCGACGAGCTTTATGTTAGCAACTGGACCCATTACAAGAGCTTGGTATTTTTACAGTCGGTTATGAAAGCATCTAACAGCAAGAATACTCTAAAGCAACCTAACGAAGATCTTGATACAGAGTGTACAGACGTACCCGAAGTATCTAGAAAGAAATCAAAGACAATGGCATAGAGGAAAATAGAGTTATTAACAAAGTGTACCGATGCAATAACATCCAGCAGCAAAGAATCCCAAAGTCAAGGAGTAAAACGTACGGCATTCGCAACTTACATCGATGAAAAGTTGTCTACCTATAATAAGCGGCAGAGAGCGATTGCAGAGAAACGTATCAACGATGTTTTATTTGAAATTGAAATGTCGGATGGATGCTATCAGTCATTCCCAAATTCGCAGCCTGCTCCACAACATGTATCGAGTGCTACATTTCAGCATCCAACTTTCCAATTTCAAAACCGAAATCCATACCAGCCAATGGAACAAGGAAATGAGTCATACTTAGAATATCTTAACAGCTCAAAGTAACTTTTTTTCAAACTTTTGTATGATAGCCACTATAAATTATATATGTATAACAGTATAATTTGGTTACGAGAATACAAATATATACAAGTATATAGTTGACCACAATAAAATTAACAGTATTTCCATTGCCATGACACAGCACCATCTGTAACGAAATAATCCTTAAAATTGTCTCTTACACCCTTTGCAGAAGCTTTTGCGTTGTGACCACTTCTAGGTACTTGCAATGGATAGAAAGTGTCTCCTATTATCACATCTCTTCTCCACTCTCCTTCGGTTACCTCGCCAGTTGAATTAACATAATCGGTGAGGGAGGTGGGTCTATATGCATTTGTTGAGCTAAGGCTTTTTAACAACATATTATGTAAAATTAAGGTGGATAAAACAATATCCTTGACGATTTCTGGTTCCAAATTGATGATTGTAAAGTAAATTCGCCATCTATTCGCAAGTATTCCAAATAGGTTTTCCGAAATTCTCCTTGCACGACTATGTCGGTAATTGTAGATTCTTTTATCCGCTGATAAATTCTGCTGAGGGTAGGGCTTCATCATAAAGTTTTTCAAGGCAAAAGCGTCATCACCAAGGAAAACATAAGGCATTTTGCATTCATCCATTAAATAATCATCGTCAGGCAACTTTATTGACCCATCCTCTATTCCTTGAAGCAGCGAACACTTGTTCCATATCCCAGAGTCATTTACCCTGCCATTTGACCCAATGTCAGCATATAGGCATTCATTGTCAGGCCCAGCAATTGCTAATAGTATAATTGAATGTGTATGCTTATAATTATAATAATACGAGCCTCCATTATCAGGCTTCACTATCCGCACATGTTTTCCATCTATCGCACCAAGAGCGTGAGGGTAATTCCAACGTTGCTCAAACTTTTCAGAAATTTGTTGCCATTTAGCCGAGGAATCCGGAACTTTAATGAAAATAAGTTGCAATCTTTCATTAATCGCACGACAACAACCTTTTATAATATATGAAACTGCGGCCAAAGAAATTCGGAATTGGTAGCTTAGAGATTTGAAAGATTCACCAGTAGCGAGGTATCGCAACGTTAGTGCTAATCTTTCATCAGGTTCGATAGGTTTGTTTCCACAAGCTCTATTTTCTGTTGAGATAAGATCAGAGATCTGACTGAGGATGTATTCATAATCTGCAACACTCATCCTGAACATGTCTCTAAAACCAATACGGTCTTCTAATTTAAGTTCCTGGAAAATGTTTTGAAAGTAGCCACTTTCCTTCCTCCTTTTTATCCAGTCCCTTGTTTTTCCTCTACGAGGCTTTTCATCGTCTGAATCCATTAACTCTGCTAGAACAAGCACGAGTGCACTGTTTAAAGCGGCCATATTGAATGAACCAAAATAAATAATAAACACGCGCTATGCTGTTGGATGTAAATGTTGGATGGTCCTTTCAAACAGCAAAATTGTTCATCCAACATACATCCAACATTTCATCCAACATTATAGAATATGTTGGATATGAATGTTGGATCTGTTTACTCGGGCCTTAAGCAACGAATACTCACTTTACGAATGAAAACTGCCGTTTCTTTTAAAATAACACGATTAAAAAAACTATGCAGGTGCACGTTTTTATACGCAAAGGAAATTTGTGACATTCCAGAGGAAATCTGGTTCTCATTCACTTTCTGAAAAACAAGCTAAAATTGTTTCTGCAAAAAGAAACCATGTGCTTGCCTTTTTCAAGAAGGTAACTCACTTGAGATTTAAGTGCACATGTTCGTACTTTCCGATACATACGAACACCAGTTACAGACATGTACATATTTTTTTCTTTCTTTTCAAATGACAGACATAACATGATGAATAATTAATGACCTTTTTCGCACGATATAAACAAAAAGAAAAAAGTTAAAAAAACTTTTTTGGGCGCTAGAGTTTGGGCGCCCAAACCGGTATACCGGGCTGCCAAACGGCCTGGATACGTCGCTGCCCGTGTAGAATGGTTTCCAGTGAAAAAGATAGGGGATACTATCCCCATACCGAAAAGAAATATTGTTCTACGTTTTTCTGACTGAGATTATAGAAACTGATGATGAATGCAAATACGTTGAAGTATAACATTTGGAATCACTTTGTTGAATCTCAAAAATTTTCTTTTGTTCTCTCATAACCATATTGCTTCTTTATCTGCTCAACCACTATGATGTGTTATAGCTGCACCTGATGACACATCGAAATCACCAAACAAACAAAGTTGATGGATAAACTACTCCGTTTTTATTCTTTTTCTGGTTACTCAACTGAACTTACCCCTTCTGAGAGAGAAAAAGGTGGGACTCTTTTTTATGTATTTTATGTATCTGATAACATGCCGAGTTTTAATCTACCGTATTTCCTCTTATAAACACTGTAGTGTTTCTTACAAATTCTTTTTTCGGATGCAGCGTTTAATTATTTGGATTAATTTTGGCGTGGATTGAATTTGACGATGGACCAAATCGACATTTTTTAAGTGGATTTAATTTGGTGATGACAAAATTTTGAAAAATTTGGCGTGGATTTAAATTGGCGATAGTTGATTGTTGAGAAATTTTGACGTGGATTTAATTTGTCGACAGCCGTGTTTTACAAAGTTAGTGTGGATTTAATTGGGCGTAATCTTTTGTATTTCCCTATCTTGTTTTATACAATCATAAGGCAAATGAAAGCTCTATTACAAAACAGGAGAATATGCATGAAGAATTCTATCTATTTCAAAGAAAACCCGGTTTGAATCTAATCTAAACTATAATGAATTCGTAATAATAGGTAATTACGTGTTTCTGTTGACTTGTGCAGGGTGTCCACGCGTCCTGGAAATCCTGGAAATCCTGGAAAAGTCCTGGAATTTAATTCTGTCCTGGAAAATGTCCTGGAATTTGCCTTTTTTCATCATTTGTCCTGGAAATGTCTTTGAAGTTTTTTTGTGACTAATAACCCTGTTTTTTTTTCAGATTTACTCAGTGAACATTGTTGCATATTTTGAGTGAATCTCGGGAAACTCAGGGAAATTCTTTTGAATATTTTTGTCTTACCCCTGATATAATGGTGTTTGGAACCCAGAAACGACTAAAAATGTCCTTGATTTTTGAAAATCTGTCCTGGAAATGTCCTGGAAATGTCCTGGAATCTTATTACAAAAAAGGTGTGGACACCCTGTCGTGGAATGTAAACAGATTTTTAAAGCGAAATGAGACGAGAATTTATTTCCAAGAAAATTGTTTTGTGTTATTGTTTCTACAGATTTTTAAAAGTCGGGTAGTTCTGAGGAAATTGTGTTGTTTGTTGAGGCGTCCATTTTGTTTGAACGAAAAAATCGATGAAATGAAAATATTTTCCCATGTATTTTGTTGAAGTATAAAACAATAAATGGCTTTGGTGAATACTTAAAACCCTTATTAATCTTAATAATTTTTTGAGGAGAATATATGAAGAATGCCAAACCTGACAAGACTATAATAATTGATTAGTGCTTATTGTGTTTAGTTGTAATACTGTAAAAAGAACCATGCATAAAAAAGTTGATTTTTGATGGATTTAATTTGGCAACAGAACATAAGTTAATTTTTAGTGGATTTAATTTGGTAAAGGACACAAAAAAATTAATTTGGCGAGGTTTTAATTTGGCAATGGAAGAAAAAAATTGAATTTGGCGTGGATTAAATTTGGCGATTTTGCTTCAAAATCGCCAATTTCGCCAAATTTAATCCACGCCAAAATTAATCCGAATAAGGTAGAGGGTGGCGTTCATTACAAAATGAAAATGTGAGAAAAACAGACTTTAAACAATGATGTTTCCTTTTCCTAAAAAATGTTACAAAAGATTGGTGTGACAATGTTGTGCACAAAAGATAATGTTGTGTTTGTATTATGCAAAAATGTCAAAAAATATCATATCACTGTCACGGTTCTCTTCTATATATTTCAATATGCTGCATTTGTTAGAAGGTGGCGTTTATCAGAGGGCAGCGTTTATTAGTTTATTATTTTTTTTTCCCCAATTGAGTTGGGTAAATAACAAGTAGGATGGTTCCTTATCCAAGGAACTTGAATATATTTTCATAGAGATTCAAAGGAATAATAAAAAGATCATCATCATTCGATGTATTTACAGTTGATGCATTCAATATAATAGCATTTGGTCTTCTATAAAATTTGCATGCAAAATAAACCCACTGTTTTGTTTGAAGATAATAATAATGCTGATATTCATACTTAAAAGATTAAAAGATTGAAATCCTATCTGTTTGGTTTCAGGAAAAAATATTCATGCATCATATTCCGCATCTTGAATGTTGCAAAGAAAAATGTGGACGTCCTGCACAACGAGATATGTGGTTGCGTCAGTTTTTTGATTTCCACAAAGCTTTCGATAAATTATTTCATTATGGCATGAGAGGTAAGCCATTGGGTCTCTTATCTGATCATATCTGACTAACTGTACTCAATTTGTTGTGGTAAATGTACTTTCTTCTGGACATTGTGTTCTCCAAAGCTCAGTCCCGTGACCTTGATTGTTTCTTTTCCATAATATTGATTAAAATGTTGCCATTAAGTTAAGTTAAGTTTTCCACTTTGACTCAGTTTTCTGAACAATAAAATTATTTCAGACCTCAAATTCCTTTGACACTGGCTAAATGCCAAAAAAATTAGTCTTAATTCAGGAATATTTGATCTATAAATGCCCTTTAAAGCCTCCTGATTTTGAAGTTGTCAAGACGTCAAAAGTCAATTGATGGTGAAATAATTTTTCCTAACAATCTCATTAAGTAGCTTGGAATTCTGATTCATTTTCACTTGAATTGGAAACATCAAATTGATAGTATAATTCCATTGGAACCATGTTTTCTGAATTGAGTTTATTGAAGTTCGCTGACTCAACTCAATTTTTACGCATTGTGTATCATACTCATCTCCCTTAACCCTTACTTGTTTTCCTTGATGCTTACAATGCATGGCCTACCGCTAGAGGCGGCAACATTAGTAAACAACTCTCTAACATTAATATGCAATTAACATAATCCTTAGGCCAAGGTTAACTAAACCATTTGTTTCAATAACAAGCACCGGGACCAAGCTCTGATGCATCAGTAAACATGGACATACTCACTCATTGACTTGCCATTCCAAGATGGGAGAAAGTCGGCGGTTTAGTGCACTTTTTCGGATCTGCCCAGATAAGCGTCTGCAACTTTGTGAGTCTAGAATAAGGCAACTGCATAACTTGATGCTGAGCATCTACTTCTGTCCCAAGGTACATCACGACTTGGGAAATTCCCACAGTCTTGTTAGTAGCCACCCAATTGAATGGAGAAGACTGGCAACTCAGTATCAATAAGGAACAGATTATGAAACCTGTAACCTAACAAACCCCACTGGTCCAGTCATACAGGACAAAGTCGAGGGCATGTTTGATGTCAAGCTTCCCCAGGAATGCAGTAGAGCCCAAAGAACGAACAAAGCCTATGGCTTCATCAAAGGACGTATAACAAACAGAATAACTATCCTTTGAGATACCTTCATTAATAGCTTCACCCCATGGAGATGATAAATCAAGGATTATCTGAAACGTGCCATCCTTTTTCTGAATGGCACTCCTCCAACATTGATGAGGGAACCTACATTGACTGATATTACATCGTCCACCATTACAAAAATGGCAGACATTGGCTGCATTCCCCAATAGTGCAACACAACTGAGGTCGTATGGGAAGGCCCTGAGAAAGTGTCTCCCCTGTTGCCACCCTGGAACTACAACCTGGAACCGATTTGCGATTAAACCGTGATGGGCAAGAAGACGAAATATGCTGTGGGCTTTTGAAAATGAAGCACAAGTCTTCATCAACCCTGTGCCATAACAAGCTGGAATCATAAGCTGATTGATGCTGAAGAAGCCTATCATATTTGATCCAGGCTGAGTAAGTAAACTGGGACGAAAATCACAAATCGTGGATTGATAATGAAAAAGCTCAGCTGTGCACTCTGGAAAAAATTGGCTATGGACCCGAAGAAAGTTTGACCACGCAACCATCCAAGATGGAAAATCACAAACTTTGGGTGAATAATGAGACAGTGGAACTAAGGAAAGTCCTGGAGAAGAACCCCCAATAAATTGAAATTTGTATCCATCGGAGGCACCAACTGCAACATACTATTTGTGATAAAAGTGTCACTCGCTTCTTTATGGTTTTATATCAATTAAAAGGAACTAGACAGTAAAATTTAACTCTCAAAAATAATAGTGTGACACACAATGACGACTATTATAATAAGATGTCACTTTGTTATCAAATTGACCCCTCAGACATCTAAATCAACAGAGATTTTTTGAAAGTGCGAAATGAGCATTTCAATTGCTGCCCAAGTTGGCAGTTAATAACTTAATAACTGGACAGCATTTCACTGAGAAATTATCAAGAAAAGAATGTGTGCACCAGTACTGAGAGCCTAACTGGATAAGCAACTAAAAATACTGTTATGCTTCAAATTACCGTCTATAAATAAATACATATTGTAATAACTCAGTTTCAACAATAAATAAATATGTAAATACGAAAACTTTATAATCATATGTATATTGTTTACGATTTAAAAAGACACGAGCACGACTTTATCCTTTGTAGTTTGTTTTATTATTCTTGTTGTATTTTGTTCTTATATTTTCAATAGTACTATTGTAGCATGAACATATAAAGTTGTTGTATATACATCCTTTCGATTTCATAAGTTAGGAAAGTTAAGCAACTTGAGTAGGGATTTTGGCTTTAAAATTAAGCAACTTGAGTTCTGATCAAAATCTAATAAAAAAACAAATCGTGTATATACATCACTCAGATAGTCTACTATACTGTGTGATAGGTATTTTAATAGGTATTTTGGTAGTCATGACAAAATGTAATTACATTCAAAGCAACAACTATTTAAAGGCGTAGGCTTTGTAGATGATGGAATGTTATCTTTTTTATAAAAGTACAAGGCCATAATTTTAATCTGTAATGAGTTGATCCTTTTGTATTGTTCAAGCAGAATTAATAAGTCTATTTTCGTTATATATATTTTGTATTAGATGCAAAGCTTAATTTTCGCATTGTGATTGACAGTAACTTCTTCTAAAAGAATACCTTATTGTTAACAACATTCAATCGTTGTGCGTCATTGAATTATCTATTGTTTGAAAGAGGGAGTTGTAGAAACCTATTGTCATATGATTTTTTTTATCCTTAGCAAACAAGTAAAACAGACAGCTGTTTGTTTATTGATTTTATACAAGAATTTTTGATGAGCCGAAAGGATAACTATGTACTATTAACTTACTATATAACTATCATAACTATTGTATGAAAGGTTTGTCAGTTTCATTTGTTGAGTGTGTTTTTCTGGCGGTGATTATGCTGCATTCATACTCAAACTAAATTTTTGAAGCAAAATATGGTGCATATATCACGTCTCATAATGCTAAACTAGATTTGGTTTTAAAACAACAACATTTGTCCTTAGGTCACGATTATAGCAAAAGTCCAAAAGTTGATAATCATTCAACCAAATACACTGACACAAAACAAATGATGTTTAAAGAATTTTGAGACTTATATCATATGGTGGTGGAAGAAATATTTTGACAGGTTTGTTGTTTGATATTTCTTGCTTCTACATTTTTGAATTATTGTTTTTGCAATTACAGAAGCTCAAACTTCGGCTTCAGAGACATTGGAGATAACAATAACATTAGAGTGACAATAGTATATCTTCGAGAATATAGGTGGTCATTAAGAAAAATTGTGAAAAATCAATACTTTATTATGTAGATATTCTAATGAAACAGTCTTTTAAATTAAGAATTAAATCAGCAATCAAGCACCTTTGTGCGGAATTATATATAATTAAGATGATGCCTTAGATTATTCGAAAAGCATCCAAACTTAAAACTTTTATTAAACAGTTATAAACAGTTACAAATAACTTTTTTATTATACCACTAGTAGCACTAGTGTTTTTCACTATGTGTTTTAACATGAAAAACCTTTGTTTACAAAATGACGTCTCGCAGAATTTTGCGATTTATTCGAAAATACAGAGAGAAGCCATTGTAATGCACCTTATATTCAAAAATATTATGCTAGTGTTAAGCCAATCAGATTGCAGTATTAACTCCCGTGGTATAATAATTAAATATACTTTATTTCATATGTTTATTGAGAAGTAAAATAGAACTAATTAAAGCTTACTTTTTACAATTTACGTTCAAACACCTAATCTTAAACTTCCATTAAATCCTTATTGTAATGTTGTTGTTTTTTGTTTACATTGTGCATGATACAAACAAGTAGCTTACAAAATTATAATTATCATATTTATCATTATGGACGCTATTTTTATTTACAAAACCATTCAAGCAAATCTGATTGTGTCATGAGAGGGTTGCTATGCAAATGATGTTTAAGGGCTCAGCGTACCTTTTAGAAGTGAAATTTGTTTTTATTGAATGTTTTTTTGACAAATGTAATTGTTAGGTTATTATTACACTACATTTAAATTTATAGCGAAAAATAATGCTTTTTGAGAAAGTTATGGGCATTTTTTGTTATTCATTATATATTAATAATAATAATTGCCCCCGCAGCGAGCATAAGCGAGCGAGGAGGCATAGTAGTTTCACGAGATAGGCGAATGTCAGTTCCGATTTTGTTCATCATCATCTTCCAACTTTCGTGTTGACGTTGCACGGTGGAATACAATTAATTAGCTGACTTTGCTTTTTTTCCCGTTTTAAAGCATGGCACTGTAAGTGAAATGTTTTTTCGTATCTCTTTCCTAATTTATTATTATATATTATACTATGTTATTTAGGAAGTTCGTATATTAAAATTGCTTAGACATTTTTCATATTACTTTTGTGTTGTTTTAGTGAAGGGAACGACAAGGATTTTAAAGCACAGCTTGAAATCTGAAATTTTGCCAACAACATTTTATTTTTGTATATGTTTTAGCTCTTAATAATCTTTCGTTCGATAAATTTTATTCAATGCACTGATTTTTGGCAGGTCTTACCTTAAAAAGATTTTATTTGGATTTCTGTGTATGCAAGAAAGCCTACAAATTGTCGTTCTTCGTGTTTTCCTTCTTTGTCCTCCAAATGTGGTGTGGTCATGATCAATAAAACCTTCTTAAATTTTTTTTCTTGTTTTTTATGTAAACTTTGGCTATTTTTTGAATGCACTGATTTTTGGCGGATCTTGCCTTTTAAAAAGATTTTAATAGGATTTTTGTGTATGCAAGAAAGCCTACAAATTGTCGTTCTTCATGTTTTCCTTCTTTCTGTCCTCCCCCAAACCTGGTGTGATCATGATCAGTAAAACCTTCTTATATTTTTTTCTTGTTTTTTATGTAAAGTTTGGCTATTTCTTGTTTCGAATCAAAGTTTGAAACGCAGATTTCTAATGGATTTTTCGACTTAATTTTTTTTTTAAAAAGTTTTTTTTCTTTCTTTTGGCTCTTACAGAATTTCTTTAACAAATGTTTATCTTGTTTTGATTATAAAATACGTAACCATGGTTTCAGTTCACACATTTCTTTTGTTTGTAGCCAATACTTTCTGATATTACTTGTTAAGCCTTAATTACACTTTTTGAAAGGTATAAATTAGCATCAATGTGACATAGGACCAAGAGATAACAAACATAAAAAAGTTTTCTTTGTTTTTGTTTCCGTTGTATAGCTTGCAATGTATAGCCTGCTGTGTGTACAAATTGGAATGCTTGAGGGCGGGGGCAGTTTTAGCTAAAGCTACATGCTAGTAATAATAATAATAATAATAAACATTTATTTCGGCATTTCCATATTTACATGGTTCTTCATCCTTAGCTATAACATATTCTTTTTTTTTTTTTTTTTTTTCTTTAAATAATATAATTTGCATATAAAAACTCATTTAAATTCGAGCAAGTTCTTTCGCAGCAGCTTTATCCAACAGGTAAGCATACATTTTCATTTTATACTGCTGTAGGTCAACTGCCAGACGGACATCCTTTGGGAGATCATTAAATACCAGTGCGGCAAGAGCGGTAAAAGTGTTGTGTTCGGGTGGAAGGATCAACTTTGGACCTGTATATTCAATGTTGTTTCGAAGTAATCTGTGGTTTTGTTTGAATTGTAGCTTTAGATATGAAGGGAATGTAGGAATATTGGCAGCTTTGAAGGCAAGCAGACCAACTGAATAATCCAGGCGTTCCTGGATTGGGAGCCATTTGAGTGATACCACATCTTCAATTTTAGCGTATCTGTTTCCCCAATGGGGCGAAATATATGTTAAAACCGGCAGTTTCCTTCTCCTTCATCATCATCATCTTCTCCGTTCACTTTTATAGCCGCGGTTCAGAATGCAATTTTCGCCTAGCCGCCAAAGTAGATAAGAATAGAGGCTAGTCTACAGTCAAGTAGTACGCCATGTTTTTTCAGTCAGTGCGGATGGGCTGTAGAAGATTTTTGATTTTTCCACTAGCTTTTAAAATGATTGAAGGGAATTCAACTTTAAATGATGGAAATAAATCATTTTAGTTCAGTATTGTCTTAAAAGGTTTCGTAAAAACTTTTGAAGAAACGTGTAAAAACAGAAAAGTGTTTGTTTTGTTTTTGTTGAGATGATGATTGATTGGTAATTAAATGCTTGGAACAACTGTCAGCATAATATTTTGACGAACAATCTGTAAGAGCACAAAAAGATGTCGCCATTCCCTGCCTCAAACAGCTAAAATAGTTAGTCAGCGGTTTTAGCATTCAAAGTATTGAAATCGTCGTTGTTTGGTTTTTTTTTGCGGCTAGCTTGAACCGTCTCCAAAATAATTTTTCATCTCCTTGAAAATTCACACCGTTTGTTGTCCGTTTATTTCGCGTGGAATATAATTTTTTCGGACTTTCTCCATAAGTTTAAGCTCCAAGTTTTTAATCATAAATATGGCAGGAGAGTTTCACGTGACTATTTTCACGTGCATCAACATTTTTCATAAAATTGTTTAAAGTATACATATTGTTGAATTGAAATCAAGTTTAATATTGATTGGAAAAGAAGTAACATAATGTAGTAGTAATTTAGTAGTAATGCAGTACTATTAAACTGTTTTAATTGTTTCAATTACAGATAAGCAAGCGTTTCAACTAACTTATTCACACTGACTTTCCTGCGTGCTGGTTCAGTAACTGATATTAATTTTTTGCCTCTCACTTGACTTATAGAAACTGTACGACTGTGACAGCTGGTTTATCATTTTTAAAAAAATAGCTTCGAACGGTCGTTAGACGGATATGCATGCGCGACTAATCTTCTTAATATATAGCTATTAATTATATCTATTTTCTGTTCTAGCTTTAAAAGCGTTAAAAGAAAAATGTACAAGAAAGTAGACATTTAGCTAATCAAATAGAAAGACAGATCCGATAATGGTAAAATCGATACTTCGAGAAATATGGAGAATTAAAGGAAACGGGCAGAGACCTACAGTTTAGACAACGGATAAATAATAGAATAGAGATCAAGAAAAGACGCCGATGTTTGGAATCGTTTATTATTCCTTGATAATTCAAGTCAGAACTGCGCTTAGAAATCTATATCATTGGTAATACGTTACATAGCATAAAAATTATGATTTCTAAGGTATAATTCATGTACGTTTAAAACATGCTTTCCTTGGAATTTTATTATACGCATAACCAAATTTTAGAATTCGACTATTTTGATTTAGGAGCATCCGTATTAGTATTTTTGGATCCAGCCTCATTGTAATGCACAGACTTTAGCTACAATTAGTTGAGTATAGTTGTAAAACCACGACGAAAGATGTTAGGCAGATGTTCATTTTTGTTGTTGTTTCTAAAAAAATCCCAAAAGGTTCGTGCTCAGCCTCAGATTATGCTTATCATATGCTTATTTTTTCATCAATTTTCAGCCTTAGTATGCCTATAAAGTCCAGGCTTATATAAAAAAAGAGTTTACAGTAAACAATTTCAAAATTTTTCAAAATATTTGTCTGAAAGTGTGACTACGGTGAAATAAAAAATGCTTAAAGTTTATACTTTCAAATGTTCTTCCAACCATGGATATTTTGGTTCGCTTTGAAAGCTGATGAACCACAAATTACATTCATCAGCAAAGGTTATCAATGGATCACTTATTTCATCCCCCAAACGTAGCATAATTGGTTCATTTTTATGGTTCTTGTTTGAAAAATACAAACCACTTTCCAAATCTTGGTTTATGTCCCTAAATAGTTCCACATCCATCCATCTTTCCTTATCAACAACAAACAACGAAGCTATTTCTCCAAATTTGTCCAATCCGTGCACGTGGATGATATCGCCAACTCGATACGATACGTCATCACACATTAACCTTAGTGGGCTATCAAGGCGATCATACTTCATGACAGGTTCAGATGCCAGAAATCCAATTTGTTGTTGTTGTCGTCTGTTCAATTTAAATTGACTTCCGTTATGCTCATTTGAGACAATACCATCACGTTCGAATGCACGATTAATCGTTTCTGTAAGACTATTGTCTTGGTCACGAAGATGGCTAAATTTATTAATGTACTGAGAATACAGTACCCAATCTAAAATCTAAAGACAAAAAGAAAACTTAGATACAGGAACACTGTTAAACTAGATTTTTCAGGGATAACGCTTACCTGAACAGTTTCCATGATGCACTCCTCCGTTTTGCTTCGGTTCATCGCACGGCGTGTTATCCAAGAATTCAATCTTTCGAAAGGAAACATCCAGCTACTATATAATGGACCGTTATCTGTAATCTTTTCGACAATATGACGTAGTATATAGGTCATAACATTTGATAAATAAACTGTACAGTCACGCTCCAATAATGTCAAAGCTATGGCCAAATCGCCTTCCAATTTCTGGAGATCAACTTTCACAAACTTCTTGGAATACAGCTTTCGTAATGTGTCGAAAAAATACGTAAGGGTTCTTCTTTGCTTTATCGGCAAACAATCTTTAATTAAAAACTTCCAAATGCCCTTAGATGAGTACTAAAATTGAAAAAAATATGATAATTTAGCATTTCCGTCCGTAAACGTATTTCTGAGATTTCTGATGAAAACCATGGAGAAGTCCACGTCAGGTTTAAAAAAAAAATCATTTCCATAAAAAAACAACTTAGTTACCTCAGTCCAACCATGCTTGTTTTTCAATGTAACTTTTGGTGAATTAAAGATATCTCCTTTGAATCCAGAACAGGTTTTTGGAAAAACGAGCTGTTTACACCGTTGATTGGCCAACAATTTTTCTTCTTTCGTTAATACAACGAACTTGTCCTCGATCTTTCTACTTTTAACCATTTGCATCTCACCTTCCGCATCTTTCAACTTACTCTCCGACAACCCACCAATTAGCCATGTGACAACAGTTTGAACTACGTCTGCGATGGTGTGCATTCCATCCGGCTGGTAGTCTTTGTGATACTGATGGTATGGAAGTCTCATAAACGTATATGCTCCTTTTACACCATGCTCACGTACAAACTTTTTCTTTTGGTTTTGGTTTTTTAAACTATTGTAACTGGTTCTCAATGACTTTTCAGACTCGATGGATGCTGCATCAAGTGGAGCTCTCAGTTCAACACTCTTAAATGAGTTGCTTCGTCTCAATGGATCGTTTGATTTGAGGTACCTCCTGCTATCCATGTAGATCGTTTTCCCCAATGAATGGCAATAGCATCCTTCTATGCCACACCACGGACACGCTTTAATTGATCCAACTCCAGGCTGGCGCAACAATTTTCCTATTGCTGGAAAGTCTAAAACATACTGTAAAAGTTTGACCTTTATACTTAGGGGAGCCTTCATATATGGTTCGTGGTATATGTAACATTCGCTGAGATTCATCAGCTCGTCAACCAAAATATCCACGTAAGGATCTAAATCATAGGCCTCTTTTCTGCCATTTCCAGGGATGATACCAACCAACAAGATGCCCCCAACAGATTTTCTGAGAGCAATTGGAAAAATAAGAATTGAAAGCATCAGTGGCCACACAGAGGAATCAGCCTTGAAATCCTTTCAAAGTCCTTTTTCCAATCACAATTACTTTAAAGGAAGAAAGCGTTTTCACGGTTCGGCCGAACCACAAAATTTTTACATTTTGGGGGAAAAAACTTTCGCAGTTCCTCAGTTAACATTTTTTTTCTGCCGTAAAATCTTTTGCGCTTATCAAACGAGAGTACCTTAGAGGGAGGGATTTCGTCGAGAAAGTTGTTTCTTTATCAACATGAAAGCCTCGAGGCAATGATTACATACATTAAAAGAGTAGATTGACGCCATTTACGTGTTTTACTTTTGATAGTTACTACACTTTGTAAACAAACTCACTGACATTGGAATTCGCGTTCTATTGTAATTTTTATATCTCTTGGGAGCTGATTACATGATTAGCCGATTAGCCGGGATAAAATTTCATCTCGCCTTGCCCAGATGAATTTCAACTTGGTGTTACATGCAAAATTTTCATCCCGTTTAGGCGGGACGGGACAAAACTAACCCTTTGTGTTTTGAATTTTTGACAAACTACGCATGCTCAAACCTCAAACTTGTCCCGGTGGAGCGAGACGAAGCGATTACATGAGAACATTTCATCCCGCCTAACCGAGATCCCGGCTCTTGATAGCTGAGATCTCGGATAGATGGGATGAAAATTTTATCATGTAATCGCGATGGGAAATTTATGAAGATTTGACCTGGAAGCCAAGACCTCGGTAAGGCAGGATGAAATTTCATCCCGGCTAACCGGGATCGTGTAATCAGCCCCTCAGATTCGCTCTCCTGCGTTACTATCCAATTTTTGTCAGTGTCATTCATACTAGACAAAGAAAAACTTATACGTTGGAAATTTTAAGACAGAAAAAATTCACTAGACAAACGTTGTTTAATTTTTCCTCAGGAAAATTTTGCCGAAAAAAAACCCTCGAAATTTTCACGAAATATCAAACCACTTATTGAAATTGTAGTCAATGAACTTCTTCCAACAGGCTTTACGTCGGAGGACTTTCTCTTGTAATAATTAACGAAAATTGGGAGTATTTTGAAAATTTTGCGGGAAAAAACTTTCATGCTTTACTAATATTGCAATATTTTGCGGGAATAAACTTTCGCGATTCGAGCCAAAAACGCCAAAACCGCAAAACTTTCTTCCGCAAACGCTTTCTTCCTTTTTAGGATATGTCGTCAAAAAGACTTTAGTTGGCGGAAGGAAGAAAAGTTACTGTTTGAACAATTGATACTCGTCAATTGGCTTTTTAGTAGGTACTGCTTACTTGTAAGGCTTATAATGGATGATCGAATGAAGGCAGACAGTGAAGCACTGCTATTTGAAGTATGTTCATATTGTACTCAATCCTTTCGGAAAAATGAAATATTGGCATTTGCGTTCCATTCCTCCATTTGCACCGGAAAGGAGTAGGGTAAATGATCCAGTTTGACATATTATGTGAATGACTAGTCATCCCGGGTGAAAATATTTATTGTGTGTAAATTCAAAAACGATATATCAAATTCCTCTTTCCCGTGTGCGAACCGCTGACGAAGTCGGTTCGCTACATATTTCCCCTAAAACTGTTACGCTCAATTGAGGATGCAATGCAATTGGTTCCCTCGTGATCAAAGATCTGACGTGATTTAATGCTAATACTAATCGCAAAAAAAATGGCTCTCATTTCTGCGTGGTTTTACGCGTTCCTTTGAAGAATTTGACCGTAAATAAAATTTCATTAAATCCACCATAATGGTATGCAAAAAGCAGATAAGTATACATATATTTCTTTTTCTTTACCATTTTGTTGATTTCTCAGCCTTTTGAACTTCAAAGCAATTGGCGTAAATATACTTATATATATACTAAAATAATTCTTTTACCTCGATCCAGACGCCAGTTGTGCAACTATGAAATTTTGTTACACTACTTTGGTTTTGGTCTAGTATTAAGTTTGTTTTTCAATGCAGCAGTTTTCCACTGGCCGAAATATTCGGTGTGGAGTGTGGATACTGTCTTTTAAACCTGTTCAATAATTTGATGGACTTAAAATTGATTCTAAATTTTCGCTAACGCTTTCAAAGGAATTTATTAAAAAACAAAACCCGCTAAACTTCAAGCGAAGTATTGGGAAATGGATTTAATTGTGATTCAAACTTCATATTTCCTCGAGTATGCTGGCGATGATATCTGGACTATGATTTTCATATTGCATGACATATCCACCATTTGTGCTAGACATGACCTGGTCAATGCTTCAAAGTCGTAAGCGCTGGTCAAACGAACACAACATTTCATGCAACATTCTATGCAACACTGTTGCGTCAATTGTTGCATTCATTTGACACTGTTGTGTGATGTTACAGGGCCATGCAACAGTGTTGCATGACTACACAACAAAATGAACATGTAATGTTGCATTCATTTGACATAACAAAACATCATTATTAAAATATTTTGAACGTCGAACGATGAATCGAACGTCAAATCGAATGGTTAGCATGAGGATATCCTATTTTGAAAAGACTTTTTGTTTCCGAAAATGAAATAATTTAGACTGTTGCAAGAAAATAAAAACCACCCTCTCAAACGATCACAACATTTTTCATCAAATGTTGCATGAAATGTTGCGTTCGTTTGACCAGCGCTTATGTTCAAGCGAAAACTGAAATTGTTTGAATAGCATATTTGAGATTAACTATTGGTCAAGTCCTTCTCAAAGTTTTTTGAGCAGTTATATCTTTTCGATTGTCTTGCTGCGATTGGGAAAAGACCTATTCCTCCACCTTTGGCGGCGGAGACTTATCTTGGTATTGGTATTCATGGTTTGGGAGGGTCTTATATTAAATCAATACACCTTTCCCGAATTCGTTTTTATATGTTGTTTTCTTGCTTTATTGTCCATACGGGCCTCATTTTGATGTACTCTTTTGTTATCTGGTATTCATTAAGTTATAGATTTTGATCATTAACAAACCGCAGTGGGAAAATATTTCGGTAACTAGTATCCCGGGTAAAAACTTTTTACCGAACTTAACTTCGAAAACATTAGGTCAAATCCACCATTCCCCTGTACGTACCCCGTGACAAAAAAATAAATCATAGAATCGCAACTCATCCCAGGTGGCGTCGCTCGCCAGCCATGTGTCGCAGAATTTAACTCTTGCAAAAGTTTCTTTTCAGGCATTAATTTCTTAATTCATTTCTTACATTCAGAAAACAAATAGCAACATGGGTCAGAATATATATTCATACACAGAAGAGAAGTAACTTTAATGTAAAAATATTTAATATATAACACAGAACCATTTACCCAGACATAATACATAAGACATAATAAATATTACAAAATGTGAATTGAAAACAAATCGATACCTTCTAACTGTGTTTCTTTTGTGCGGAAGTTACATTGGACAGCAACTATTAATGAATTTTTGAAATGATATATATACAATCTGTTCTTCCCAAAACCATCAACATCATGATAAGAACCATGAGTTTCATTTCTTTAACGGTTTACGTGCTGTTTTATTATTATTAATCTTACCTAAAAAATATTTCAATTGTATAAAAATGCAGAAAAAGATAATCATACTATGAAATAGTTGAAATAAAAAACAAAACAAAAAACAAAAAGTAAATTCATGTACGCATTTATCCTAAAAATAATTAATTAAAAACACCAATTCAATGACAGAATTTGTAAAGCTTTTGATTGGAAAGTCTATAAAATCAACCAATGCTATAAGTTAATACGGGTTCAACACTCAACACTGGAGCTGAACTACATTAAGACTTTTAACGTGGGATACACAGCCAAACATCAAAATAATAAAAATAATTGAAACAAAGAAATGCCCTACCAAAGTCATAATTTAATACCGAAAAGATAAAAAGTAACAACAGTAAAACATAATGCGAAACTTATATAGTACCCAGGCATAGTACGTAAACAATTACCATAACACAAAATAATGTGTAATCATCACAAAATATAAGAATCCATCCAGCAATGCTTCTTATTTGTAGTAGCACAGTTAGAGTTAGTAGTCATATCACATCACAGCAATAATTAATGAATTTATGAAATACATAGTATGATTTTCCTTTGTTGCAGCCAAAATGGTTGGTAAACACGGTTCCGATCACATTTTCCATTTTGGTTCTTCAATTTTGAACATTTGCGAGATCTTGAACATAAGTTGGTAATACTGTAAAAAAGAATTCTAACTATTAATATTCTCCTTTTTCAAAATCTAATCAAAAATGTAACTGTATACTGTAAAGGGAAAAAGTGTTTACGGAAGAAAGTTTTGTTGTTTTTGCGATTTTGGCCCAAATTGATATAAAGAAACATTTCAGATAGGATTTACTTCGCTGAATTAAATAAGGAGAAATAGTTTTTTCAACTTATCTATTTAGATTCACTGTGCAGATTAACAGCTTAACGATTCATTCCTAACTTCAGTCTTTTCAAATGGTTCTTCCCGCAAAACTAATGTTTAACTACGGAATTGCAGAAGTTTTATCGCAAAAAAGATTAATTTTCACTAGTCACAATAGTTTATTACCGCAAAATGCAAAAAATTTTGCGGTTCAATTGAACGGTAAAACTTTCTTCTACAAACACTTTCTTCCTTTTAAGTAATGCCAACAGGAACCCCTAGGATGAGTACATTTCACATGGCCTAGCTAATTAGCCCGCACAGTTAAAATGAAATCTGCTTGTCTTGTCATTGTGTTACAAAGCCTCTTGGCACATGACAGAGGACAATTAGGGGCTAAAAGAGGTACATACTTTAAAATTTTTAGAATCACTAACCTTGACACTTCACTGCTTTCATTAGAGCTTTTTTTCACTCTGTACTCCTCCTCCAAACAAACTGTGTCAACAAGGAGACTCAAAACACTTGCAACATCTTCTGCAAGCAACTCATTGCTTTCCATAACATATGCAAAAAGATGTCTTATTACTTAAAATCTTCCCAACAGCATTTCACTATTTCTTGTATCAAAACAGTAGTGTAGTAGCTAGAAATATGATGCATTTAGAGTTATGATGGGTATATAAATTAAGGAGCAGCCTCTCTCTTCAAGTATTATTTCCTATAACATTTCAACAAAACGTTTTATTATATATATAATGAGGCATTACCACAAGTGCAAAATCAAGGGAGACGTGTGTGGTGTGTCGTCAATTATATAATATTAAATAGTAGAAACAAAGAACATATATATTTGTACCAAAAGAATGGACAAGATCCTCATGATCCATTCCCAATATCACCAGCTGCAGCGAACTAATTAACAATGGCCGCGCATTTATATCCGTACGAAGTTTTCAGTGAAAAATCAACAAAAGGAAAATGGCCGAAATTGGCCAAATTCTACAGGTAAAGTCAAAAGTGGCATTTAAAACATCCCTTCTACCACATATATTAACTTAAAACTTTCACCAGCTGCAGATCAAGGATAAAATAAACTTTTGAATTTATTTTTTTTTCGATGTAAATCTTTAATCCACTGTATTAGAAGAGCAAAGTTGAAAAACATGAACTTTTTGAAAAAAGACCCCCATATCTTCAGATTGAGTGAAGAAAGCTTAACTCTATAAATTCAAATTCTTGTTTACATGGTAACGAACCAAAATCTTATGTTTTCAGTGCTATCACAACCATGACTCTTAACACAAAATAAGCAAAGTCAATCGTTGTTTTGATTACACATTAGATAAAGCTGTAATTTGAGCTTAGTTTTTAAAATTAGGAAAGGACAATTTTAAAAATGTCATTAACAAATTAGTTTTGAATAAGCCAGTTATAAAAAACATTGAAATGAGACAAAATAGGTACACTTTCTTAGTTATTTTGACATGACCTTATTGTCAAGAAGACTCAAAATCTCGCTCAACACAGCCATTATGATTATTCGATATCGGGAAATCATGACGTCAGAGTGGGAGAATTCGCACGGAAATTGCCGCCGTGATGCAGACTTTGGAGAAGAAGCAAGTATCAAACATATATTACAAACATGATAATCATACAGAATCCTTCACAGTCACATGTCATTCAAAAAACCTTCACAAAGAAGACACTGCAAAAAAGCTTTAACTGCACCAACTGAAACTTAAAAAAATCGCCTTCCTTCCATCAATACTAACTCAATATTGGTAGTATTGAACTGATGAAATCAATCAAGCTAAACTTCAAGACCTTTCGTACGGTCTTCTCAAAGGCTTTGCTGAAAGTGACCTGTTACCTCATTGGACGTGATAGAATACACTTATTTATAAAGCAAGAAAAACTGTCACAAATCATGTATCTGCCTAGCATTGATGCTTCTCCCACGGAGTATGCAACACTGTACAGCTTCATGAAGAAATGTTTAAAAATGCTTGCGGTACAATTGGTTAAAGATTCAGTAATTCTGGATTCCAAGTAGGTTCGCTATTGAACATTAATCATTTTTTTGGCCTGATGATGTCTGAACCAACTAATAGTTTGGATTAATAACTAATAAAAACAACCCTTGGTGACGAACATGACGTATATTACGTGATCATTTCATTTTAATAATGCAGATGTAGTTAACTATGTGCAAAAATTAAATTTCATGGACTTTTTCCAATGTAGGTATTCTTGTTGAGTCCGATGTTATTGGCTCAATTTCTATAAATGGGATAATAAGTGGGAAGCATTACAATCGCAGTATGACAGTTCACAAAGAATTGTATGTGGCTTTACAGCGTATGAGATTTTCTGTGTTTCTCAGATCTTTGGATAGCGTAGAATATATTCATTCATTTATTGAAAGATTCCGCGAGAACATTTTCAGTTCAAACCAAATTTTTCAGTCTCATGTCAAGCATTTGGTTTGCGAAAGATACGCAAATTTTGTGAAGCTGTGACTTTTGGAGCTCTTACATTGACATGGTTAGTAAATTAAGAAGCCTTGGAACTTGAGGGCAACTTAACACACAAATAATTGGAGAAGACAGCGTACACCAATTAATAATTTGATGCTTTATTGAGGGTTGATTTCCAATTGTATAATGTGTTGGATTTTTGTAAGGGCCACAATGAACTGAATGTGAGTAAGTTGGGATTCCAAATATAGACATACTACACATCATTGGAAAGCTTATTGACAACTGAACAACTTTCTTGTTTACAAAAATTTCCAAAAATGAACTGAATGTGAGTAAATCGAGCTCAAAGCTATGACATAAGGACAAATTCCCATTAAATTTGAAGACGAAAACCTATGGCAAATCAAGATCAAAAGTTCTCTTTTAGTTCAGGAAAAAGTAATTTAATCTGTTATTATGTCATCTGCTATTGTTTTTATTCTAATTATAACAAAACAATACATTTTATGTTTGCTGCATAGGTAATGTTTGATTTTCATATTTTCCTTTTAATTGGGCCATGTGCGAATGTGTTAATTTCATTCTAACCCCTACTTACACAAAGTCCTTGTTAGTAAAAAGTTGTTGTTGTAAGTGAATTATGTTATGAAATTATGAGAAACTAGTATCCCGTGTTAAAACATTTTACAGGTTTTTTGAAAGTGATGTCCCAAAAATGGTGTCGAAAAATTAAATCACAGCATGACGAACAGAAAGGGTGTCAGTGCATGTAAGTACTTTGAACTTTAAATATATGAAAGCAAAACAGTCGTTTTACTTGGAAGATCTTAAACCCATCAAAAATAAAAATACGCGCTGTGTATCCGTTTTTTTCATTCTGTGAAGTAAATTGA
The DNA here is from genome assembly GCA_027922465.2 of Turritopsis dohrnii. Classification (NCBI taxonomy): domain Eukaryota; kingdom Metazoa; phylum Cnidaria; class Hydrozoa; order Anthoathecata; family Oceaniidae; genus Turritopsis; species Turritopsis dohrnii. The sequence goes on along the minus strand of BQMF02000112.1, from coordinate 649,883 downwards.
TTGAAGATGCAATGCAATGGTTCCCCCGTGATGGAAATACTTAACGTCAATACATAATACCAAAAAAAACCACTTCTCACCCTATTAATTAAAAATCTCTAGGTATTCCAGCCAAAGCATTTTTAGTTCAACACTGGAGTTATAAACAGAAAAACTTTTAAATCAGAAGATTACGATGGCCCTGAGGGGGTCATAAGCTCCCTCCCATAATCGAACAGAGCTTCTCAAAAATTGAACAGAGCTTCTCAAAAATTGAACAAAGTTTCTCCAAAAAAGTGAACAAAGCTTCTCAAAAAGTAAAACGAAGCTTCTTAATAAAAAAAATGAACAGAGCTTCTCAAAAACAGGAACGGAGCTTTCTCGGAAAAACAGAACGGAGCTTCTCGAAAAAAAATTAGCGGAGCAGTAAAAAAATGAGCGGAGCTTGTTCAAAATGAGCGTAAAAAAGCATGAAACAGTATAGCTATCAAGCTGATCCGAACCTAGCAGCACATTGTTATATAGTTTTTATCGAGGCAGAACTTATATTGGTATTATGCCTTATCTGGCTTTCTAAGGAGTCTTAATTTGACAAGATGGCTGCTGAGTAGTTTTATATCTCTTATATACCACCACTGATTTCTTTGTTTGATCAGTTGATTTTGTAAGTCTCGTATGATATATATATAGGAAAGGCTAAGTAACTTGCAACTCTGTACACTGTAACAGTGTAAGGGATGATAAGTCTTGTCTGGTAAGTTGCTTTGACATAATAGCTATTAGCTGTTTTTGTTTTTTAAATTATTATAACAATTATAATTGAATTGAGTATGAGTATTTTAAGTTTTAACTGGCTAAACAGTTGGGGTTGTATGTTTGACACTCTCTCTCTTCGCCATCAAACAAGTTGCAAGTACACCCCCAGTACAAGATGTAATCTCATGCTTCGAAACATTACATATCTTTTATTCAATAATGTTTGTAATAGTGGGAGTTTGTTTTATGGGGAGTAGTTTCTGCATTGTTTGATGATACAATATATATACACTGCAGTTGTATTTGCATTTATTTGTTTCTAGCAAAAAAATGGATATTATATTAAAAAATGCATTAGATAAATATTTCTCTAACCAACAATTCACTTCAAGCCAGTGTGATAATACAACCAATAATGAAGATAAAGAAAATCAACCAGCAAAGGAAAGAAAAATGGAGAACCACTTAAGTGGTTTACTTTCAAGAATAAGATCAAAATCCAAAGGAAAACAGAAAGGAAGCAAGTCATCTGGTAAAACAAGAAAAGTGCAAGTGAAATGGCAACGGTTTCATAAAGAAGAAAATTCTTTTAATTTTGTGAAAGTAAACAATGGCGGTGGTTCAAGATTTGTTGAAGTGAGTGGGGATGATAGTTTAAATGAAGTAAAGAGAAAAGCAGTGGAGCTTTACTTTGATGAAGACAACAAGAATCTATTTGGGGAGTCCTCATTCACAACTATCTTTACTTTGGCAAATAGTGGTGGTGTAGACTTTGATCTCAGTGAAAAACTTTCAACTTATTTGTCTCGGAAAGGACTATTGGTTTCAAAAACATATTTTATCTTGAAAAGTGAGACATTTGATGACAATGATGATGACAGCGATTTGCCAGTTGTATTTCCAAGAAAAAGAAAAATCTGCAGTGTGTGTGATAAAACACTAGATGTAAACGAAACTGAATGCTTAACTTGCTTACAAAATGCTGAGTATGAATCAAGTTTAATGTTAGATTCAGCACTTTTTGCATCCCTTCCTATGCCAGAGTTACCATCACAAGATGCACTAGAACCTTCATTACCCACTCCGCTATCTGAAAATATATTAGCACTTGGTGAATCCAGTGCCAATGATTGTTATGTCACTGATGATACTATTTTGAGTTTACCAGAGCTAAAAAGTCGTAGATGTAGTTATTTTGTGGATCACCCGTCCGAAGTCAATTGTTTTGGATGTTAAGAGAAGTCGAGTTGAAAGATGATTTGATTGAACATTTCAAAGACGAGGTACTTAATATTGTAAATGTTTATGTTCAAGTCAATTCAAATGTATGGATACAGGGTCCTCTATCTATCTAGTGTATTTAGTGACTAAGGGTCCGTGGACCCAATCTCGTCACTTTAAATAAAGTTAAAATAAATAAATAAAGGTGAGAGCAATAAGAGAAGAATTTGAGAGAACAGACATTTTAAAGCAGTTGGATGTTTTGTTAACTAAAGTCAGCAATATCCAGCACTGGCTCTATAGATGTTTTTCTGCCCTCTTGTTCCTTTGTGAAATAATGTTACATTGAATGCTGATGCATAGTGAAAAAGATCGTGACAAATATTGATTATATTATATTCGACTAGATTGTTTTACGATTTGTTAGTTTGATTATTTTCAGGTTAACATAAATGATGACATAACTTTCCGTTTTGTTGATCAAAAAGGACAAACTGAAGCAGGTCGTGGTTCAGGAGTGGAAAGAGATGTTTACTCATCATTTTGGTCAGAAGTGATGGAAAGCTTATTTGTAGGTGAAAAAGAAAGAGTGCCAATTGTGCGACATCTTATTATAATAATCCGCGATTGTGCATCCCACTTTTATTTTAGAGAGTGATATATTTAGTTTAAATTTACTGTGCAACCCTACCATCATTCTCCAAAGTAGGTACCATACGAAGTAATTATTCTTATTTTGTCCTGAAAAATATAATTGGTTGTAAGTTTTTATAGAGTTGTGCTAGTTAGAGGAAAAACACTTATTTAGTATTACATGATGTAATGATTTAGAATAAAGATCTGACCAACACAATTGTCTGCATGAATGGTGGCTCTCATCTCTCCCATGCCATGATGTTTGAAGAAATGGTGAACATACGAAATTGTTGGATTTGCGCCCTTGCCGGTGTTTACAACCTCATCAATAAGGTAATTCATTTGATGGTTAATACCATCGTTGCAAACACCAAATACACCACATTTACGAGGTGTTGCAAAGTAAATTGGACCTATGTAAGAAAATAACAAGAATAAGTTACAATAATCACTATGAAAAATTCTCTCTTTAGCATTTGATGGATATATCACCTGGCTGCATTGGATCTGCTGGATAGTGCAATTGTTGAGTGTAATCCCAACTATAATGCGCCACACCATCAAAAGAGCATGCTGGTCGAGCTTCGAAAGGTACGAAATGTTCAAAATTGTGGATGTTACTTTGTGAAATTTCACACTGTTGACGATAGTACATTAATTCTTTTTTAGCCAAATCCAAATGGGAAAGTTGGTCTGAAGAATGCAAGAGGCAGACATTTATTTTCCGGAACAATTCTATAGAACTGTGGGATGTATGATAAGCTTACCTTGGAGTAATGATAACTTTTCCTCACTTGTCTTGTTAGCACTTTTAAATATTTTGTTGTTGTTATCCTGGCATTTCCAGCAAAGATCTGTGGCTGGTTTTGCCACTACCACCCACGGGATAACATCGTTTCACAGTTGAAGAAACAGGCTTCGACAAACTGGGTTTAATCCTGCGTTTAAACAACTTTTTTTATAAAAGTCCCAAATTCCCACTTTCGTGTTGGATGAATCCAGCAAAGTAATTCTTTCGTCCTTGTAACCTGGAATTCGCCCTGGTAATAAAACACCATGTTCCTCGGAATAGTTTTCAATAAATTCTTTGACTTTTTCACGAGTTTAGAAGGTGTATGCGTTTGGTGGCATACGCTTAGTGTTACCATGGGTTCGAGGTGTCAGTCCATGTTTGTTAAAATGTTCAGTGATATTATTAAATTTTTGTAATGATATTTGAAGGAGAAAAAGAAAAGTTTGTCTACAAATTCGTTTTCCGTAAATAGTGTAATGAGAATATACACTTTCCCCTGGTTTCCGGGACATTTGGAGAAACGAAAGCACATAAAAATCCAGCTCCTCATCCGTTAATCCGGAAAATGGCGGCCGGCACTGTTCCAGCTCTTCCTTGGTGAACCAGGCCAGACATTCCTTTTTCTCTGGACTTAACCTGCATCCACAACCATTCTCAAAAGATTTCGACATATTGTCAGCTGCATACTTATCAAGAGATTCCGCCATTTTGTTAACAAGGATGAGTAAACAATTTTTAATTCCCTTAGCGATTTCTTAACATTCAATTCTCGTTCCAAATTTGCTACGGCCAATTATTTCAGAGAACGCCGATACTGCTTTGACATTCGAATTCCATGGTTTCTATCACAACAAAATTTGTTTATACTTTTCTGCACCGTAAAGTATTTTCTACACCGAGTAGATATTTGCCGATAATAGTTTCGAAAATGTCTTCACGAAGAAGCAATGCCGAGAAAGTGCCGAAGTACGCACTCCTTAAATTTTTGGTGGATGGCAAGACAGGGACATTTGCCACACTAGTGCTTATGGGGCAAATAGTAGTGGATGCCATCGTTTCGGTGGCGCTTAAGGGCAAACCCTACGACGGTAAAATTCTCGCCATGGCTGGTAAGTATTTCCTATATTAGCGATCAAAGAACTTGAAGATCAAATACGCGGTAGTTGACATTTATCTACTAAAATTTAGACACGACCGAAGAGTTAGATCAATGGGAATTAGACCACCCTATGTTGGACGAGGCAACTCCAAAAAAAAAGGCCCACTTCCGCAGTCTTTACGTCACCGGTATATACATACTTACATAATCAACGAAAAAGCTTCAAAATCAGCTAAGCATGAACTTTTTAACTATAATCATTAAAGTTTGCAGTCAAAACTTAGTTTTTTATGTCTGGGATAAACAAGCAAAAAGTGACAAATATTTACTTTATTTCGACATAGAAAACTGGTTTCTACTTGATGTGACATAAATATATTATGTATATCAAATATAATAGAAATGAATATTATATTTGATATTACACATCAATTGTACTACCTTAATGCTTTGTGAAGTGAGAGGATCTAAGGCAAACCAGATTATCATCTGAGAAAATGTTATTTAATACTTTCAGAATTGTAATGTCGATGCTGCTTCCAAAAGGCTAAAGCAATTAAAAGATGCAATTGAAAAGCCTAAGATAACCTTCTTCATCCATCATAATACTTCAACTAATATATATTTACATCATTTTCAGTATATATCAGTATATATTTCATTTCAGGTTCACACAGACAATCATTATGAAGATTTTGTGATAAGCCAGCAAAAAGCAAGGGAAGCATTTCAAATCACGCGCAGGACCACATCACAAGGCACACAAACTGAAACTTGTTTGATATTGGATTCAAGTGCCATCGAAGAAAGGTGCAGTGCAGTTTTCCAGTGTTTGTTTGAGTCTTCATCTAAATTAAAAATATGTTCTGTTAATTAGTTATTGGTTAATAAACTTTAAAATTTCCCCAACTTTTTCAGATTTCAACGCATGGAGGAAAAATTTGAAAGAAAGTTGGAGGAGATCCTGGGCTTATTAAAAGTTCCAAGTATCCCTGACATCCAACTTGCCCAACTCTTGGAGAATGACTCTTTTGAGGTTCCTGAGATGCAGTCAGAGTCACAGTCTAGCACTGCGTGTGGCAGCTCACAACCTAGTTCTGTATCCTATGTGTCTTTTGGGTCACAGTCTAGTGTTGTGAATCCCCCGTCACAGTCTGGAATTGCGGTTGCTGTGCCGCAGTCTAGTACTGTGGCAACGCTGCCAGGGTCTAGTACTGTGTCTCTGAGGCAGGGTACCTGCATGGCTCAGCCCAATGCAGACCCTGCTGTAATCGAAAGTGCCTTCCAGCTCGTCATAGCCATGTTTCCATCAGAAATACTGAAGACACACAGCATTTCTGGGAAACGTGGCTGTGAAAGACTGGACGCTGGCACGATGGAGCTGATTAAGAGTCAGGTGATGTCCATCCACAATTGCTCCGAGATCATGTGGCACAGTTGTCTGGAGAGGCTCCAAATCAAACTACGAAACTATCGTAAAAAATTAATTTAAACGGCTATTTTTATAGCCACGTATATTTCAACGGCTATTTTCATAGCCACATTATCATGGTTATTTTACGATAGTTTTTCCAACTGCCCATTTTTTCCCACAGAACCCAGTTCCAAGCATTATAGAAAAAGCCATAATTATGGAGTTCTCTACAATTAGAATTACTTATCAAAGAAATGCGGAAGTGACAAGGTGTGCTTTTTCTGACTTCAGGAACACTTAATTTTTAATTTATGTATCAATATAAAATTGAAGCTTTGTCATGCATTTAATCAATTATATACAATTTTCTTTATTTTCGACAAGTCTTATAAGAAACAAAGTCCTACTACATAGAAAATGTTTTTTGCCTACATAGACAGAAATTATGGCTAACATTTTATTTTTCATTCACAAACAGACTATAAATACAATATATAATGACTTCAGGGTAATAAGAATATTCAGTGAATATGCAGGATATATAGTATTTCCAGTTTTAAGTAAATATTTTCAGTTTTAGGACTGTATATTTTATAAGTTGATAGTTGTATCTTTGATTGTTTTATTTCAATAGATGTGTAAAATATTGAGATAATTTTATTTGAATGAAATACTTTAAATCGATTACACTTTTCTTTACTTTCGCTTTTTCAGAAATGAAGTCCTACTCCGTAGAAAATATTTTGTGCTAATGCAGCCTGACATTTTTTGTAACCCACAAACAGACTATAACTGCAATGACTTCAGAAAAATAAGAAAAATATATTTTTAAACCTTATACTTACAGCATAATTCTTGTATAATTCGTGTTGTTTTAAAACATTTTTCAGCTAGGACCTCTATAATGACAAAACTTTTGCTTCATCTAACAAAATATTGCCAAATAACTCCTTGGTAACAATATAAACAAACGTACAACGTATATCAGTTACTCGTTAATGGTGATGTGGCGTATATGTTACAGATATTTGGCGATTTCTTGAAGAAACTTCAACCACGTTTTTTTCCGCTGCAATTTCCAATGCTCGAAGCGACGTATGCATGTGAATAGCAACTTCGCACCAGGCCTCTTGGATAAAACTCACGAAGTTTTTCCAAGAGGTCTGACGCAAATTAGTGCTTTTACAATCTTCACGCCAGGTCGGATGACAGTACAATGGAGTATTATACGTTCCGACAGCTGAATAAAAATAAGCACTAGACTAATTTTTTAAGATTGACATCGATGTAGATTATAGGTTACATAGAACCTATTAACTAGATTATGATTACTTGCTTCGAAAATTGACTCAAACAATTCACAAAACAAAAATAATTTGCGACTGCAGCACGCTTTTTCCCTCGATAGGCTCGAAAATTTCTCTTTCCCATTATATATATTTTACACCGCTACAAACTAATAAGAAAGAATTAAAAACTTCTTTCTAAAAGAAGCATACATCGTTTGTATGTATTGTTGTGCAAAAAAGCTCATTAATTATTCATCATGTTATGTTTGTTGTTTGACAAGGAAGAAAAAAAAGCACGTGTACATAAACATAACTGGTGTTCGTATGCATTGCACGGTACTTAGAACATCCGCTTCGAACACTGTAATCTCAAGTGAGTTATAAAATACACTCGAGTACAATCGGGTGGTTTCTATTATTTGAAGCATATTTTAGTTTGGTTTTCAACAAACTGTCTTTTCAGTTTCCAAGTAAATGTGAACCAGGTCGCCATGTCTAATTTTATTAATCGACAGATGCCACCAGCGAAAGGTTATTTTTGTTCCTTAACATTTTAATATTGAAGTCTGTAAGGTAGAGAAAGATTAGTTTAATCATAAAGAAAAGTTATCATCTCTTTTTGATTAAACTTTACGCCCTGAAGATTATCTTCAAAAAAGATACGTAATTACTTTCCCTTGCTAATCAAGAGTATGTTACGCTGGCGAAATTATCGTACAACGTTTTGAACTTTGTTACACGTAACATTATGTCACAAATGACTGCTCTTTTAATGAACTAGACGTTTCTCCAAGAGGCCTGGCCGAAATAGATATACAATGTATTATAATTATAGCATGTTTAATGTGCCAACGACATGATTCTCCTTACCGTAAGCATAACTAAGTGTCTATTTTTTTTAATGGTTTCGATGACGTTTCAGAATCTATAACCTGTAATAATTATAGATTATCGATTATAGATTATAGATTATCGATTATAGATTACCTATAATCTACTAATTGCGGAATGTGAATGTGTCTTGCGTGGTCGGACTGCCGCTATATGACCACGATTAAGAAGATTTTGACCATTAGAAAAACAAAAACAAAACACTCACTAAAATAAAAGTGGTATGCACGATTGTGAATTAGTATAAGTAGATATTGAATGGACATTTTGCCAAAGTTAGACTAAGATATTTCCAGCAAAACCATATTCAAAAGATTACCATCTAAACCACATTGGAACTTACACAGGTAGAACAAAAAATCAGTAGTTGAATTTATAATTGTATATACGTATTTGAAGTGTAGTAGTTTTACAAAGTGTAGTAGTTTTAGATGTACATCAGTAAATGTATTCATATTTAAACAATCTTGATATTTTTGAAATAAAAACAGAATGGTGTACAACAAATTTTGACCTTGTTAGAGAAAATTTTTTATTCCAATATTACACATAAATTTTCCTCTTTTCTAAATCATGCCAAAACAAGAGGAAGAAAACCAATTGTAGAATCATAATGTGAACTTACCAGAGCAGCAAGGGGAAGAACAGCAGCGTAGTAGTGTATAGTAAGATTATTTAAAAGAGCATATGATATGCATAGAAGCAGCCAGAGTCAGCACAGCAAAACCCTTTTTTCTGAACAATACAGTTGTGGGGATGAGAATAGTGCATTTTATAGTAAAAGTTATCAACAATCACATTTCATACACACACTCTCAACCGTCTCTCTCTTTTTCACGCGTGTCTTCTGTCTGTTTTTGTATGATAAAACAAAGCAAGCTGATCTATCTTTCTTCCCTCCCCTCCTCCTAGTTCTGGAGCAAGCTCTCATAGCGCGAGCATTATACATTAGTTATAGTTCATGGAACAATTTTTAACTTACCTCATTTATACTGTGTAATTTTACATACGTTACCTCACATATAGGTAGTGTCTAATGTATTCGCAAGTCTTTAACCATCATTCATTGTTGGAAAAAGCTTTTCGTAGTATATACAGCTTCATCCGCCATTCACTAGACTGGACGATTGATTTAGGCTAATACCATGTATTAATTGGTGAACAGAAATTGGAACTCGAACAGACTGCCATTGTTTAAGTCTTCCAATCAGCAGTTTTGGCCTATCCTTTGCAAAGTTGACAAATCAAATGTATTTTTAGTTGCACTGTTTTATGGAACTTCAAAGCCTGAACCTCTCTCAGATTATCTACATGATTTTTTAGAGGAGTTGGTTTCTTTAACTGGTATTACCCTGATCAATGGTAAACATATTGCTGTTGAACTGCATTGTTTTGTTTGTAATACTTGCCAGAGCTTTTATTAAAGGCACTATCAACCATACAGGTTATTCCTCTTGTGAAAGATGTGTTGATAATGGTGCTTGGTGCGGACGAATTGTTTTTAATTCTGATGTTTTGTGTCCATTGCGCCAGGAATCTGTGTTTCAAGAAATGGGATATTCTGAAAAACATGAAGTGAAAAAAACTCCGCTAATTGATTATGGAATACCATGTATAAAAACATTCCCTTTAGATTGCATGCACTTAGTGTGCTTAGGGGTAGTCCGTAGAATGCTACATTTCCTTAAAGGTGGACCACGAAGCTGTAGGCTTTCTCAAGGGCAAACTTCTATAATATCTGATAAATTGGAAAGTCTTAATGGTTGCCTTCCTTCTGAGTTTTCACGACAGCCTAGATCAATTCAACAACTTGATCGTTGGAAAGCTACTGAGTATCGCCAGTTTCTACTTTATACTGGGTCACTTGTACTTCGAGATGTTGTTGACAAAAGTGTTTATAACCACTTTTTGGTGTTAATGGTTGCTGTTTCTATTTTGTTGTGTCCTGATAGTTGCAGCGATTCTAACTATGTCAACTATGCGAGAGAACTCCTTCAATATTTTGTTAGCCAATGCCAGTAGACTGATTTAGCAACAAGACGCGAACTTAATTTCCGGACGTGTTTGTGACGCGTTCGCGTTCGCGTCCAGTGATAATCCGATTTAGCAGAAGCATCTTGCGCGGCAGCGGGTGAATATTATTGTAAACAAATATGGCTTCCAATTTGCAAAAAACGAGAGAGCTTTTATTAGCGGCATACTCAGAAGATTTGTTAGATGATGAAGAGTTTTTATTACTTTACGAGTCGAACTTCTCCAAACCTCTTTATCCATATTGGAGCTTTGATAGATTTAACTTTGGCAATTGGGATGATGCTCGCTGTAAGACTGAGCTGAGGTTTACGAAAGTCGACGTACAACAATTAGTGGAAGTTTTGGTCATACCAGAGAAAGTTATAGCGCCCCAACGCACGATATGTGATGGATTGGAAGGACTCTGCATAGTTCTTAAAAGGTTGGCCTTTCCATGTAGGTTTACTGACATGGTGGCAAGCTTTGGTAGAAATCCAACAGAGATATGTCTCATATTTAATACGTTGCTGGATTATATCTATGAAAACCATCATCACGGCTAGACACATGGAACAATTTTCTACTCAGTCCTCAAAAACTTCAGCATTATGCTGATATTATTCATTACAAAGGTGCTCCATTGCAGAATTGCTTTGGATTTGTTGATGGAACAGTGCTTCAAATTACAAGGCCTAAACAAAACCAAAGAATTGTGTATAATGGACACAAAAGAGTTCATGGCCTAAAATTCCAAAGTATTGCATTGCCAAATGGAATGATAGCTAATTTACAAGGCCCATTTGAAGGGAAAAGACATGACAGTACCATGTTACAGCAATCAGGCATTCTTCCTGAGCTACAACTGAATGCATGGAGTAATGGAACAGCACTTTGTATTTATGGCGATCCAGCCTACCCTCTGTCATTACATTTACAAGCTCCATTTCCTGGGAACTTAAACAGAAACCAAAAAGAATACAACACCGCAATGAGCGAAGTCCGTACTTCTGTTGAATGGTTATTTGGAGATATAAAAAACTACTTCAAATTTATCGATTTTAAAAAACTTCAGAAAATTGGATGCAGTGCAGTGGGGAAGACATACATTGTTTGTGGTTTGCTTCAAAATGCTCACACATGCTTTTATGGAGATGTTACATCAAGTTATTTCAATGAAGAGCCACCAGCAATAGTTGACTATTTTCAATAAGTATTTTCTGTAAACAGATTTTAAAATATACAGTAAACATAAGAAACCGTGCTTATTAAGTGGGTTAATTTTTTGAAAATTTTGCAAGTTGAGGTGTTTTTTACGAAATTTTGGAAAAATGGGCATTCCAAAAAATTTATTTGAGCAAAAAATTAACCCACTTTTAAGGAAGGCATTTGTACATCTCAATGAACTGACACTAACAGAATATGTTCTCCAAGGATTTTTTGGTACTCTTTACAATTTTCCAAGAAATTACTTTTCAAGACTGAACGAAAGTCAAAGAACAAAATTATCATTTGTAACAAAATTCATGCAAATGACATAAACAAGTATAACAAAATAGACAACTCAAGAAAACCAAATCAAGTCTCAAATTGAACTTGTAAGTTAAGAACTACCATTTGCTTTGCCAGAAAAAAGTTGCATAAAAAGCTGAAACTGTTGTTGTTGCTGATTCATTAATTGGATTAATCTTTGCTGGGTAGTTTGTTGCATTTTTGTTTGCTCAGACATATTTTTTTGCATGGCATCCACCATAATGGTGGTTTGTTCCAGTTACAATCTTTGCAAATGCAATTCTTCTTTCCTTTCAATTTCCTTCTGTTCTTTTAACATTTTATCATATTCCATTGTTTCTCTTAAAAATTCTACAGTTTCAGAACTAGATCTTCGTTTCATTTTAACTTTTACATCATCGTCATCTTCACGTAAACGCTTTTTTGTTTCACCTTTGCGTTCCATTGCTAGTTGCCTAATTTCCAATGCTTTTTTCTGATCTGATTCAATGTTTTTCTTTTTTTCTTCTGCCTCTGCTGCATGTTGAAGTTCTGATTCTTCGGATTGCTCATTTAGATCTTCAATTAAAACTTCCCACTCAGTGGGTTCGGTTCCTCCCAGGCCTGAACTATGTATTTCGTCATTCATTTGTGCTTTATATTTTCGAGATATTGTGGTAAATCGATCTCTAACTGATCGAGCAGTAACATTAAATCCATCATGTACATTTAGATTGGTGGCTATCCTTTGCCAAATCTGCCCTCTTTCTCTACTGCCAGACTTATATCGAAATACTCCTTCTGCAGCCATTTCTCGCATTAAATATACATCCTTTTCATCAGTCCAACACATAGGTCTGCAATAATAAAAAAATTTGACAAAAATATAGGTGATCTTTCAAGAATACTATAATAAACTGGAGATACGGTTTTCGTTGACTAGGAGGAGAGGTGGTACACATTGTATGACTTCATTCAATGGTCTAGCAAAAAGAATCACGTTTGCTAAACAGTACAAAGTTTTTCAAGTAAGGATCACCTGCTTTTCTCTCTCTCTCTCGTATCCAAAAAAAAACAACAAAAACAAAACAAAACAAAAATTGAAAATAAATGTATTTCTATACAAAAATTGCGTTTTTCATACAGCACTGTAATCTCAAATAAGTGTCCTTTGCTTTCTATCCCCAATCAAATAAAAACAAAACAAAAAATAACCTTTTCTTTTGAGATTCATCCATTTCTCCAGCTACGTTGTCCACAGAACGTGAAAACAAGCAAAATGGCGTTGTGAACGCAACTTCTAAAATCAAAACGCGGTGAAAATAGTAGTGTCCAGACCTTTTTCGGGGTTTTCTCTGAGATTTCCGGCGTTCGCGTCTTGTTGCTAAATCAGCCTAGTCTGTTTATGGTGAGACCTTTTCAACATATAATGTTCATAACCTATTGCATATAGCTGATGTTGACTATTTCAAATGTTCGTTAAATGAAATTTGTGCATTCCCATTCGAAAATCATTTGCAGATAATCAAGAACTTAGTGAGGAATTCCAATAATCCTATTGTTCAGGTGGCCAAAAGAATGAATGAATTGGAAAAAGTAAATTTAGAATGTGGCACTTATAAAAAATTGTTTACCGTTGTAAGCACAAAAATTCGTGACAGCTGTTAAAGAATTTCAACTAAAGAAATTGCTTTCTTAACATCAAAAGGGAATTCTTCAACAACTTATCAGTGTAAAGTGGTGAAGATAAAAGACTTATACATCAATTAATGATAACCGCACATAATGTACCTTTCCAATTGCAGCGCAAAGTTATCGGATATAGCACATTGGTTTCAGTTAACTGACTGAAGATGGACTGTGTCCGAAACCGGGGCTCTGTTGGGCGAATGCCTCTCCCCAATGTACTACACCTTCCTAGTTGCATCAAAGTTAACGAGTTGGTTGGAACTTGAATCGCCTCTGAGCATCTATCCAATGAGATTCCACTGATTCGTAGGCATTCAGGTTCAATTGAGCGGTTCCGCTCCCCTCGTCTGCTACGAACTAGTGTGATCGCAAGGGGTCGGTAGCTTAGTGGTTAGAGCAATCGCCCGGCAAGCGAGAGGTCGTGGGTTCGAGTCCCACTCGATCCGATAACTTTGCGCTGCAATTGGAAAGGTACATTATGTGCGGTTATCATTAATTGATGTATATATCGATATAGCACATTGGTTTCAGTTAATAAAAGACTTAAAACCTGTTTTTACCAACCCAGTCAGTTCATTGGAGCTTGACTTTGGTATGATCCCACAACATTTAATTGAGATTTTACCTGTTCGAACAATTGCTGAAACAGAACTGGTTTGTTTGCCATTTAGAAATGAATATGCTTTATATCCTTTGTTGCATAGTGTTTAATTGTTTGGTTTTTATTTGTTCATACTTTTTTAACCAAGAGTGTTGTTGAACTTTGTTTTGAAATCACAGATTTCTGAAGTATCCTTAAAAATTAAAGAAATAAGTTTTTTAGTTTTAGTTTCTTGAAAGTTATAACCTTCTGGTTTTATTATTTCGTAATGGTTAATCTTTACTTTTATGTAGATTTGTTAACACTTTGTTTAGTTTTCACGTAATTTTGTTTAAAGATTGTTTCACATCAAAATTTTGTCTCCTATTCCCTAACTGGAATGAATGTTTATTTTTGAGGTCGTTTTTTCCCACCACCATTGAACACCTGAATCTTGCCTTATTTCCCAAATTTTTAGTTACATATTTTTGAAATTATCATAGTAAAGAAATGCCTTGGACAAAAGCTATTTGGATGGAAAATAACAAACAGACTGCTGGTCTGGTTCTAAGCAAGTGGATTAGTGATGGGTACCTTTACTGGCCTGTCAATATTAACGCTAACAGAGCGGAAAAGGAAAACTTGTGGCCATCAGATAATTGGCAAAAGCTTAAGATTATCAAAAAAGTAACATCACATGGTAAGTTATAGTTTCTTTAATTTTCTAGCGTAATAATTGCAGTAAATTTTAATGAAGTTCCATGTGTCAGTGCATTTTCAGCTTTCTTGTATGAATTTTTGTGTATGTAGACAATCGATATATTTGTGATGGAGCAGAAACATCTTCTAATGAAAGTGACATTGCAAGCAGTGAGTGTTATGTAAAACCTTTTGACAAATGCAACTTTATCTTAAGCTTTTCTCAGATTTCTAACCTATTTCACTATTGAATTATTTTTATTACTTGCAGGTGATTCTATATCTTGCCATACTGTGAAAGGTAAGTTCTTTTTTAACATTTTTGATTATCATGTAATGTAACCAATTTATTCCCAATTGCCGAATTGTTCACTCATAATTTCAAATTTATTTTTTTTTGGTTCTAGGTCACTTTCTCCAGCTGGCCTAAATTGTGATGTTGAGCAACCAGTTGCTTCATCATCACCTAAGGAAAGGAGTGATGTTAAGGAAATGGGAAAAGGAAATGGGAAGTAAGTGTAAAGAGTCTATTAACTCTATCTTTCATAGTTAATTCTTAGTGATTAGTAAAGCACTAATTATCTTAATAAGTGTTGGGATTGTCTCGTTTTAGCCACATGTTCTAACATTTTGAGTGTCAATATTAGCAGTAATATAATCTACATTTCTTATATTGAACCTTTCTTAACATAATAAACTGTTTATGAGCATTTTCTTTAGAATTTCAACGTATTGTGCTGCATAAGTTGGCCGAACTTAAGCAAGAAATAAAGGAACTAAAAAAAAGAGCTGAACCTCCAAACGTTAGAGTGGACATTGACTAAATGTCTACAATGGATGAGTTTAATCTCTTTGAGGAAAGCTGTAAAGAAAAAGAGCTTGACCAACACAACCTTGGTATGGTCTACTAATGGAGATGGTTGTAGCAAACCCTGTTCTTCTTCCTCAATCTCAGGATTTATTGATAGATTATCAAGGGAGAAGCCATCCATTAGTACTGAATGGGTCGCTAAGTCTAGTGGCTTGGAAAATTTCCGGAAAATTTTGGTAAGTGAAGGAATATCAGAAAGGGCTTCAAAGCTTATCACAAATGCCAGAAGACCAGGCACAAACTCTAATTACGAATCGCCCTGGAAGAAATGGGCTGGCTGGTGTAGTAAACGACAAATTGATCCCACTACATGCAACTTAAGTTTTATTCTTGACTTTCTTGCGGAACTTTTTGAATTAGGTTTTGAGTACAGTACTATAAGTGCCGTCAGATCTGCAATTTCTGCTTATCACATTCCTGTGGAAGGGTTTCCCGTAGGAAAACATCCCCGAATTTGTGAGCTAACGGCAGGTGTATTTCATCAACGACCTCCGAGACCTAGATTTGTATCTGTCTGGGACATTCAGGTCATTTTAGATTATCTTGGAAAGCAGTGTAATGATAGTTTGAATGACAAAAAACTAACTCATAAGGTTACCATGTTATTAGCTTTGTGTTCTTCATCCAGAGGCTCTGAACTAAAGCTTTTAGACATGAGATATATGGTCAAAACTAATGAGACCTACATATTCAAATTTGGTGATTTACATAAAACTAGGAAAAAGGGTAGTTGTCCCCCATTGATTGATTATTATAAGTTTCCTGAAAATGAGAATTTTTGTGTTGTTACTGCTATTGAGGCATATATTGAACGCTCTAGCAGTTGGAGGACCACGGGGCAAAATCAATTTTTAATCAGCCCCTTAAAACCACATGAGGTTGTGCGATCAACGATTGCCGGGTGGATAAAATCGGTCTTAAAATATGCGAGGATCGATACTTCGGTTTTTAAGGCCCACTCTACTAGGTCTGCATCTTCGTCAAAAGCGGCAGCAATAGGTCTGCCCATAGAGGGTATCCTAGAACGAGGATAAATATACGTGGTTCAAACATTATAGGAAAACAATTCAAAATCATAGAAAACAATTCTCAAAAATATCAAAAGGCTATTATGGGGGCTAAAAGCGCTTTGAACAAAGAATGAGCGTAGCTCGTGGTGCTATTATGTAGGAGAATGGGCTCGATTAACCAATATTAAATCAGACGAAGATTTTATATGAAATAAAATTCATCAATTACATAAGGCGCGAAGCGCCGCAATGTAATTGAGGATATATGTATCTCCTTTAGGAAACCGCGATAATTATAATGGTAGTCGTCGCAGACGGTGATGTGCATAGTTGTATCGCATGTTGATGCATGTAAATATATAAAAGCAATGATAAATTGTGTTTTTACTCAGTTTTCTGCTTCCCTCGGGGTGCCATATTGCGGGAATGGGCTCGATTAACCAATATTAAATCGTACTTCCATTTTATATTCATAAAACCTCAATTACATTGCGGCGCTTCGCGCCTTACGTAATTGATGAATTACAAAATACAAAAGATCGCAGAAAAGTTTCAAGACAAGGTAACAAAACTTTCAACCTTTTCAAAAAATATACAGTATATACATAAAAAAATATTGTTAAATACAGTACATCTATGTACATATAAAAGCTCATATTTTGAAAAACTCAAAACAGTATATTTTACTTACACTTATTTCAAAATGCAACTGAAAATGATCCATATAATATAGGTATGAAGATTTAGTCCAAGCAATATTATATAGTTCATCTCAAAAAACTGAAAGACATCAATATAATACATAATATAGGTAAGATGATCTAGTCTTTGCAAACAATATAGTATATACTTATCTAAAAAAATAAAACAGAAAATCATCAACATAAAATAATATGATGATTTAGTCCTTGCAAACAATATGAAAAAAAGATAAAAGAAACTTTGGTTTTACTGATTGGTTTTGTTCACAAACTGCAGCAAAGCTATGTTTAAATGCTGTTGCTGCTGCAATATAGCATTTGTTTGATTTTGCTGATTTAAGATCAGCTGGTTAAAGTTATCATTTTGCTGCTTCCGTAATTCCAACTCTTGTTTTTGAAACAACAGCTGTTCCCTTTCTAATGCAATGCTACTTTGATTTTTTCTCGCAAGTAAGCTAGAGTTTCTGTTTCAGATCGCCTTCCTTTTTTTTTGAAGGTCCCTCCTCAGGACTGCTACTAGTGCCATTACGATTTTGGGTCTCACGAAAATATCAAGAGATGCCTGTCTGAATTCCTCTGCTGCTTCTCGTTCTTTACAATCATCACTGTCTTTTTTAGATTTCTCTAAGGTATGCTGATGATCAAAATCTTGAAACTGCTGAATTATATCAGTCATACCTTTTTCAAAGTCACTCTCTTCCTCAGGACAAATACCAGATGCTTTTTCCTCAAGGTTTCTTTTTCTGATATGCTTTTTTTCAAGTACTTTGTAATGATCACGTACTGACTTTTGATCAACAGTAAATTTTGGCTCTGGAATTTGTTTCAAGCTTTCAGAAATTGCTGTTCAGACTGCCCCTCGTTCAGGTGAGCCCTTCTTCTGTGTCCAAGGCTGAAAGACTAATATGTCATCGTGTCTTTGGGTCCAACACATAGGTTTTCTAGAGAGAAATATGAAAAATTAGCAAATTACTCATCCACAACCATTCACACAGCGTCAAAACATTAAGTGAAAGTTCATTCTTGGTTCTCAACACTCAAAAAACAAGCTGTCCTTGGTCTCCTTGATATGATTTCGAAAACAAAAATAACAAAAATGATTAAGAACAAGCAAAAATACTTACATATTTACATCTTCTGCCATCACGTTTTCACAAAAACCTCAAAATTGTTGTTTTGAAGTCGGTCGCTTCACATGAAAACGTGAAAATGAAGATTCCCTCACTTTGCGCATGCTCATTTGCTGCTAATTAGTTCTAGCCCGTTGTCGTTGCCGTCGTGAAATCGTAAACTCTCTAAAGCAAACCCTAGTGGGTCACTTACCAAAAGAGATCTGAAGGGTCACAAATCTATATCCTAATACGCGCTGTGCATCCAGTTTTTAACTTGGTAAGTGTGAAAAAAGACTGGGGACGAAATGTTTCTATGGAAAATTCAATACGGCATCTTTAGAAAGTGAGTAACTGAGTGTACTATGTGCACATCCACGATTAGTATATGCTCCTTCGCTTGGTTTTTTTTGGTTTCGCACTGAAAATCTGCCGAAAAACGTCAATGGAGAAGCGCAAGCAATGCAATGTTCTTCGTTCAAAATTGGTTAACGATCATTTCGTAGCAGTAAAAACAAAAACAAAAAACTTCACGAACACGAAGATAGTTTTTTTTAAAACGAAGATCTTTAATATTATTGTTTTAGTCGTTTTCGGAGAAAGATCGTATCGTAAAGATTGAATTAACAAGTGTAAGTAAATTCACGGAAGAACTGAATCAAAAATCAAAGTTTTGAGACTGTTTTCGTCTTTTTCCATTTAATTCATTTTTGACTGTTTGGTAGGCTGGAACTATGCTCATGATAATTTAATAACTTTTTCTATGTTTGCTTTCCGATTTGGATAAGAAATCAAGTTTGTGTTTTGTTTTATTTTGCTTTCCTTTTTTGTTTGTGTGTATGTGTAGGTCAGTGAAAGATTCCATACCGTAAAACCAGATCTGAAAATATCTTTACAAAGGAGACTGGAAACTAATCATGATTAAAATAATTATTCGCGCGGGAGAATTTCCAAACTTCAGCTTGCACGTGGTGTGTGCTGTGGGTCCTCGTCGTGATGGAAAAAAAGGAAAAAGCAAGTTGACAAGTAAGTTTTTTTACTTTGCTGTTCTTTGTTGATTTTATACATGATAATTTTATTAAAGAAACCCAATTCATAAAAAAATTTGAAACACACAAAGTAACTGTTCAAGAAAGAGAACATCGCATTTTGAAAATAAACCAATTTTGCCAATTTTGATCGAGTTGAACAAGAAAAAACTTATCTTCAAAGTTATGCAAAGTTAAGGTCCTAATGGAAAGTGTAGGTTTTTATAAAAAGTGCAGAAATTTACTTTAAGGAATTCGATTTGATGAATTCTGTAAATATATTTAGTGTCCATTGCACACTGGCTGTATTTGAAGGGTTAATTAAGTTTAATTTTTCGAGAGGTAAATGTTCGAACCCCACTCGAGTTAACTTTTTCTTACTGTATACTTAGAGACACTGAACTTGCACACCAGTGCACGAAGAGTAATGAATAGTGCTGTTACGAAACCTTGATGGAATTAAACACATCCATTCAAGAATATGAAACAACCACTGTCTCCAAATTTTCTGTTTGGATGTGCGATGGAGAATTCGGAGAAGAAACGAGAGTCATACTCTCATCGTCATGTTCAGAAGGCTTCAAACAGAAAGATCTGCAATGGAAATGCACTACATGCTGTTTTGGTTGATTTCCGCTTTTCTTGGCATATTTTTTAGGTGTTTTCTGTAAAGGTATAAAAATCGAAAAAGAAGTTTACAACATTATAGTTTTCAAAATTTTCCCCTTGTTCCGTAAACCGAAAGTGAAAAGAACTACTATTGTTAGGAGGGTCATTTTCAAAATTAATGTTGATTTTTGAACGGCGAGAGAGTTGAAGTAATGTCGCGGTCGAATATTATGCAGTGTGCAAGAATGCTTATAATGTAATTGGCTTATTTTTGGTGTCGGTCTATATTCGAAGAAACACGGTACGGCAGAAAAATGTGACGTAAATTATTCACGAGACTAAATTTATGCAACCAATTTGTACGTCATGTGATTATCTGCATAAATTATTGAATGTATGAGTAAATTAAAGAAAAATATCCTTGTTTGTGACGATCTGGTTTTACGGTATGGAATCTTTCATCAACCGTATGTGTAGCATTTTGTTTATTATGATATGGTTTTCATTGCTCATGGAAATCTTCTTTTTTTTAGTTTAAAATAATTACGAAAGAATTTAACAAGTCTAAATGCTTGAGTGTTTTGGTAAAGAACAGACTATTAAAATAACGAATGGTATGGAATCTTAGTGGATAAAAAAGCAACATTAGCAGGTATAATTCCGCATATCATTTACATGGCGTTTTTATTCTTCTTCATAACATATCTTTTATTTCTTTTTTGACTGTTTGGTAGGCTGAAGCTAAACTCATGATCTTTTAATAAATATTCCCTGTTCCTACCCATATGTTTGCTTCAAGTTTGCGTTCGTTCTTTTAGTTTGCTTTTGTTTGTGCGTATATGTAGCTAAATATGTTTTTATGATTAATAGAAATCTTCTTTTTTAGGTAAAATTAATTATGAAAGAATAAATAAATTCGACATTGTAATATGAAGGGTGTTTGGTAAAGAACTGTCTAATGAAATAAGGAATGCTATCGAATCTTATTGGAGTAAAGAAGCAACGTTAGCAGGTATAATTCCGTTTATCATTCATATTTCCTTTGGCGTTTTTATTTTTCACTACACGCCAAGGCAGCCTTGTTTACCACCCATTATCATTAAAGACTGTAAGAACAAAATTCCCACCTATTGCCCTTTGCTATGCGCCATCTTAACCAAGAAATACAGCAGCCACTTCATCCATCGCGACATGAGGTTTTTTTGTGTCTGTGTCAAAATCTACATTTTATGTTTCGTAATCACCTCTTTCTCTTTTCACGATGAACTGAAATCTTACGACATTTTAATAATGACGTTAGATTAAAAAATAGTGCCGCCTCTGCGTAGCCTTACGTCAAATATGTAGGAAAAGCCGTTTAAAAAATGTTAAATATTTCACTCCCTAAATTAGATGTGGTATGCACAGCGCCGATTATGATAACTTTTCAGTGTTCCCACATACTTTAAGTTTTGAAAAAGGAGGAGATTTGAGTAGATTTGAGGAGAATTTTTGAATTTTTGGAGGAGAAATTTCTTGAAAAGTGAGGAGATTTTGTTGAAAAAAGGAAAATAAAGAGTCAAAAAGTTAAGGAAAATAAAGTCATGTTCTCCTTAACATTTCGAAAAGAATAAAAGCTTATTGATATTCTTAGTTTTATATATATTAACGATATCTCTTTAAACTTTTTAACAAATATAACAAACACAAGATAAAATAAATATTTGATACAGTTATTACCTTTATTGTATATGACCTTTTCCCTGTTACTGACTATGAGAAGGAATTCAAATAGTATCTCTTCAGTTCATACAGAATTTAGGTTCCTCGATTTTCGAAAGTTTACGTTCACTTAAATACTCTATCAACTTGAAAAAGTGAAGTAGCAAATATCATTTCTTTAAGTTACAAGAGTGAAAAGGTAAAAAAAAGGAAGATATAACATTTTAATACCAACGTAAAAAAAACAAGCAAACACAACTAAAATTAATTGTTCGTTATCCCTCACTACATTGAATTTTCTTTCCTTTGAGCTAGCTCCTTTAGTTGCTCAGAACACTCTTTCACCTCTTCTTGTTTCTGAGATAAAGTCTTTCTAAATGAGTTTGACTTGGATAAGAGGAGTTTGATCTCTTCTAAAGATGTTTCATTTTCTCCATCCAAGGCATATTTATCTGCATCTTTAGACAACGCGAGTATGTTTCTTTCAAGGAGCGACTTCTTGGCACGTACAGCATCGATTTCCACTTGAATAAGCTTGCGTTTTAAGGTCTTTTCAGTATCAACCTTTTGTTTTCTCTGCTCTTGGAGGTATGCTTCATATTTTACTCGGGCACCTCGAACACTTTTGCGAAGCTTCCCACAAATGACAAAACTTTCTGGGGCAAGTTGATTCTCTGTCATATGATCCTGAATAACTCGCTGAGAAATGAGACTTTTTGCAGACAGATTTTCAACAAGCAACGAGCTATTTACACTAAACCCTCTCTCTACAGCAGCTTGACCATGGGAAAGTGTCAATATAATTTTTAACACTTCTGCGACTTTATCTACGGATTTTAGACCTTCAATGTGCTTCCAGTAGAATTTATCCAAACGCTGATCTTTCGATGATGGATCAAACTCAAGGAATTGTGCCCCGTTTTCTTTAGCAATATTTACAAACTTAGAGAATTGTTGCTTTGCTTCTTCAGCAAATCTATCGGCAATATGTTTAGTAGACACCAAATTTTCAAGGAGTCGATTGAATCTTTTGCTGCAAACTTCAGGATTTTCAACCAACTGACTAGGGATAAAACATCTGGAGTTTCTGGTAAGCGACAACTTAATGGGCGATTTCTCTGCAAGATGGGAACACAACTTTGATAAGAGACTTGAAACTTCTCTTTTGAATTTTAAGACTTGATTGTCGGAAATTTTACCAGTTTTCCTAAGATGTGATAGTTCCAATTTCACACCGATTCCTGGATCAACATCAACTGGGCGCTTTTGAAGAGCTGGATCTGCAAAATTTACTTTAGAGAGAAATATGCAATTGTGAGCTTTCTTCAATGTTTCTTTTAACAAGAAGGAGGAGCCAAGAAAATGCATTATTTCTTCGATTGATTGTGCAAGATACGGTACCATTGGATTGTTGGTTTGGAACTTAACCAAAAAACTATTCAATGATTGAGCGGTTGCTGCGAAGAACTTGAGCTTTGTTTTGATCAAAGGATCTGGGATAGCTGCTTTTAATCTTGTATAGCTTTTGTTTAATGGATTTGGTTGTTTTGCTTTAGGCAAACCTATCCAATAATTGACAACTGTAACAATATCATCCCACACATCTATTGCTCGTTCAGCAACGATTTGATTTTCTGCCCAACGGTGTGAACAGAACTGCAAAGGATAAACACCTTTAGTTAACCTCTCGTAATCCCCTCTTCCAGATGGTGACTGATCAAATATTTTGTACATAGCAGCTAAGATCTTCCCTATTTCCCAACCACTTGCATTATAGTGGGGGGCACAACTGGAAGAATTGTGCACTTTGTGATACCAACATGAAATTTGGTACAGTGCTAGATTATGACCGGAAGTTCAAAAATCCGATGAGACCCCAATCCAAAAGTGCCCCAGGCCCCTTAAAAATGATGACGTCATCAAAAAAATTATTTTTTCCAAAATATGGCTTTTTGTATATCAATCGAAAGCTGTTTTCACGCTAATCAAACTTTGCAATAGAACTATGTGCTTAAAATCAGTCTATTAAGAGATACAAGGCTTTAAATACATACTTATCATTTAATACTTATTAAAGCTAGTATATAAAATAAAATTAAAGAAGGTAAACCACGGTATATTTTATATGCATTGTACCAAAATATTGAAACATTGCCAATGTACAGTGACTTTAAAATACAAGTTTCATGAAAAACTAGGAAAATTATACGTCAGCGTGATATTGTAATAAAAAATCCTTATACACGAAAGATGATCTAAATCTAGGTTTTAAGCGGTAGTTATTTTGATATTTCATATTTTTATTGCTGAAAAGTCAAAAAGCTCAAAATTAGTTTTTATTACAATGTTAATGAGTCACTAAATAAAGTTCAATGAATATTTGTACAGTTTGCTGAGCAGTTACAAAGTTCGGTGCATCTCAAATTATTTCTGTAACATTTGCAGCGTGTACAATCACCTTTGCAACCACACTTAACTAATTCACGACATGCTTTTGAAGCTTCAGGGATGGTCATCCATACTGGAGAAATATTTTCTTCTGTAGCGTTCCAGCCCCAATCGTTGGGATCATATGCCAATGTTTTACTAAGTGAACTATACCAGATCAGTCTGTAAAGCAAAAAAAGTAAAAATAAAATGTAAATAAATAAACGCTGTACTCATGGATTTTCTTCTTTTTTTTTCTTTCTGTCGTTTTCCTTATGTAACTGGAGCTTAAGAGTGTCAATCTATTATGTGTAGCAATCAAAAATTATCATAACCTTAGTTAATAAAACTACAAGTCCAAACATACCCTCCTTGGCAAATTGCTCTCTTTAGATGTTGCATAAGAGCGTTGTAGGTAGGTGGCAAGTTGTTACTGGCCCGATGTTTCTTTGTAAATAAATATCTTCTGCATAAGTTGACAGACTCAATCCCACTTCCCCGATCATAAATCAATACCACGTATCTTTCAATTTCTTTTTGGTCATACTCTTCTATATACTCTGGTCTTTTCAATGTTGATAGTCTAAGACAAAATTAAATTAACCAAACGTTAAGGCAGATAAAACAATAAAGAATTTATAATTAAAAGAAAACCCAGAATTTTAAATAATATGTATAATATCAATATGAATTTCACCTTTTAAAAGTATCAGTAACAGGTGGGTGTGACTTGAATGTATTCCATGCCACCTTTTTTCCTCTTCCATGAAATCCTGAGACAGTGTCACAGCCTGTGAATGCAAACCAAACCGGAAGTGCTTGACAAATATCCTCACCAAGAGCGGATGCGTATTCATGAATGGGTAACCATCTCAGATGTATACCGTTACCAAATTCAATCCACAACTCTTCTAGGCCAAGCTTTCTGTAGAGTGCAATTGCAATAACGACGACATCGGTATCGACGGTTTTGATTGAAGCCTTACGATGACCTGCATTAGAAACACTTTTGAGGTGAAGGAACATCCTAGTATCTGCTTCCTCATGGTTACACGGGGTAAGATCAGAAATGTCAACAGGAATAGACGAGAGTACGGTTTCTCCTGTAGTAGCCACAACTATTTTTCCATCATGTCTGCAGGTAGTTGACTTTTCTGCTAGCAAATGAAATAATTCATCTTTGTTAGATGGCTCTTTCAGAAACTTTCCCCAGTCCCGAACCATTGGCGTGTTTTCCTTGACAGATACGCGAATTCCACTTCCTCTTCTATCTCTTGTTTCACCCTTCAAACTCAAATGAAAATACCTGTCGAAGACTACATCGATTCGCCTGATAGCTGGGTCATTGAAACATTTGATTGAAGTTTTAAACTCGTTATTTGCGTACTCTCCAAACGATTTTGACGTTTTTGGACGACAAATTTGTGCAACTGCTGCACCATCAAGAACCTGGGCAGTGACATGCGGTGCTGTGAGTGATGGTGTGCAATACTCATTGAGACAGTGTAAGAAGTCGGATTTGTTTGTCTTACGTAGTTTTCCATATTCAGATATAGAAGGTGGATAGTCATGGTTTTCATGCTTGAAGAATTCTGTCAAGTCAGAATCCCGTGACTGGCACGCAATGAATAATGATGCATATAGATTATTTTCTTCTTTCATTGACGTAGTCTTCATTTTTTCCTTTGAAGAGCAAACTTTAAACTTTTCACGAAACAAAACAAGCCTGTTCTTTGGAATCTTTTCATTAATGGAAACTTCACACTTTGTTATCCTCTGATCCATGAATTGCTTGTATTGTGTTTTACCTATGGAAACAGCATCATGCACTGAATTCACTGCTTTCTCATTCATTACTGCTTTGCTCAACAAATTCACCAATTTATTTTCGGCATCAACAAAAGGATTTCCAAGATCTTTGATAGTGGTTCGCATTGCCTCCACATCCTTTCGAAACTGAGATTCAATTGCTTCTGTATCTTCGTGATGTTTTTGCTCTTTGGGCTCATTCTCTTGACATCGGAATGTTTGAATCATCTCTGAGATTTCTGGACCACTGACCATCCACTTCATCAAACTTGAGCTATCACTCAGCAGGATATCAACAGCACCTCCATCAACTTTCACCAACTTATTGTTTTGTTCGTGCGCCTGATCGATTCCGATATTTGAAAATGGTTTTCCGGTTTCGTTGATGGTAATCTGATTCTAAACATTTTGTCAGTTATAAATAGCTTGCGATTACTATCAGCATAAAGCTTTACATTATAAAGCTGGCTTTCCACTAGACGAAAAAATTCGAGTGAAGCGAACTTTTCAAGTAATTTGGTTGGGAAGCGTCAAAATTCTAAAGCAAAAAAGTAGAAATCATTCCTACTTTTTTGTTCGCCCCTTGGAATTAAACAATAAGAAGGAATGACTTTTTCGATTCGAACTTTCTCATCTAGTGGAAAACCTGCTTAACTCTGGAAGACTTCCTAACGCTAAATTAAAAGTTTAGTATCTATTGATCGGTTTGTTTTAAGTATATAGTTCTTCTGCAAAGTTTAGTCACCTTTAAGAAAGCTTTCCATTGATATATAGCAACCCATATTTTTTTTATTAAAAATGTTTTGATGATGTCAGCAATTTTACGGGGCCTGGGGCACTTTTGGATTGGGGTCTCATCGGATTTTTGAGCTTCCGGTCATAATCTAGCACTGTGCCAAGTTTCATGTTGGTATCACAAAATGCACAATTTTGCTGATATTAGACCCTTTTTCCCCTCACTATTACAACCATGCTTGAACGCATTGTGCATTGTATGAAGTCCACAAGTACCGATGTCAAGGAGTTCTTTCAAATTGTCATCTCTTCTCTGCTCATTTACTATCTCCAAAAAACGAAGGTTTACATTTGGTCCATCTGACGAGACCTATAAACATAAACAATCATAGTCGTAAAATTGAGATAAAGTATCCAAAGCCTTTCTGGAGTCATATTTCAAAGAAAAAGATTCTATCCAAACCTGTTTTGAAAATTTTATATGCTTATAAAAAAACATGTATTTTGTGTATTTTTGTGTGCATATGAAAATGAAACCTGAATCATTTTGTTTCTTTCTAGATTCTCCGAGCAGGATTCAAACTTTTGATATACGTCGACAGCAGCTGCCTTGTCCAAAAATTCGGTGTTGTAATATCTTGTAGAAACTTGATTTTTACTAACGTCCCAAAAACGAACATGCATGTCCATTTGTCCTTTCTTCATTGTACTATTGTAGCTCTCATCAAAGCAAGGAACATAGTAAGGTGTTTCCTTCAGAGATTCCTCCAATAATGATTGAAAATAAGGCGCAATTCCGAAATTGATCATATAGGTACATTTAGTACTACCACAGGAAAACGATTTTGCAATTTTACTGTCAAAAAACATTGCAGCCAACAGTGCACTTACGTTTCGGCAAGAGTTAATGGAATACTTGTTGATGACCAAGTTAAGCACCCACAAGATTTCTGCGTCTGTTACGGTTTGACTTGTAAAGAACTCTTTCACGGACGAACTGCAAGACTTTTCTCCAACTTTATCATCACTTTTACTGGTTCCAGATGCTGGGTTAAAGAACTGTGCAACTTTGCTTTGGCTAGTACCAGGGACCCTAGCCTTATGCTTGTCTCCTGACGCATGCTTTGTCAAAGAAGTATGCCCATGAGCTGAAATTGAGAAGGACTTCAAACAAAGTTTGCAAAAGGCCTGTGTGTCATCTTTCTCGTCCTTCTGTAACCAAACACTAAACTCTGGGTCTGCTAGCCATATATCTTGAAAATGACACTTGTATTTAATCTTTTTACTACTCATCTATAATAAACGAGATAGACTATATATATTTATATAGATTATTCAAACTTTTGCTAAAAAACAAAAAAATGGACTCAATGATGTATCTTCGAACTAAAAGCTTTTACAATATTTTACATACATTATAGCCAAGAGTAATTTAACTAAACTACAGCGTATCTAGCGTATCTACAATAAAGTCAAAAATAACCTTTTCATCATAAAACTTGAAGCTGGAAAAGGATAAGTATATGAAATAGCTAATTAACACACAATCTACCTGCATGAAAATAAATTTCAAAAAATATTTTTTGTTGAAAATATTTTTGGAGGAGAAATGAGGAGAAATCGGTCAAAATTCCAAAAAAGTGAGGAGTTTGGAGGAGATTGGAGGAGTAGGAAAGAAAATGAGGAGAAAGGAGAAAGGAGGAGTGTGGGAACCCTGCTTTTTATTTCTATAAATGTTCGACACGGGTGTGAGCGATGCGTCGTTTTGAGAAATGCAACAGTAAAAAGTTTTTACACGGGATACTAGTATCTTCTTGATAGAGGAGCTGTAGCAACTGCAACGTTGACAAGTGTACATTAGACACCTTACGCAGAGGACGTGCGTTGTGGCGACGACGTCGGCACAGCGCAAAATTCATTACTGCGCATGCGTACTCCAGGAGATTCCCTCAATTTGCGACGTCCAGTTCCCGTCGACTCCTTCAAAACAAGCATTTTGGAGGCGTCGTAAAAATATCGAAAAAGATGGAGGTCCAAAATGGAGACATTGTTTGTGTTCAAACTAAAGAAAGGTAAGATTTGCACGTCTTCATCCAGATTTATCCCAGTAAATACAAAAGAAGTATTTTTAAGGTTTTATTGTGGGATTAGTGCTGATGTCACTTTTATTCCTCGCGAATTCGAAAGAAAAAATAAACAAATCACAAGCAGTTTCGAAAATTATGCAAACTGTTAGCATAAGTTAGCTTGTTTATAATTTTACTTATGATAAAATGGAACCATTTAAATTTTTAAAGCAAAATCTACTACCCAGACCAAAATCTCTACATTTTCACTCATGTCATCAACAGATCAATCCCCACCAGGTCATGACTGTTCAGTCCACCTTATAATTTTCGTTTCACCATTTTATGTCTCATAATAATGATTAGTGCTTTTACTTGTTAGTTCTCCAATGCGGTGGTCGGAAACACATGATATCATACTATGTCGTGAAATCATGATGATGAAGCCATATCAATTCCGTCCTGGCTCTAAAGAAAGTGGGAGTGCATGGTCTGGTATAGCAGAGGATCTGAATAATGTGTCTGAAGTAATATTCACAGTGTCTCAAAAATCTGTGAGAGATCGCTTTCGTCTCCTCTTGGATAAACATAAAAAGAAGATGAGAAATGAAGAAGCAGCATCAGGTATTGATTGCGAGGAAAGTGAAATGGACAATCTGTTGCAAAATTTGAAAGAAGAGGTAGATGAAGCTGCAGAATCTTACAACAAGCAAGCATGTGAAAAAAAGCAGCAAGAGCAAGCAGACAGGGCAAGTGCAGAAGAAGTCCGACAATTGGCTATGGAAAATTTAGCTGAAACTAAAAAACGAAAATCATTAGGCTTAGAAGGAGAAAGTTCGAAACCAAAACGAAATACTGGCTCAGATACTATGGTTTATTTGAAACAACGTGCTGAACAGGAACAAGCCTTGCGTCAGCAAGAACTGGACATGAAAAAATATGAATTGGACTTACAAAGGCAGCAACAAGACCATTATCTTCAACAACAAACAGCTATTGTGAATCAACTGGCCCAGCAACAACAACTGATGATGGGCTTGTTAGAGAAACTAGTTAACAAATGAACATGACTGTTTTAACTGGGGTTTTTTTAGAATTTTTGGTTGACGTTTTGTTGATTTCTTGGAACTCGAAGCATCCATGTTTATGTTAATAATCTTTTGTTATTTCAATAAGGTTCTCAGAATTCCTTAATTTTTCATAACACATGTGAACTCAAAAAAGATTTTGTTACTTATTTCTCAGAGTTATAAAGCAACTAATTCTTAGAAATCTGGGAAGTTCTTTTATCAATTAAAAATAGAAGTTGAATTTTCAGTTGGAATTCTCAACGTCGTAAATAATTTGAATTTTGTTACCACATTGTATATATTTATTTATGTTTTTAGATATGTATATAATGCTTCATACAAATGCATGTTTCTTCTCATACTTGGAGTGAACTTTCTTCTGTTAGGTTTTTAGACAAGTAGCATGTTGATCTAAATATTTTAGTTAAAGTTAAGAATGTTTGAGGCTCAGCCTAAGTTTGGTAAGACTGTTCACGTAAAATAAAGTTTATGAAAAGTAGTTCTGTAAAGGTGGTGGATTTATTCCAAAGTAGTTTGATGATACTGAACCATAGACATGTTCTTGCATTAGTCAGCAGTGCACATACTAGATACATTTTTCCAATGGGAGAAAGTCCGATTTTTAAGTTTTTCTTATAGTCCAAAAAAGAAAAAAAATGTAGTAATGTCATTAAAAACCCATTCTACTTCAATCCTCATTTTACTCATTGCTGTGTTGAAATCCCTTTGCTGTTGATTTATATTCCTTTGCATAAATGGACGCTGGAGGTGTGGTCGAAGAGGATAAGCAAGATCACCATAAATGCACAAAGCTGTTCCATTAGGTGCGTGACTGAACTGCTGCAACTGAGCATATAAATTTGAATCTCGAAGCATCCCACTATCATGTCGTCTACCCTCGACAGGGCCAAACATATTCACTATCAAACCATTTGGAGCTACTACAGATTGGAATTTCAACAAGTGTATTCGCTTGTGTCCATTGTAAACTGTACGTTGATGGACACCAGGTCGACAAATAGGCTGCACAGTGCCATCTACAAATCCCCAACAATTTTGCAGAGGTGCACCAGCATCATGAATGCATCGTGCAAACCGTAGAAGCTCATTACTGGAAAGCCATGCCTGATTTAGAGTTTCCAGTCTGTGTCGATGCGTTGTATATATGAAAGAAGTGATTTCACCAGCAATCATACTAAGTTGTGCTTCTGGTCTTCCAAAACGGGGGATCATGTCTCCCAAACGACATGGATAGGCAAACCTCTTTAACAAAATGCAAGTTGCTTCAATTCCTGGAACGACAACTCTGTTGTAGTATCGATACTCGTCGGGAATGCCAAGAACTTCTTGAAGTATATATATGTCATTTTTTAAGAATCGAAATTCTGCTTTACATTCGTCATCGTTTATGTTTTCCAGATCAAATCTAGGGTATTGCCAATACGGGAAATCTGGATTTTTTGATGAATTTAGGTCATACAGTAGTACATTAATTGCGAAAATTTTCGGACGAAAATAATTCGGACGTTTTATTTTCGGACAAAAAATTTTCGGACTGTTTTCAAGGAGTTTCGGACAATTTCGGACAAAATTTCGGACGGATTTCCTTACCCCATACTGGTGTCTGAAATATTTAAAAAAACGTTTGAATTTCACTTTAAGTTATCTTTTTAACTAAAAACGAATACAGATGGTTTACAATTCTAAGTCCGCGAAGGGATCCTCCCTTTCGAGTTCCATAGTAAGAGCCTCTGATATGCCAGCCATATCGAATCCTTTCTTTATTGTTTGTGACATGTTGCGAAGATGGTCATACAATCCTATTAACCAATTGGCGTGAATTGGTTTCATAATACTTAGCTGGAGTCCTACTTCTATAGAATACACGTTTCTGCTTCTTTCAATTTGCTTAGTGATCTGACTGGCGTACCATTCTTGGAATTTTCCTATTAAAAATTGCTTTGCTGGAGCATTGATGGTCAAATCTAAGGGTTGGAACTCGTTTGTTAAGTTAGCAGGAACATACACAGATAGACAGTTGTTTTCCTCGATAAGATTTTTTACTTTTTGCGTCTTTTGACCTTTGAAAACGTCGTAGATCAGTAGTGCTTTATGGTCATCTGACAAACCGAGTCGATCTTGGGTAGCATTAA
Source organism: Turritopsis dohrnii (assembly GCA_027922465.2). NCBI lineage: Eukaryota > Metazoa > Cnidaria > Hydrozoa > Anthoathecata > Oceaniidae > Turritopsis > Turritopsis dohrnii. Next base: position 618,047 of record BQMF02000112.1, on the reverse strand, counting down.
CATATGGAAAAATTACGTTCTCCAAATGTTCGATGACAATGTCTTCGTTGCTCCAATGATTCTGGCTGTGAGTAATGTTAAAACTATCAGGCCACACAATACCTTGAGGGTGGCATCGTTCCGTTTTCCCCTCATATATCAATTGCATTGGGAGGAATCTTCCTGATTTGGATACTGTAAATGTCCCAGTTATTTGCTTCTTCTTCCCTTTTCCAACAAGGGGAACGTTGGTAGCGCCTTTGAAATGAAGAGTATGACCAGGTGAACTCACATACGACAATGGTGTTTGATCAAAGTTTAAAATCAAATCGTCAGGAATGTTGTGCCACTTTTGTATTGATTGGATTTCACGCTGGTATTTTAGCTTGACCTCTTTGAGAAGACCAGGAGCAATAGGTATTTTCGCGGTTGTTCCTTTCCTTAGGCACATTTTCTTTCCCTCTTTTTCCATTCGGTACAATACATTGCGACCCTAGTCCCGGCTAAAAGACAGATATCCTCCATTCTCCACCAAGATTGATCGATCATTTGCGCAAACAACGCCTTTCGCAATGCTATTTACCACGCCGGCTGTTACCTGAGCCCCTTTCAGACGGAGTGCTTCGACAAGTTCAATTGTTTTTGACATCAGTTCTTCAGGTAATAAACTCTTTCGACCACGCTTCAAGTATTCCAGAGATTTTTGTGGACTATTTGTTTCGGTTGCTTTTGCAGACACAACTAGTTTTTTTAAAGTCACTTACGGATTGCTTCTTCAAGCCAGGGTATTTCACTGCAAGCAGCTTGACCGTCTTTCCGACCCCATGCTGCATAGCGTGTTTACCTATTTCAAGCTTCTCATCTGCAGTCCAACTACGGTACTTGCCACGCGGCTTTGAAACTTTCTTGTCTTCAAAACGACGAAGGCTTTCAACTACTTCAGTACGCTCTATTTCAGTAATGCTGGGAGTTTCTTCAGGAGTTGCCTGTGCAACAATTGTCGACGTTTCTTTTGGTATTTTCTTGAAAAAGTTGTACAGCGACATGTTGATAAAGTTGAATCAAAACTAGAAAGACATGCTAGTTTATCAACATTCGATTTATAAGGTTTAAAGCGAATGTCTGTTTAAATCGAATGTCTGTTCGAACGTTCGTGACTCGCATGTTTGATAAGTCTGTTTAAATCGAATGTCTGCTTAAATCGAATGTCTGTTCGAACGTTCGTGATTCGCGGGTTTGATTTTGTTCAATTAGCATTCCAGTAGAACAAAGTGGTTTAATACAAACTGTTGTCTGTATCATACGAGAGATGGAGGTCACTTTCAAGACTAATGTTGCTTCCCGCGGCTGGCATTTCTATGGTAAAACTGTTTGGTCGAATCCCGTAAAGGGAGAGAAGCTTTTTGCGAAGAAGGAAGAAGACAAGAACGCTTTGTTGGTTGATCCATACGCTATTGCATGGATGCGAAAATCAAAGGCGAAACTAGTAGCAGATGTTGTCGGGCATATTCCACAGGAAATTTCAAGATTCGTTTATTTTTTTCTGCAACACGGTGGTTCAGTTGAAGGTTTTGTGCACAACGAGAAATACAGACCCTCGCCCATTCCGAAAGGTGGTCTAGAAATAATTTTAGTTGCAACTTTTAAGATTGAATTTTCGAAAGGACAATATCTGGACTAGGATGAAAGAGCTAATAGAAAAGAACTATGACCTTACTCTAGAAGGGATAGATAAAGGTAACGAACAAAGCGAAGACGACGATGATGGCGACTGTATCATGTTATTTGAAGACACTGAAGCTTGTAATACATAAACGTAAATTCACAGGGCTCAAAAATTTTCGGACTACAAAATTTTCGGACGGTAAAATTTTCGGACAATACAATTTTCGGACACAGCCTCTGTCCGAACATTAAAGCGTCCGAAAATTTTCGTAATTAATGTAAAAATTCGTCTTCATTTATCAAATTCAAAGCATTACTCAAAAGAAGACAGTTTCTTACATCCCTCAGTCGTGGCATTGTGTTTGGAAGTGAAAATCGAAAGTAAAAATGTAAACAAATATGGCTGATTATCACGTCCAGTTAATTATTATGCGTAGGGATTTTGTTGGAGTTCTGGCGGCCGACGTGTCTCAGTTTAGATGACGACGTCGTCGCCACAACGCACGTCCTCTGCGTAAGGTGTCTATTAGGGAGCTTACGAAACAACAACGGCGACGGGAACGGCAACGTTGCCGCTGTACATGGTGATGTTGGCGTCGGCGGTCTCGTCCTCCGTATAATTTAACTTACGATTTTTTGGCGAGACGTTTACAGTAAACAAATAAAAAACGAAAGTAACTTCCAAAATGCCTAAGTTGCGTCAAGTGAGAGAATGCTTGCTACTTGCTCATTGTTCGAATCTTCTGAACACTCAAGATTTTGTTATACTTTATGATGTAAATCAGTGTAAAAACCCAGATTTACCGTACATGAACTATGAGAAATTTTCGTTGGAATCTATGGAAGAAGATGAGTGCAGAACTGAATTTAGATTTAATCGCAGGGACATTTATCGTCTTGTGGATGTTTTGCAGTTACCTCCTGACTTTACTTGTTACAATGGTACTGTGTATGACTCTACAGAGGCGCTTTGCATTTTGCTTAAACGCTTTGCATACCCTTGCAGATACCTGGATACAATACATCGATTTGCTAGACCAGTGCCACAACTTTGCATGATTACTAACCACTTGATAAATTTTTTATTTGATCGTTGGTTCTATCTTTTGCAAACATTGAATCAGAACTGGTTATCTGGAAATCAACTAAAATCTTTCGCTGATACTATTCACTGAAAAGGTGCTCCTCTTATGAACTGCTGGGGATTTGTTGATGGGACAGTACGACCTATTTGCAGACCTACACACAATCAGAGAATTGTATATAATGGCCATATAAGAGAGTCCACTCGATAAAATTTCAATCGGTAGTGGCACCAAATGGCTTGATAGCCAACTTGTTTGGTCCAGTGGAAGGCAAGCGACATGATAGTGGTATGCTGGCTGATTCTGGTCTTCTTGCACAAATGAGTCAGCATTGCTTTAGTTCAAATGGAACACCTCTGTGTATATATGGTGATCCAGCATATCCACTTCGGGTTCATCTACAGGCATGTTTTAAAGGAGCAAACTTAACACCTCAACAGAAGCAGTGGAATAAAAGTATGAGCGAAGTAAGAGTAGCAGTAGAATGGGTATTCAATGATATCATCAATTGCTACAAGTTTCTTGACTTCAAGAAAAATTTGAGGATTACGTAAGGGCCCGTAGGGCCCGCAATGTAATCCCGATTTTATGAATAAAATCGAAACCGACGATCTAAAACTGGATAATCGAGATGAGTGCAGAACTGAATTTAGATTTAATCCCAGGGACATTTATCGTCTTGTGGATGTTTTGCAGTTACCTCCTGACTTTACTTGTTACAATGGTACTGTGTATGACTCTACAGAGGCACTTTGCATTTTGCTTAAACGCTTTGCATACCCTTGCAGATACCTGGATACAATACATCGATTTGCTAGACCAGTGCCACAACTTTGCATGATTACTAACCACTTGATAAATTTTTTATTTGATCGTTGGTTCTATCTTTTGCAAACATTGAATCAGAACTGGTTATCTGGAAATCAACTAAAATCTTTCGCTGATACTATTCACTGAAAAGGTGCTCCTCTTATGAACTGCTGGGGATTTGTTGATGGGACAGTACGACCTATTTGCAGACCTACACATAATCAGAGAATTGTATATAATGGCCATAAGAGAGTCCACTCGATAAAATTTCAATCGGTAGTGGCACCAAATGGCTTGATAGCCAACTTGTTTGGTCCAGTGGAAGGCAAGCGACATGATAGTGGTATGCTGGCTGATTCTGGTCTTCTTGCACAAATGAGTCAGCATTGCTTTAGTTCAAATGGAACACCTCTGTGTATATATGGTGATCCAGCATATCCACTTCGGGTTCATCTACAGGCATGTTTTAAAGGAGCAAACTTAACACCTCAACAGAAGCAGTGGAATAAAAGTATGAGCGAAGTAAGAGTAGCAGTAGAATGGGTATTCAATGATATCATCAATTGCTACAAGTTTCTTGACTTCAAGAAAAATTTGAGGATTACGTAAGGGCCCGTAGGGCCCGCAATGTAATCCCGATTTTATGAATAAAATCGAAACCGACGATCTAAAACTGGATAATCGAGGCCATTCTCGTTAGAATTCTTAAAGTAAAATGCTTAAATTATCATTCGAGAGGAAAGGAAAGACATTGATAAGACATAAATTTAAACTGAAACGATAACTTTCTTTCTTTTAAAATAAAGTCTGAAACACTCTAACAACCACCACGACTGAAACCACGACCACGTCCCCGCCAGTTACTGCCTCCTCTATTTCCACCTGGAGCTGAAAAAAAAAACCAACAAGGATAATGCAATGGAGTGGGAGGGAGGGCAGTTTTAGATCGTCGGTTTCGATTTTATTCATAAAATCGGGATTACATTGCGGGCCCTACGGGCCCTTACGTAATCCTCAATTTTATTTCATAATATCTCCACCGACGATCTAAAACTGGATAATCGAGGCCATTCTCGTTAGAATTCTTAAAGCTATAGCTTAAAAGAACGTTTGTTTACAAAGGCGGGAAGCTATAGTTTTACAGCCTCTCTTCAAAGCTCAATTATTTAGTTACCAGTACACTCGACTGGAAAGTCCCTTTGGCAACTTTACCCTTATAATAAAATCTTTTGAAAGTAGAATCAGTTGACCATTGCCCCCTTTTCACAATTTCACATATCGAAACACCTTGATTAAATGCCTTAGTGGTTGAAGCTGCCCTAGTCGAATGAGCTGTAAATTTTCCAGTGTCTATTCCGGCTAAAGCAAGAGTTTTAACTAACCACCCTGAAACTGTACTCGTTTGAACAGGTTTATGTGGCTTTACAATCGATAATAGGAGTTGATTAGTCCCATTCCTCCACGATTCTAATCTCCTTAAATACTGATCTAAAGTCCTACATACACATAAAGAAGGATCATGATCAAACACCAGAAACTCAATAACAGGTGCCTGCTTTCCTTTGGTCCATGTTTTAGAAATTTTTGAGAAGGTAAAAGAGTACGTTCCTATTCCCCTTGTAAGAAATCTGATGTCAAAATTGGTGATCTCAGAAACTCTAGAAGCCCCTGTTAAAGCAGGCAGTCAGTTTGTAAGTTAGAAGCTTATCACTGATTGTATCATCAGTTGGTAGTGATTTTAGAAACCTCAAAAGAATATCAACGTCCCATATGAAGTTATATTTTGGGAGAGGAGGCCTTTTATTGAAGACACCTGTCAACAGAGCAGTTACCCTTGGATGCCTTCCAACTGCCACCCCCTCGACTACCTGGTGATAGGCTGAAATAGCTGACCTGTGCGACCCAATAGCACTATAACTCAGACCATTTTCAAAGAGTTCTGCGAGAAAATCTAAAATGTGTTTTAAAGGGCAACTAATGGGATCAATCTGTCTGACACCACACCAGCTAGACCACTTTCTCCAGGCCGATTCGTAATTTGAATTTGTTCCCTTCCTCCTAGCTCCTGTGATAAGGTTGGAAGCCCTTGTCGATATGCCTTCTGAAGACAATCTTTCCCTGAAACCACCCAGGCCACTAGACGTAGGGAATCTGATGTTGTGAGAGGGTGTGTCTCCCCTTGAGGGTTGGTTAGAAGATCTGGCAACTTGGGTAATAGGATTGGATCTTTGACACTCATCTCCAGTACTTTGGGGAACCAGGGTTGAGACTGCCAGGCTGGTGTGATCAGGACAACTAAGGATTTTTCCCTCTGAATTTTCGCTAATACTCTTCCTATTAGGCAAAAGGGTGGAAATGCATAACTTAGACTCTGGTCCCAATGGTGTTGAAATGCATCCCTGCCCAGACTGAAAGGATCCTCCTTCCACGATATGTACATTGGAAGTTGAGCTGACAACCGGGAAGCAAAAAGATCTATCTTTGGATTGCCTAACTTCAGACAAATTTTCCTGAAAACCAGTGGATTTAACATCCACTCGCTCGAGTCTTTCACATTCCTTGACTCGTAGTCTGCCTCCACATTCAGATGCCCTGGTAGATGCTCGGCAGTAAGAGTGATCCCTTTGGATATCAGATAGTTCCAAATACGTTTGCTCAAATTTACTAAGGTTTCGTTGCCTGTACCCCCCATCTTTACTAGATATGACAGAGCGACCATGTTGTCCATCTGAATGTGGATACTGTTCAAATTTCTCTTGCCCTTTGTAAAAGATAGAATTGCCAAATTTGCTGCCTTCAATTCTAGAATGTTTATGTGAAGTTTGCTCTCCTCTGAGGTCCAGGGCCCCCCTGTTCTTTGCCCCTGGCAGTGTGCTCCCCACCCCTTTTTTGATGCATCTGTTTGAATTATTAGCTGGGGTGGTTTCCAAATAAGAGATTTCCCGTTGTTCAAGGTGAGATTGTTTTTCCACCAGGTTAGTTCCTGCCTCACATCCTGTGACAAAAGAACCTTTTTCTCGAAAGAACCTGAAGCTTGCAATTGATTTATCTGATCCCTTTGTAAGCATCGATATTGCAAAGGGGCTGGGAGCACCGCTATTGTTGTCGAAGACAGCCTCCCTATCAACTGAGTCAACTCCCTTATCGTTACAGACTGTTGATCTAAGAGAGATTGACATTGACTTATTATCTTGACAACTTTCTCCTCCGGCAGGGATATTTCCATTTTGTTGGAGTCTATTATCACACCCAGAAATTCGATTCTCTTGCACGGTGTCAATACTGATTTCTTTACATTTATCACCAACCCTAGATGTTGTAACAAGAAAATCAATGTGTCCCTCCCCAGCTCTAAATCTTTCAGGGAACCTGCCATTAGGAGCATGTCGTCTAGATAAATAATCAATTTCACCTTCAGCCTTCTTAGTAATGCAATTGGGACCTTTAAGAGTTTTGTAAACAGTCTCGGGGCTGGACCTAATCCAAAGCACAGGCAAAGGAATTGATAAAGTGAACCTTGCCATTCGAAACGTAAGAATTTCTGAGAATTCTGATGGATAGGAATAGAGAAGTAAGCATCCTTTAAATCCACTTTGCACATAAAGTCGTTTGGAGATAACAGTTCTTTTATCAGAAATAAGCCTTCCATTTTGAAATGCATGTATGGAATGTGTTGATTCAAACTTTTTAAGTTTATCACAGGCCTGTTTCCCCCATCTTTTTTGCCTACTAAAAATAGATTGCTTAAAAACTGGTCTTCTAATGGTTTGACTTTTGTAATTGCACCTTTGGATAACATTGTCTCTATTTCTTGATCCACCAGTTTCCTCTCCTCTGAGTTCAACTTTGGAGGATTTGGCAGAACATTTTGAACTGGATGAGAAATAAGAGGAATTTGAAACCCCTGAACAATCTGTAATATTGTTTGATCGTTCGTCAGGCTTGCCCAATTTTTTAGGAAATATTTGGTTCGACCTGCCAAAGGGAAGTCTGGTATCTCCCTTATTGGAAACAATGACTGAACTAGAGGGTGGACATTCGGAAAGTCTCGAAATGGCAAGATTTCTACATGATGCTGATGGACTGGTAAGCAAAATAGATTTGGAAGCTGACTTACCACCTCTTCCTGGTGTGAAAGATCTGCGGAATAGGGTGCCTCTTGAAAACTGCCCCCGGTTTCTCTGACCTTGATTGAAATTTTGATACCGGAGGCCATCTCGAAAGGGCGATTTGTTCTTTGGTCGATCCTTTTTATCATCAACCATCAGACCCAAGTATTCCTTGGATTTCTTTAGTTGTTTCATCTCCTTGAGGATTTTTTCATCGAACTTCTCCCCAAACAGTTTTTCCCCTAAGTTTTGTTCAAATACTTCAGAGTTGCTCTTTAGTGTCTCCTTGACCTGTTTTCGATCGTTGGTTATTGCAGATAGGACATTTCGTCTACGGTAATACGAGACTGTGTTGAATACTTGACCTATCAGGGTGACGGACATCTCCATCACCCCACAAAGCTGGTTGTTTGACGCTAATGCAGCCTTGAGATCTGCTTTTTCTTCTTCTGGGAGATCTTCGGCCTTTTTGAGGGCAGCTTTCGCCTCCGCCCTCTCTGACTCTAAGAATTCCCACAACGTTGAAATTGGTCCATATATAAGCCCAATTTTCTTGTGGATCTCACTGAAGGCTTTGTCCATGGAGAGAGTTTGTTTATGATTCCTCTCTTCAAGTATTGATTTTAGATAAGTGTCGAACTCCTTTTTCACTGTTATGTTGGATGGGCAGGGGAATTCTTCAACTATTGTTTCAGTTAGCTGTTTTTCAGTCAGAAATAAATTCATTGCCTGAATAGCATACTCTGCCAGTTCTGGATTTACTTTCCAATCGTTAGAGGCCTTTTTTACACTGAACCTCTCAGTTTTCGCCTTTTTAGGTGCTGGATCTTCACTATCAGCATCCTCAATTCGTTTTCTCTTAGGATCCTTGTCTTGGTCCTTGTTAGAGATTGCTGGGGATGCCCTGGAGTGGTTTTCTCCTTCAGCATGTCCCTTGTCATTTTCACTCATTCTACGAAACAAGGAACGGAACAACATTTCAAATATCTTATGTATCTACCCTGGAGTAGTTTTCTCCATTACGTAAATATTTTGCTGCTTATCTTTCCTTCAGTAAAGCAAAATAAAATAAAAGCCTAGGCAAAACCTAAATACCTTTGAAAACCGCAAAATGTTCTATAATTATGTTATCTGTGTACGATTACACAAGTGAAACAGGATATTAATTACCTTATTCAGCTTATAAATTTGATACGTCTTTCCTGTAGCTCGAGAATGTTCGAAAGAGGCTGTAAAGCTATAGCTTCCCGCCTTTGTAAACAAACGTTCTTTTAAGCTATAGCTTTAAGAATTCTAACAAGAATGGCCTCGATTATCCAGTTTTAGATCGTCGGTGGAGATATTATGAAATAAAATTGAAAATTGGCTTAAGTGCTGTGGGAAAAATGTACATTTTACTTCGTAAAATCTCCACCGGAGCTAATACTGGTATCTCCGCTTTGCCCGATAAATCTAGAGGTCATTGCTTCAACCTCCTCTTCGCTTTTTCTCGCTCGAACGACAAGACGTGCTTAAGTAAGTAAACAAATTTATCTTATGCTAATCCGCAGTTTTCTTCGAAATCGTCAGTTGATAATAGAAATGAAATGACAAATGCCACTCAATATTAATTGATTTTAACCCCACCGGTTATATTTCATCGTGTTTTCTCACCGTTCTTGTAGAATGACCGGTGAAGATTGTGAGGAACAACAACACTCACCCCTATCAGACAGTGTGGATGACGATCCAACAGGAGGATTGAATCCTCAAGATATTGACAATCCCCCGAAAAGAGGGAGAGAGACAGAGTCTCATGACGAACCGCCAGCAAAGGTGGGGCGATTTGAATTATGTGGGGGAGATATCAATGATTGGTCATTAGACCCTGATTTGGAAACATATGCCAATAAATATATGCAGACATTTATACCAAGCCAAGCCCTCAAAGAAGGGATATTATCACAAAATCCAGTACCACAAAATGTGGAAGGAGTAAAGGGCGTTGACCCATACCTGAGAGAACTGCTAAATGAGCAGGGAAGAAAAGTAACAATTAACCAAGATCAGCAATTGTCATCTCTCCAACAGAGGATCAGCAATGTGTATGGACCCCTGAGTCGAATTTGGTCTGCCATAGAGCAGGAAAAAGAGAAAGTGCTGGAATCCTCAGGAACTTCTGAGAATCAGAAGGATGCTATGGTAGATATATCAAACTTATTTGATCAAACTGTCCTTCTTCTGGGGCAGGCATTCAATTCGTGCTCCTACATACGAAGATTCAATATCCTGATTTCTTTCATAAGTGACAAGAAAAGAACAGAATCCATCTTAAAGGATATGTCAGATGCATTCGCAGACAATCAATCTGAGTTTTTATTTGGTCCAAAATATGAAGTGGTGGTTTCTAAATCTGTTAATGCGAAAAATAAGTCCAAGGAATTGTTTGGTGCAATGCGCAAGGCTGATCGTGGTGGCAATGGTGGTCGACGGCCCTTTCCGAGGGGCCCCTTACCTCAATCAGCTAGGGGTAGGGGCGTGGTGTCTTCTTGGCAGCAGGACAAGCCTTGGCCAACTCAGGATCAAGCAGAGGACAAAGAGGTAACACTAAATTTTTGCAAAAGTTCTCTTCTGACCAATGTGGAACTGTTATCCCCAGATCAGTTCCACAGAATACACCCACTGGTGTCCCAGTTATTCCCGGACTCGATTCCGAATGTACCTTTGGCGGGCAGACTAAAATATTTCAAAAAGAATTGGGAGAAATTAACGAGCGACCCAAACATACTGAATATGGTGAAAGGTTTCCAAATAGGCTTTCAGTCCCAACCAGTACAGCAGAGAAGGCCACATCAAATTTGCATGACAAACAAAGAAAAGGGACTTGTGAAACAGGAAATAAAATCTATGTTGGAAAAAGGTGCAATTAGGAAAGCACAGCCAGTGTCCGGTCAATTCCTGAGCTCAATATTTCTGGTGGGCAAGAAGGGTGGGGGAAATCGCCCAGTGATAAACCTAAAGGAGTTGAACAGGCATATACCATACGCACATTTCAAAATGGAAGGCCTCTTTTTACTAAGAGAAATGTTAAGACCGGGGGACTTCATGTGCAAAATCGATTTAAAGGATGCCTATTTCGTAATTCTTCTGTCAGAGGAATCAAGAAGGTACATAAGATTTATGTGGGAAGGCAGCCTGTACGAGTTCCTTTGCCTTTGTTTCGGACTCAGTCCAGCTCCAAGAGTATTTACAAAACTTATGAAAATTCCAATATCTCTACTGAGGAAACTGAATGTGAGGATCATAGTTTTCTTGGACGACATGCTGCTTATGGCCAGTTTGATGGAACACTTGCTAACAGCAAGGGATACCCTAATATTTTTGTTTCAACAATTGGGTTTCCTGATCAACATATCAAAATCAATCCTAGAACCAACACAATCTTTGGAATTTTTAGGGGTAGTCATAGACTCCAAAACAATGAGTGTAAGTCTACCCTCAGACAAAGTGATAGCCATACAAGCTCAGTGTCGAAGCATACTGGAATGTCCTCAGGTTACAGTGAGGGATTTGACCAAACTGATAGGCAGATTGTCGTCCACAGCAATAGCGGTATTACCAGCCCCTCTGCAGTACCGATTCTTGCAAAGGCAACAGATTCAGGAGCTTTCAGCAAAGCACTCTTTCGAGGCAACTATTGTTCTGTCAGACAAGGCCAAGGAAGAGATAAATTGGTGGCTTCTGAACCTGGAGCTTTACAATGGGAAGTGTTTGATTGCGCCACCAGCGCAGATGATAATATCATCCGATGCCTCGAAAGAGGGATGGGGTGCAGCATGCAGGGGAAGACAAATGGGGGGACCCTGGAACAGAGAGGAAAGGATGTTGCACATAAATGTCCTGGAACTAAGAGCGGCAGAGATAGCTGATAAGGACATTCACAATGCCCGAAAAGAAGGGGTTATCAATTCACATGCAGATGGACAATATGGTGGCCTTAGCCTATCTGATGAAAATGGGAGGCACCCACAACGAGAGTCTTTTATCAATAAGCAAACGGATCTGGGGATATCTTTTAGAGAGACAGATCACAATTACAGCAGAGTATATCCCAAGTGCCCTAAACAAAGAGGCAGACAGGGAGTCAAGGTCAGTGAAGGACTCCAGCGAATGGAAACTGCTTCCGGCAATTTTTCAGAAAATTTGTCAACAGAGGGGAACTCCCGACATAGATCTGTTTGCATCGAGAGTTTCCCATCAACTGCCTCAGTACATGTCCTGGAAACTGGACCCCTACAGTCAGGGAAGGGATGCATTTCAAGTGAACTGGGGTCACCAGTACGCTTACGCATTTCCCCCGTTCTCCCTGATAGGTCGAACTGCCAGGAAAGTAGAGGAGGAGAAGGCAGAAATGATCTTAATAACCCCAGCTTGGCAAACTCAAAGTTGGTTCCCGACATTGCTGGGAATGTCAGTGCAGAATCCCCTACTGCTTCCACACAGAAGGGATCTTCTTCAAGATCCCAAGGGCTTACAACACCCACTGATAGTAAACAGCGCCTTGCGTCTAGTGGCATGGACTATTTCAGGAAAAGCTTGGCGGCGGAGGGAATATCAGAAAAGCCTGCCTGTCTTATCTCTCTCTCCAGACGAAAAGGGACACTTAACAATTACGAATCGTCCTGGCGAAAGTGGCATGGCTGGTGTTCTGAACGACAAATATGTCCCATTAGATGCCCTATAAAGTTTGTTCTGGATTTCTTAGCAGATTTGTTTGAAAAAGGTCTGCAGCATAGCACCATAGGGGCCCACAGGTCTGCGATCTCAGCGTATCATGATCCTGTGGATGGGATGCCAGTAGGGGTACACCCAAGGGTTTCAGCATTAATGACAGGTATCTTTAATGAAAGGCCTCCTCAACGCAAATGTATGTTCATATGGGATGTTGAATGTGCACTTAACTACATACGAGATTTAGAAGGAGATGCCTTACTGTCTGATAAAATGTTGACACTTAAATTGGCCATGCTGATGGCTCTCACAACAGCATCACGAGCATCAGAGATCACTGGCTTGGATCTAAGTCATTTGGTGAGACACGAACACTTTTATTTATTTCATTTTTCAAAACATTCTAAAGTCAGCCAACCTGGAAAAACTTTGCTTCCACTCAAGTTTTACAAATATCAGGAGGAGCCAAAACTTTGTGTATGTCAAACTATAGATTCCTACATAGGTCGAAGGGAAAAATGGGGAGTTACTGATAACCAACTTTTGGTTGCTCACATTAAACCACATAAGGCAGTGAAAACATCTTCAGTTTCACGTTGGCTCTGTCAATTTCTTGAACTGTTGGGGGTTGATGTCAATGTTTTTTCAGATCACTCAGTAAGGAAAGCATCCAGCTCTAAAGCCGTTAAAAAGGGTGTTTCTGTTAAAGATGTGCTGAAGCAAGGTCATTGGTCTAGTGAATCAACTTTCCAAAAGTTTTATAATAAGGAAATAGATAATTCTAACTCAACTTATCAATCAGTATTGCTAAGTCAAGGCTTTGAAGAGAGGAGGTTGAAGCAATGACCTCTAGATTTATCGGGCAAAGCGGAGATACCAGTATTAGCTCCGGTGGAGATTTTACGAAGTAAAATTGAGAATTACGTAAGGGCGCGTAGCGCCCGCAATGTAATTCCGATTTTATGAGTAAAATCGGAACCGACGAGCTAATACTGCCCTCCCGCCCCACCGCTATGACTTAACAATTCTATGGTTATATTTTTAGGGTATGCTGGACGATACAATCGAGGTGGTCGTTCTCACGGTCGGTTGTATAGTAATTAAATTAGAAAATACAACTGTTTATTAACTGAAATTACTGAGTTCTTATTTGTTTGACACCCCATTTTGCCTATGTAGTACTATTTAGTGTTCTTCGGTTGAAGCATGACCTCTAGATTTATCGGGCAAAGCAGAGATACCAGTATTAGCTCGTCGGTTCCGATTTTACTCATAAAATCGGAATTACATTGCGGGCGCTATGCGCCCTTACGTAATTCTCAATTATATGTGCCCTTTTGCATAATGCAAGATGTTGCCTATATGGTTCAGATACTTCAAAGTACTTTGACTGTGAGCCACCACTTATTGAAAACTATTTCACATAAACTGAGCAACATTTAATATACTATCTCTTATGTATACTGAACAAAATTTACAACTTTGGTACCTAAAACAAAAATCATATAAGATATAATAACACAACATGTATACTGGCATACATATCCTTATTTTTTAAAACCATAAGAAAAACATTCACTTATTTGCAAGTTTCTCTACAAGTGCTAGCATTAATGCCTGTGTTTGTTGTTGCTGCTGAGCCTGTTGTTGCATGAACATTTGCTGCTGATTCTGCATATTTTGACAAATGCTCATAAGCATAGTTTGTTGAGACTCTTCTCGTTTCTTTGCGAGTTCCATTTCTTCCTTTTTCAGCAGTAATTCTTCTTTCTTTAACAATTCTTCTCGTTCTAATTTTTCTTGCAAATATTTGATAGTGTCTATGCCATTGTTTCTTCTTTTTACTGGATGAACATCATTTCTTTCCATTGTTTCTGACAAAGTTTCTAATGATCGTTTACGCATTTCCTCTGCTTTAGCATGATCTTGTTCAATTTTTACTTTTTTCTCATCACTTATTTTTTCAAAGTCTTTTTCAGCCTGTTCAAAACGTTCTATCAAGTCACTCAAAGCTTCATCAACTTCAGTAATAGTCAGGGCGCAGAGAGCCATTTTTTCAAAAAAAAGTGTTGGACAAATTGAAACCATTCTAATCGTGTTTCTAATACTTAGAGGGTCTCAAAAAAGTTTACTGGCCGTTCTGAATTTTCTTGTGGGTCCATACCAGGAAAAATTTAGGGAATGATGACGTCATAGTGAGAGTTCAAATTTTTTTTTCTCAAATCAAAAAAACAACTACACCAATCGATAGATTTTTTCAATCTGAACAAAAAATATATTAGTCAGTAACCACAATTTCAACCACCTAAGGAGTTATTACAGTTTAAACTTTAAAACGATGACGTAATGATGAACGCAGTGGTGCCAAGACCTTTGTATCCAGAATTTCCGAAAAAAGTAAGTTAACAAATTATGATAAGTTCGCAATACATTGACAAAGAGTTAAATTAGTCATTGCATTATTGCGATCTTAAATTCTTTGATTTTCCCATAAATTATTGAATTATTGACGACAGTTGTTGACCGCGATATACCAAAGTACAAAAACAAAATATTTAATGCCATTTGAAAATCTACTCTTCATTTTCATATTCACTTTCTTCAGCATCACAACCCGACTCCAAGTCATCGTCATCTTCGTCGCTATCGCTGTCGTCGTTATCTTCGTCGTTCACGTCGCCGTCAGATTCTCTGCCTGAATCATCGTTAGAGCCATTTACGCAATTACAGAGATCCGTACATTTCAACTGGTGCGCTTTACAAACGCACTGGTCCTTTTTACACATACTTTTCTTGCAACCACAAGCCATAAATTCAACAAGTTCTTCTGGAATTGGTTTCCTCAGCATCCACTGCACACTGAATACTTCGTTTTCAACGGTCCAGCCGTATCCATGTGGGCTTGGGATGTTCGGATGCTGATGGAGAGCTTTCTTTACAACTGCAGTGGCATAGTTCACTCGCTTCAGATGGCAAAGAAGTACATCCTTGGTAGGGGGCAACTGTTGTGGTTCCGGACATTTCTTTTTTGAGTTGCAAAATTTTTGATACCTGGCAATATCAGTGTCTGTACACTGACCCAAACCATACAGCTTACATGTAAAAGCTTGGGAAATATGGAAAAGAGTTGCGTTAAAAGTGAATCGAAAAGCATCTTTTCCTTCTCCCAGTTGAGAAAATGCTTGAATGTATTCTTGATTTTCCCTCATTACCATAAATCCCTTTTTCCCATTCCCGTGAAAGGAACTGGTATAGTCATTCCCAGTAAAACAGTGCAAACCAGGTAATGCTTTGCACATGTCTTCGCCCATCTCCAAACAAATGTCACCGATATCAAGAATCCGCTTTCGATCCCCAGCCCCAATTTCAACAAAAATGTGCAATTCAATCGAAAAATTGAAATAAAGTGCGTATACCGCGATATCGGTATCGACAGTACATATGCACATTGATGAAAGGTTGAGCATTGCTGCATGATTCGCACAAAGAAACACTTTTGTATCAGCCTCTTCTTGGGTTGAATTCAAAGAAGGTTCTTCCCGTACAAACAACTCTTCCTTCCAATGATGTTATTTCGAAAAACTGCTCACCAACATTCACGTACAGTCTTTAGAGAGAGACATATGCAGCACTCATCCGGAGCGATGATTTTTCCTAATAGGTCTTTTCTGCGTGTTGATACCCTTGATCCATTCCATAACCTTGCACGCTTTCGCTCAATCCTCTCTTCTTCTCTTCTTCCTCAGCAAGAAGACTTGCTCTTTCTCTCTGCCTTTCGTGATTCTCTCTAGTTCTTTTTTGTGTGTATACCTATCGTAACACTTCTGATGGAAGCGCAAATTATCAGTTTTGTCAGATCGTAATGCAGTGGCGGTTTTTTCGTCACTTCGGATTTCACTACAATTTAAAACCATTAGTTATATCTAATTCACAATCATATTTAAACCATGTATGTAGCTAATTTCCATCTTTTACAATATGTGGGAAATGGGCTGTGTTCACCACAAGAAAACTCACAATTTGCTTTACTTTAATATAACGTATCTTTAAACATGAAACACTTAAATCACTCTCTTCGTCCGTCTGCCATCTTTCGTAGCACGTTTTCTTTTTTCTTCTTTTTCGCTCTCCTCCTTCACTCTCCTATATACAAAAATCGGCTGAATATCCGTCACACTCCCCTAATTTGATACCGGAGGTATAAAATTAAACATAATAACTAGGAAATGGCTTTCTCTTAAGGAGTCAATGTAAGGTTTAGCGTTCAGTGCAGTTTACTCTACTTCTGGCTCACGCGAGCTGTCTTCAACTTGATCCGAAATCTTGATTCGGGCGATAGCTTTCGTTGTGCGTGGTCGGAATTCTCTGACTGTTGGATTAAGAGATTTCGCGCTTGTAATTTCACTGGGCTTGTCACATGTAAGTTCTAGCGGGTACAGGTGTTCTGGCGCACGTTCGAGGTGGTCTTGTCCAGCTCTAAGTCTCACTGCCTGTATCTTTCCGTCTTTTCCGGGCATGACTTTGCTGACGATTCCGGTTTTCCAATGTGCACGGCTTCTTGAGTCCCCTTTGATAAGGACGACGTCGCCTTCCTTTGGAAACGGACCTTTCTCGTGGTGTAAGAGGTTGTGTCGTTCCCGAAGATGCTTTACGTACTCGTTAGACCAACGTTCCCAGATTTGTTGGCGTGCGTTCCTCAGGTAGTTGTGTCGTTTCTTCCATATCACCGTCACGTCGATGTCGTCTTGAAGGTTCTCCATTTCTGGAACCGCCACTGGGTAGTCAAACATCATCACGTTTGGAGTCAGGATTGTTGACTGTATATCGTCCTTGACGTAGCCCAATGGAGGTTGTTCATCGTCACTTCCACGTCTAGCACTAACGACTTGAACTCATCAAACCTGGGTTTGGCTCTTCCCAAGACTTTGTACAAAGATTGCTTCATCAAGCCGACCATTCGTTCAAACTGACCACCCCACCATGGAGCACGACTCAAATTGAACTTCCATTTCATCTCTTGCGTAGCAAGGAAGTCGTGTAATTTCTCTTCTGATACGACTGCCTTAATCCATTTGGCGGCTGCAACAAAGCTTGAGAAGTTGTCGGAGTACATCACTGAAGGTCGGGTTCTCCGAGAAATGAATTCCTTTAGGCTTGAGATGATTCCTTCGAGGGTCTGATCTTTCTGTACGTCGAGATAGACCCCTCTCGTTAAGCTACATGTGTAGAGTAGAATGAAGCACTTCTTTTCTTCCTTGCTCTTCGACTGGTAGATGAATGGACCAGCAAAGTCAAGTCCAGCTACTTGGAAAGGCCTTTCACCTACTGTACGATCAGTCGGTAACTTCCCCGGTGGTGGTCGACTGAATGCGATTGCATGGAATCTCTTGCATCCGTGACATCAATGTATGACTCTTTTCACCATCCTTCTCAATCTCGGGATCCAGTACTTCTTTCTGATATCTGTCATTGTGAAGCTGACTCCCCCATGCAAAGTCTTCTTGTGAGAATGTGCTACCAACTTTTCGCTGAATAGGTCGTTCGATGGCAAATAGATCGGGTAGTCTCCTTCCACCCTTCCCATACAGAGGTAGACTCCCTCTTGGTTTCTTTGTAGATTCAGCGTCTCACTGTCTCGTGCAAATGCGTCAATTGACTCGTGATTTCTCTGTACATGCTTGATCCAGCG